>SJYT01031419.1:137345-244927 GCA_006410635.1 Cephalophus harveyi | reverse complement strand
GAAGAATTTCTTCCATGAGTTAAGACCTTAGCAATTATAGTACAATAACCCAGTATAATCGTAAAACTTTTTTTGCCCTTTTAGAAAGACACTATACGGTTCATATTGCCTAGTTTATCTGGTCGGTGTACAAAATCATCTTTAAATAAGTTACATTTAGTCCAGGTTTGTATACATTCTGGAGGTCATTTATTAATGAGGAGTATAAGCCAAATGATAATGAGGATAGAAATATTCATCACCAACCCTCCTGGTTTCTAGATGCATTCATTCACCAGTGCTTAATTATATTAAGAGCACAACCTCTTAAGGCAGAGTTGAGTAAATCTGGAAAAATTACTTTACCTTTCTGTGCCTTAGTTTCTTCATCTATTAAAGAGAAATAAAGATAGTACTTATCTCATAGAAATTTGTGAGAATTAAGTGAGTTAATGAGTGTAAAATTCCTGGCACTTAAAAAATGTTACCATTTTACTAGGGTATGTGTTTTTGAAGGTAACAGCACAGATATTAAAATGTCACAATTTCTGCCCTTCAGGCAGCTTAGAAGTGAAAGTGAAAGTCATTCAGTCATGTCTTACTACTCCATGGACTATACAGTCCATGGAATTCTCCAGGCCAGAATACTGGAACGGGTAGCCTTTCCCTTCTCCAGGGGATCTTCCCAACCCAGGGATCGACGTCAGGTGTCCCGCATTACAGGCAGATTCTCTACCAGCTGAGCCACAAGGGAAGCCTAAGTATACTGGAGTGGGTAGCCTTTCCCTTCTCCAGTGGATCTTCCTGACCCAGGTATTGAGCCAGGGTCTCCTGCATTGCAGGTGGATTCTTTACCAACTGAGCTAGCAGGAAAGTCCTAAGTCAGGCAGCTTAGAGAACATTCTTAAAAAATCAACTAAATTTGCTATGAACCTAAAACTGCTCTAAAAAATAGTCAACTTAAAAAAAAAAAAATCAACTAAGGAGCAGCTTTTTAACCCTCGTTGGAAAGAAACCTGCCCAGTAGTTGAAGCATGTAATAAATGACTTGGGAATGTTTTTAAATGAAATTCTAGTTGCTGTAAGTTTAAGCTTCATGGAAATAACAAAAGCCACACTGCTTCTGTTTTCTCCCAATTTTATTGAGTTACAATTGACATATGATGATGAGTTAGTTTTAAGTGTATACCATAATGATTTAATACGTGTATATGTTGTGAAATGATTACCACAATAAGTTTGGTTCACATCCATCATCTCACATAGTTACATTTTTGTTCCTTGTGATGAGAACTTTTAAGACCTACTCTCTTAACAGCTTTCAAATATACCATAGAGTATTGTTAACTGTAGTCATCATGCAGAAGATTTTTCCTTTGCTTCTGAGCACTTGAAAATATTTTTCCTCTTCCTCTTTGGAAAACAATTGTTGGTTCAGAGTCTAGAAAGACTGATATACCTCATTATCTTTCTGAAATGTGTAATCTTTCTAGCTAATAGTCATCATCATTTTCTCAAATACCTGTCACTCAATATGACAATGAAAACTGCAACCCTGAATGTTTATTTTAATCATCTTTACAGTGAAACTGGGAAGAGAAATCAAAGCCATCTTTATTTTTGTGTCAGATGTGTCTGAAGGAATTAAGAAGCTGTGTGTATGCTTCAGGATTTAGGTTTGGAAATGCTCATTTTCCTTAATTCTAATAAATACCATGACTTGGTCTCTGTTTTCCTGAGCTGAGGAATCGCTTGAAAATTCTTCATCAAGTCTTAAATTTTCAGATGTCTTTTACTCATTCATCAAATATTTACTTGGTGTACCTAGCACCATGCTAGATATTCATTTCCACTGGTAATTTGCTTTTGCTTTCTTAGTGAAGAAAAGACTGAACACAAGAAAATTAGCCCTCTTGTATCCCTGGTCCATAGCGCATGGAATTTTGGCCCAAACAAGCTAACTTGTGTAACTAGTTTAACATACTATATACTTCTTGAGTATTATTGGATGGTTGGTTATATCCTCTAACAATCTGTATAATGTGTTGATTTTGTGTGTTTTATTTAGTAGTATCTTTTTTTTTTATTTTGAGGGTGAACCCGGGTTGCCTGGAGCCGTAGGACAGAATGGCATACCGGGGCTAAAGGTTGGTACAAAGAAAACCAAGCAGAATCATTTGAGGCATGATTTTTCATGAAATTTTAAGCTGTTACAATTTTTTGTATCCCACTGGTTTTACTTGGATTGAATCTTTTGTCAATAGTAAAATATGTTATAGTATAAAACTTTGTGACTAAAGAATAAATGATGTTCATCATTCTCATTACATTAAGAACACAGAGAGAGTGTAGGATATGATTGTCTAAACTTTGACTTCTGGGATACTTAACATGAGAAAGCCTGTATTTCAAATATGACTTTTGTCATTTTACCACTTGATGAATGTATTAAAACATAGGTCACATCCACACGACCAACGTTCACATAATTTTTACAAGACATACTAAAGAAAATGTTTACAGTGCCACTGTGACTTTTCCTAAACATTTGGCCACCTCTGAAACCCAACAAGTTAATCAAATGAAAAGCATAATATTAATCAATTTATCAATCAAAAATGAATTAATTCATTTTAATCAAGTGAAAAGCACAATAAAAATGTAGCATGTTTGAAATTTAAAAATGGATGTAGTCTACATTACTAAATAGGGAAAAAATGTAATGGAGATTTAGGGAGTGATTCCAAATTTCCTTTGTTTCTGAGGAACAAATGAATCTGTTAAACATAAAAAGATTGGTGACAGTTTAGTTTAAACCAGATAGGCAGACAAATCCCAAATCCTTTGATGAGTGACCGTCCCTTGAAGGACAGAACTAATGTCTAATCCCATCAGCTGTGCTGCTGTGTATCCATACCCACAGATGCCCGTCAGCTGATTTTACAGATCACATTGCTATTGACAGGCGCCTAGCTGCTGCTGCTGCTGCTAAGTCGCTTCAGTCGTGTCCGACTCTGTGCGACCCCATAGACAGGAGCCCAACAGGCTCCCCTGTCCCTGGGATTCTCCAGGCAAGAACACTGGAGTGGGTTGCCATTTCCTTCTCCATTGTGTGAAAGCAAAAAGTGAAAGTGAAGTAGCTCAGTCGCATCCGACTTCTAGCGACCCCACGGGCTGCAGCCTACCAGGCTCCTCCATCCATGGGATTTTCTAGGCAAGAGTACTGGAGTGGCTTGCTATTGCCTTCTCCGGACAGGCGCCTAGAACAGACCTAAAATTTATAGACCTGTCCTTTGTCCTGCAGGAGAGGAAAGAAAATATTCCTTCTGGGACTACAGCCATTTTCCTATCTTCTTCCCTCTCTAGCTCCATGCTAAAAAGTCAAATGATAGGAGTTAATGCTTAATGCTTGTTCTGAGTACTGTTCCTCTGTTGCCTAGCAACCATCAGGATGGCTGTTAAGCAGTGAAAGGTAACCAGAAATTCAAAACCAAAGGGTCCAGCCCAGTTTCAGGGAGTGAAAAGAGTGTTGCCTTCAAACTGACTTTAAGAGTGCATTAGGATTTTTTAAAAATGCAATAACCACCTTAAAAATAATTTTTAAAGCAGTGTGGCCTTATTGCAACACTTCCTCAAGCTTTTCTTAAGAAGGATATTATCGTAATGTGTGTGATTTGCTGTAGATTTACTCTCTGATTCTGTTCCCTGTCTCTTCCTGGGTAAAATGAAAATGAGACTCTTCAGAACACAATTTTGCATTTTAGTCTTTATACTGTCATGCTCACCATTTTTCGTAAAGACATCTCTCCTAAACTCACTTAGATTCTGCCTCAATCTAGTATCTTTTCTGAAAAAACGAATGACTCCTAAAGTACACCTGATTTAGAACACGGTGGTTAACAACAGATTGAAGAACGTTCATGACATTGTGAAAGGGTCCAAGTTCAGGCTTTAGTCTTGTCAGGGCAAGATATTCTGGTGAACTACACTGGTACTCCAGACCCCAGAAATAATCCACGCACCAGGGGGTACTTGGAATGAAAGATTTCACGGAGGGATGTGCTAGCTCACCTTACTGAGTCAGAGTCTTGTCGGAATAAGATGTCATAATCTCAGAATTGCCTCAACGTTGCTCTCCTTAGTGCCCTAAAAGCCAGGCTTTGCTGATCATCTTTAGTCCTCAAAAGAAAAGAATTAAGGTGACATTTGCTATTGATATCCATATTCAATTTTCCATGAAATTCATCATTTGCTTTTAGAAAGCAACTATATATTGGCAAAATAGAAAATATCACATATAATTTAACTAGTATGCTCAATATTTGATTTTGTTTAATGTTGCTCAATTAGGTGTTTTATAGTTTAATGTGTCACTCACTTTGTTCTTTTGTGCAGGGAGAACCTGGAGAACAAGGAGTAAAGGTGAGATGATTCTGCCTGTTTTTAATCTCCTCCCGCAGGAGGCACCAAACTAAACTGTGTTTATATGTGGATGGATAGATAAGTACAGGTATACAAGTATATCTTGGAGATATTGCAGGTTCCATTCCACATCACTGCGATAAAGTGTATATTGTATCATTTTATTAAATGAATCACATGAATTTTTGGTTTCTCAGAGCATGTAAAAGTTATGCTATACTATAATCCTCTAAGAGTTCAATAGCATTATAACTCAAAGACAGTATGTATATCTTAATTGAAAAATGATGCTGTTAGAAAAATGGTGCCTTTTGTCTTGCTTGACACATGGTTGCCACAAATCTTCAATTTGTAAAAAATGCAGTGTCTTCGAGGTGCAACAAAGCAAAGCACAATAAACAAGCTATGCCTAGATATAGATGTAAATAGATATACTGGCCAGTGTTTCTTTCAAACTGCTAATTAATGGAAGGAGAAAGTAGGGTAATTCTTATGTATGTTCAGAAGTTTGGGTAAAAAGATTTAAAGAAAACAGAAAGGAGCAAATTTAAACATTCTGTGTCAGGCTTTAAAATGGCTTTCAAAAACCTCTAGGCCTGCAAAATTTCTGTTCTGCCTGCTTGCCGATGCCATTCCAGCACTGTTCTAAGCGTCCATACCTCTATTACTTCTTAGGTCACTAGGTCAAAGGGATACAGATGTTTACCTGCAGCAAACATACTGAACGTTGTCCCACAAAGAATTCCCATAAAAACCTAAAAAGAGAAACAAAAGGAGAAGCAGAGTGCGTATGTTAAACTTCTCTCAGACAGACACCCTTCTTCCCACTTTGGGGAATGTTCTCTTGCTGTGTACTTTACCAGTGTTTAAACGTGTGCTGTCTGTGTAGGCAATCACCAAGATATCACATAATGCTCTTCATAAGTGATACGATCTTTCTGACAAATCAGTACCATCACCACTAATCCCAAAAGAAATACATCTACAGATCCAGCAAGCTTTGTGAATTTAACTGTATTTTTGACCATTGTAAAACAAGAATAAAAGAGATTGATTTAAACGGAAGGTGAGCAAAGCAGAATGGTGGCTTTTTTCAGTCAAAACCTTTGCCTCCTGACCACTCTGAACCAGTTTTCCTAATAAGAAAGTTTATTTGTTTTGTTTTTTAACAAAGGGATTTCCAAGCAATGTTTTAAAGCATGCTAATGGGCTGCCTATCAGAAGCCCTTCATAACTGATGATCAGTATATTTATTTGGCATCCAACCAGTTCATGGTAATTAATGTGAAATTAATTAGTCATCAGATGACTCTTTTGTGTAGAAAGTAAGGAGGGGAAAGCAGCAGTGCCAGCACGGTTCCAGGGGCTCATGGGATAAAGTGACTCAGACTCCCGGGCGCTCTGGTGCACCCGTCTGCATAAAAGAATTCCCGAGCAGGTTAGCCTCACGCTTATTTGAAACAAGAAGAGAAACCGAAGAAAAAAGTTAAAATCTCCCTCTCTCAACAGCCCTCCTTCTCTCAGGGAAATCATTATCAATAGCTTCTCTCTTATTTTATGGAAAATGTTAAATGATAGAAACGGGACCTCCTATGGGAGACAGAAGGGTATTCTTATGGAATACAAGAACAATAATGCATTGTTATTGCTAATGGCTACCATTAACAGCTTATGTTGTGTCAGATATGGTCCTAGTTGCTTTAGACACAGGAATTATTTCTTATAGCCCTGTAAAATATTCTTGTCCTTGTGTTGCACATGAGAAATTTGATGCAAATAGATTTTCACTTGCTCAGTAGGTACTGGAGCTGGGCTAGGTCTCTGGTTCTAAAGTCTATGATGTTTCCACTAGAACATGCTGTATGACTTAAAGAATTCAGAATAGGACACAAAACATGGATCATACACAAATGACTTGTTTTCTACTACATTGCTTTGTGGGTAGAAAGGAGATATCAGTGACAAAATAGGCATAGGAGCTCTTAAAACTAACAAAAGAAGCATAAACTCCTCAGATTATTTTGCTGTGATTTTTGAAGATTTTCTAATAAGGTAAAATTTTTATTTATTTACTTTATTAAAACATTTATTTCTCAATGCAAAACATGTATGCCTAGATAAGTCAATATTCACTGCACAGTTTTAAGGGCTGTGTCATGCACTTTGAGAGCCTAGAGATTTGAGATGGGCTCGAAGACAGAGTAGAATTTACACAGATGGAAGGGAAAGGAGAGGGCAGGAGTCCAGGAATCAGGAATGGGACAAAGAAGGAGACAGAAGGGAGAAAGCATATGGAGTGAATCAGGAGATAGTCTTTGTTAGAGTGACTCTTCAAGCAGAGAAAACAGAAAGAGTTAAAGCAGCTCTTAGTGCCAGAATAAGCTATTAAAAGTCAGAGAAATTACTTTCTGTTAATATCATGGAGTAGTTTAAAACTATTTCAGCCATCTTCATTGTAATAAAGTTTATTTGGATGGGTTGATATCAGGCAGTTGGTCAAGTAAGGTACATTAGCTCTGTTGAACGTTTACAACAGCTATTTATATATAGTGCCTCTGAAAGGAAACTTAAAATAAGGAAAATTCAAAATAAGGATACTCATTGCTGAGCATCACCACTATGTTTTCATATATTTCTTTTCTCCCCCCTTAGGGAGATGCTGGAGAGACTGGCCCCAAAGGTGACACAGGCGAAAAGGTACAGTGTTTTTCAAAAATAGGAGGGCATGCATATGAGCAAGAATATTATTTCATTTACATGAAATGGGAGATTTTGAGAAAGTTGAGAGATTATAGCTTAATACGACAAGATCAGAGATAATTTTACAAGATTAGAAAGCATTTAAATATTTAATTGATAAAAAGTGATTATTCTACAAGCTCCTAGCTACAGATTTATATATTTTAAAAGTAAAATGGTACTTCAAAAATTCTAGAAATTGTGTAGCTTGGTTTCTAGTAATATGACTCAAGACAAAAACACCCCACTATTTATGTGTAAATGGAACACTCCTTTTATACACAGGGATGTAAAAATAGAGTTCCTAAAGTGATTCCATTTGTCCCAGTTTTAGGACAGAAGATTGCAGGACTGGGATGAGATGTAAGAGTTTGATAAAAGTTAGTGTCCCTTGATTAGAACCTCTAATGCAGTCTTGAAAATTTGCCTCGACTTAAAACGTACCAAACCCGAATATTTTGTCAGCTTTTATCTTGTCCTTTTTAAAAAATTTTAAACCGTTACTAGCATTTACATGGCAGTGATCTGTGGTCCATCTTCCTGCCTCGTGTTCTTTTTCCCCAGGCTATCACAGCCTTTGCTTGGTTTCCTACTTCACAGACGTCTCTGACATAGAAAGGAAATTTTTACTTCATTTGTGGTATATGTTTAGAATTGTGGAACGTATGTACTCAGTCCTGCAGTTGTGTCTGACTCTGTGACCTCAAGAACTGTAGCTGACCAGGCTCCTCCCTCCATGGGATTTCCCAGGCAAAAATACTAGAGCGGGTTGCCATTTCCTGCTCCAGGCATCTTCCCAACCCAGGGATCAAACCCAAATCTCTTGCATCTCCTGCATTGGCAGGTGGGTTCTTTACCACTAACACCACCTGGAAAGCCCAGATGAAAATGGAATAGTCAGATTTAATTTAAATCAGGCTAATTGATGAGACAAAGAACGATTCATTTAGGCTTGTAGTTGAGAATAGGAATGGTCTAATTTGAAAATTATTACTGTACAGATGGATAATTGTTAGTCATAAAACCGTACCCATAAAATAAAGAGAAATTTGTCTTATTCTTATAAATATTGATAGAAATATGGCTGGGTGGTAGGGATAGGTTAATGACAGTGTCCCTGAGTAGCAATTGTGTTTGTATTCAAGGGGTAGTCTAGAAGTTCCCTGGCACCAGATGCCTCATGGTGAAGAACCCGCCTGCCCAGGCAGGAGACAGGGTTTCGATCCCTGGGTTGGGAAGATCCGCTTGAGTAGGAAATGTCAATCTGCGCCAGTATTCTTGCCTGGGAAATTCCACAGGCAGAAGAATCTGGTGGGCTACAGTCCATGGGGTTGCAAAGAGTCAGACCCAACTGAGCACACACACAGTCTAGATGTTAGGCTAGACTGTCAGTTTCTTGCAGACCAGGGTTTCTTAACCTCCGCACCACTGACATTCAGGGCTGGATAATCCTCCATGGGGTAAATGTCGGAGGTCTAGCGTCGTTCCTGGCCTCTCCCACTAGATGCCGATAGCATTCCCAAGTTGTGACAACCAGCCTTGTCTCCAGAGCTTGCCAGTTGTCCCCTGGGGAACAAAATTATCCCGTGTTGAGAACCACTGCTGTAACTCATTTTATTATCTGTCAGATTCGAGTATCACACTGCAATCCACCACAACATGAGTATGTTTTAATACTAATGAGATCAATGATATACCTCTATGACTTTTTGAAGTAAAAATTTCAAACCCCAGATATATAAACATGGATATTATATTTAACTTTCTTGTTTTGCTTAAAAGCGGAGGTCATCAAACTTTCCCTGTAAGGGACCAGAAAACGAATCCTTTAGTTTTTGTGGGCCATATGGTGTCTGTCACAGCTACTCAACTCTGTCATCATAGCGTGAGAGCAACCGTAGACAATATGTATACTGACGAGAGTGGCTCCATTCCAATAAAACTTTATTTCTGGACACTGAAATTTTAATTTCATGTGCTCCTCACATGTCACGAAATGTTATTCTTTTGACTTTTTTTAACCATTTAAAATGCAAAAACCATTCTTAGCTCTTGGGCCACACAAAAACAGGTGGCTAGCTGCATCTGGCCCTCCCAGGCCATAGTTGCCAACCTCTGCTTAAAGAAAGGAAATCTTCTAAATGGAGAGCGGTTTCTTCAAGTGCAAACAATCTACGCCAAGTCTGAGCTATGCCTATGTGGATTTATGTAGAGAGGTTTAAGCTTTAGAAGATGTATTTTTAGAGCTTCATATTTTGAATGTAGGCCAATAATTATTTCTTTAATCACACATTTTTAAAATTTAACATTGTAATACTAAAGCAACTTTTTTACTTTGTAAAGGCTAAATTCATCTCAAAGGAATACTGTTCTTATTTTTTATATTAATGCAAATCATTTACCATACCGACTCACACATGGTAAACTCTCAATAAATGTTAGCTTTCTTACCACATGGAAATGGAAATCAACTAGACTGGTTATTTTTCTTTTTTATCAAAAAGTTTTATTAGTCAACTGAAATTAGGTACAAGAAATGCTTCAGTTAAAACGAAAATCATTTCTATAAACTTACAATGAGTCTAAACAGAGGGTTGTAAATAGGAATATGTAACATATAGTATGTAATCTGACCTGTAGCATTCATTCCCAAGAATGCTGTAATTGGAATATAATTTTTGATGTGTTTTTTAAACATTTCCTGCTTCTGTCATATAATTTGTTTCCAGCATGTTAGAAACACTCTTCTCACAGCCTTTAGATTCAGTATGTGAAACTCATTCATCATTTACCAAGTTTGAGATGTAAAATCAAAAAATGCTTCTTTTCTGACATTGATGTAGTAAATTACATCATCGGCTGATTCACTTTAATAGAAGTTTTTTCCCTTTGATCCAACTCTGCCTTTGGATGGTAAAGCAATCTAAACCTTTCCAGACTGGTCATCTGGAAATGCTGTGGGACTGTTAAAAACCTCTGGACTGGGTTTTCTCTGTGGCCAGCAGCTACGATGCACTCTGGACTTAAAGAATGACCTGCCGAAGACTGATTTTAATCATACGTGGAGTTACTGAGGGAAGGTTAGGTTCTGCTCTTGGAGTGTTAACCTCACCAACTAATGTAGAAATGGATTTCTTACCTTTTATCCCCACACTTGAAAGTAAATGTTGGTGCATTTAAGTCACTTCACTCATCTCTGACTCTTTGCAACCCTGTGGACTGTAGCCCACCAGATTCTTCTGTCCATGGGATTCTCCAGGCAAGAATACTGGAGTGGGTTGGCATGCGCTCTGCCAGGGGATCTTCCCAAAAGGGATCAAACCTGCATCTCTTAGGTCTCCTGCATTGGCAGGCAGGTTCTATACGTATATACCATTGATTACCGTAGTCCATCGGTATCCCAAGTGGATTGATTCCTGGATCCTCAAAGATATCAAAATCCTAGAATGTCCCTTATTTAAAGTGGGGTAGAATTTTCCTACAACCCATGAACTTTCTCCCATATTCAGTTGACCCTTTAACAATGTGGGCCTTAGGGGTACTGAGACTCTGCCACGTTTGAAAATTAGGATATAATTTATAAAAGGCCCACCTTCTACATGCTTCCTTCATATCCCCATTTCCTCCATATTGTGGTTCTGCATCTGCCAGACTCAACCAACTGCAGATCATGTTCAGTTCAGGTCAGTCACTCAGTCGTGTCCGACTCTTTGTGACCCCATGAATCGCAGCACGCCCAGCCTCCCTGTCCATCACCAACTCCCAGAGTTCACTCAGACTCGTGTCCATTGAATCAGTGATGCCATCCAGCCATCTCATCCTCTGTCGTCCCCTTCTCCTCCTGCCCCCAATCCCTCCCAGCATCATAGTCTTTTCTGGTGAGTCAACTCTTCGCATGAGGTGGCCAAAGTACTGGAATTTCAGCTTTAGTATCACTCCCTCCAAAGAAATCCCAGGGCTTATCTCCTTCAGAATGGACTGGTTGGATCTCCTTGCAGTCCAAGGGACTCTCAAGAGTCTTCTCCAACACCACAGTTCAAAAGCATCAATTCTTTGGCGCTCAGCCTTCTTCACAGTCCAACTCTCACATCCATACATGACCACTGGAAAAACCATAGCCTTGACTATGTGGTACTACAATATTTACTGTAGATGTTTTTGAAAAAAAATTCCACAACACAGTTGGGTATTTTTCCTACTTTAATCCTGTATTCATTTTTACTTTTAGAGGAAAGCGGATTATAAACACTGTTTTATTTTCACTACAAATGGCAACCCACTCCAGTGTTCTTGCCTGGAGAATCCCAGGGATGAGGGAGCCTGGTGGGCTGCCGTCTATAGGGTCGCACAGAGTCTGACATGACTGAAGCGACTTAGCAGCAGCAGCAGCAGCAGCAGCGTCCTTTAAAATGTTTAACTTAGAAATGTCTTCCAGCAGTTGCCTTGCCACTTTCTAAAAGTTATAAAAATTCCTTGATATTTCACAGTTCTAATTTTTGAAAAGAAAATTGAAATATCACTTATCAGTTCAGTTCAGTCACTCAGTCGTGTCCAACTTAGTTGTCCATAAAATGAAACTACTCCAATATCCACAAATAAATCAGCCTTTCAGGAAACTGAACTTTTCTTCATATTCCCTTTCTCTGAGAATTAAATCTAGCTCTTATTGTCATTAATGGATTATCCAGTCACTTTCTGCCTTCAATGCTGGAGACCTGGGTTCGATCCCTGGGTTGGGAAGATCCCCTGGAGAAGGGAAACGCTACCCACGCCAGTATTCTGGCCTGGAGAATTCTAGGGACTGTTTAGTCCATGGAGTCGCCAAGAGTTGGACACGGCTGAGCGACTTTCACTTTCACTTTCTATTAAAACACTGGAATGAAAAAGTTTTTATCTACAGTTAATACAAGCAACTTCCTTTTATTTACAAGTTTACTACAACCATTATGCCTTGTGGTCAAAATGAGATACACCAGTAATTCTTCTCTTATTCTAATAAAAAAAAAAAGCACATGGCAATAGCATTTAAGAAGTCCAAAATTCACCAGGCCTCAAGTTGCTTCAATATCCTCATCTATTGAGAGTAGTAATATCTATCCTATCTCTTAGGAGTGTTGTGAGGTAAAAATGAGGAAAAAAGGGACTTACCAAAGTCAAACTTGCTTTTATGAATGCAAAGGTCTTATTGTGCAAACTACTGCAGCCCTGACTCACTGGCTCTCAGATTTGATTTAGTAGAAATAGAAATAAGTACTATTTTATTAACCACATTTATTTCACTTCCCATTCAGAGCTCAATTCAGTGTTAATGTTGGGGGAAAGAAACCAGTATCATTTTACAATAAGACAGTATTTGGGGTCCTCTTCTATATGTTTCGTCATGTTTTAATTTTTCCTTGAGTAATAGCAGCTACAAATGTCAAAGAAACTCATATGTTTCCACAAATAAGCTAATTTATTATTTCCTTCTCCTTCCTAAGCTCTTTTTTTTCTTCCTCAAGGTTTTTGTGTTTTACATTTTGATTCTTGACTATCGACCTGCTGGAGAACATTCTTTCTGAGATATGTTCATTCATTCACTATATATGTATCCAGCATATTTTATTTAGACACTGCATAAAAATAGGTACCGGGCCTGCCCACATGTGGCTGATCTGCTAACGGAGGGACAAAGAAAGACTCCGCAGAACACACACACACATAATCCATAGGCAGTGAGCGTGCAGGACACACAGAGATGCTGTGGCGTGAGATGTGGATATGAGGGGAGAGTGTCTAGGTTGGTCGGTGAGGGGTTGAGGTGAAGCCACTCAGGACTTGAACAGACAGGCTGCCAGCCGTGGGAAAAGAAGACAGCAACTGAGGGAGGGAGCAAGTACCCCGTGTACAGAGGCCTGGGGTTTGCCTCTTCTCTAGGAGAGACTGATGCGCAGCTCTAGAACGAGGAGGTACACCCTGGGACTCTGTGAGCACTTGCGCAGAGAGAACAGCCGGGGAGACCCCAGTAGGTGTCTCTCTCCTTGTGGCTGTTGCTGTTTTAACAGTCATCATCTACCTTTGCTCCCTTTTGTTTTCCTTGTAGCGTGTTCATGAAAGAGAGGACCAGAAGGAGCTTGGAAATCTTAAGCCTTTGTCTGGCATCACCTCAGAAATAAGCAACATCCCAAGCACCCCTGAATTCTCTCCCAGCAGCGGTCTATCTGCCCATGGAGAGCAGATTTGCCTTGGGAACGTAGTCACCCTCCATCCAGATGGAATACAATGCCTTTTAGAAAACCAGATTCTATCTCAAGATTTCCTCTCAGATCTTCTGTGTGTCCCTGCCACCCACAAGTCATCCATCATCCTGTAACTTTCCGCTGACCGTGTCACAGTGAAATAAGTGTAGGGCTAGAAAAAATGTGCCAGTCGTAACTGTGGTGTGCTTCACGAGGAAAGCAAACTGACCGGCTCCGTGGCTTTTTCCAGCTCACCATCATTAACCCTTTGACTTCATCTACTGAACTCTGACTTTCTAAAGACCAAAAGAGTTAGGGATCTCCTAGCAAATGATAGCCAGTGACATTAATAAATTCCAGAAATGGAGAAAACTAAAATTCCAGATCTGTTAATGTATTGCTTTAGAATACAACTGTAGCACTCTATCAGGGGAAGAGATTCATATTCATATATTTCTATTTATTTCAACGAATGTAGTCCTCATGTATTTTGCATTCAAAGTAGTTTTAGAAAGTATATTGCTGATCTTGGAAATTATTGACATTTTCACAGCCACATGGATACAAATTCTTAGGGAGCATAGTTTGACCCATTAGTCATGGCATTGCCCTTGGGTGCTCCTGTCAATAACGGCTCTCTGTGTGTTTGTGTGTTTCCTCTTCTCATAGCTAGTAGGATAATCTCTCCTGGGTTTCATTTTAGGGTGATCCCGGATCATCTGCTGCAGGAATTAAGGTAACTATATGCTTGCAAGTGTTTGTACCCCGAGAGTTACAGTTTTGACTTTTGTATGTCTCTTGTTTCTCTTCTCTTTTGCCAATTTGGATGGTTCTAACTCTGTTTCTATTCTCCTGCAATAATTGGCTTCCAAACAAAACAGGGAGTATCTGCTGGAAGTCTAATAAAAGCTTAAACAATCCCTTCCTGATCGGTTTTAATGGAAATGTGGATTTGTACGTAAGCTTTAGATATAGTCAAAGCAGGAAAAAAAAAAAAAAGGTTCCTATGTCTAGTAATATAGAGAGTAATAGAGTGGATGAAATGCATGTGTCATCAGGGAGACTGAAAGTGACCAGGGGTCTAAGGGTTCTGGAGAGTTCTTTTAAGACTGCCTTTTCCATCTTTGGTTTTCTTTGGCCAGGGAGAACCCGGAGAATCTGGTCGTCCAGGGCAAAAGGTAATATCCCTATTCTAGTGTGGTTTTAGTACTATTTTACATTCACTATTTTACCATGTCTGCTATCCACTGTGTAATATGAGAACAATGATTGAAAATGATGTCGTTTTCATGCTTTGTATGCAATGTTATTATTTTTCATTTTATTTTATTTTTTTTTAATTTTATTTTTACTTTATTTTACTTTACAATACCGTATTGATTTTGCCATACATTGACATGAATTTTTCATTTTAAAAGGGTTGATGCTGACCATAGCAAAAGGACAAACACATTCTGTACATGTGAAAGGAAGTTTTATGAACTAAAGTCTGCATGTACTGAGCTGTTTAATACTAACAAGGATCATCTGGGTTGGAATGCCAACAACTTATCTTGCATGTTTAAAGATACTCTGCATGTTTCTATCTTTCACGAGAAGAAATGAATATTTACTAAACTGTCAGTAGGGGATGATGGACAATTCTTTTAAGATTATATTCCTTTCCTCTCATTTCAAATACTTCCCAGCTGATAGTTTTTTATGTGAATATCTACCTAAGCAATGAATGTCATGTTGTACAAAGAGATTTGTTCATGAACTAAATTTTAGTTGTAGACACTAGCCATACCACTTTAACCAATCTGTAGTCATACACATTAATTTTTTTTTATCATTTGTGCCTCATTTTAGTGATAAATTAGAAGACATGCAGTGAATATGTTTATTCTCATTTGAGTCTGAAGCTGGAAACAACTGTTAGTAGTTTATCATCTAAGCATCTGGATATCAATGCCCAGTGCAGATTTTAGATAACAGATGTAGCTAACAAGTAAATGTGAATTCCACACTAGGTTAAATCTCCTAAGATCCTTTGTCTAGCAGTAACTGATGTTATAGAGAAAAAAAACATGAATAGAGGCATAAAATATACCTCATTAGTATAAAGAGAAAGAGAGAATAAATCCCATTGTAGTAGTTTGGAATCTTAAAACATAACATTCAAAACTATTCCCACATTCTTGAAGTTATTGAGAGGATCATTGCTTTGTTTAAACACTTAGGATTAAAGTATTTTTTGAGAAGGTCTTTCACATCTTTTAATATGTCCCTAATTTGAAAATAGATTTTTCTCTTGAAATTAAGAATCTGAGAGAAATGATTCATTAAGCCTAGTTTTACATAAAGATGAGGCTTTTCTGAAGAGCCCAGGAGAACGCTGCAAATTTTTCTGTCCAATGCCTAAAATTTCCTACTGATTCTTTATGTAAAAAATTTGAAATTAGTGATGTCACAGAGATCCATGATCTGTTTTGGTGTGAAAGAGCATCTGACTTTCTCTAATGAACTAATTTTAAGTTCCTTAGTCTTTAAAAATTGAAGACTAAATTTAAACTGCTCTCCAAATCTGTGATAAGGTAAAAGAAATGTCTGCAAAACTGGTATGTCTTTTTGAAACACAAAACAAATTTGCTATAATTTCATATAGGTTTCACTATTTTCAGGGTAGAAGATCCAAATTGATTTTCAATTGGTTAAGAAAACAGTGCTTTATCATGATTACTTAAAAATACATTTTAGATTCATTTCTGAAAGTTTGTAGGTTTACTTATGGAAACATTGGCTTTTCTTTGCATTTTATTTGAAACCTGTTTTAAATTATATTGAGAGAATTAGATTATATCTGAATGAATATGTGTGTGAATGAGTATGTGTATGAATATTACAACTCATCTGAATGAAAATGTGCCCTGAAATGAGCAATATCTTTTTCATCAATATTTAGGCCAGATTCTACGCTTTGATGCAATATCAGTTTCCCACAAATATTTATGACTTCCTTGTTTAATATCTGGATTTGGCAATACTTACTCCAACATTGATTTAAAAGTAGAGTGTTCCCATGCTTGCTGGTTGCTTAGATTGGAAAATGACAAACAGAACTGAGTACAAAAGCCATTCAAGGACTCTTCAACAACATTTGTCTCACCACTGTAGAACTGTGTTGTGGGTTCTTTGATATTTAAGCTTCTGCATTGGGGATGTTCTCAGAAAGTAGAGGATATCCTGACAGAATTGAAGTGCATTGATTAGTTCTCCCCTTTCTGGTATTTTGCAGTATGAAATTTGTTTTTTAGTAACGCTGATAATGTAGGAATGATTTCATTTCAGTTTTTTTTTTTCTTTTATAAACTCAACAGGAGAGTCTGTGATTGATATGTGAGTTAGGGTATATGTATTATAAGGTGAGTGTATAGATTTATGAAATAGGCATTGTGTTTCATCACATGAATTTTTCCTTCCTAACTTCTCCACAACCAGTGGCATTGGTGGTAAGGTGGTGAGCCTACTGCCTACCTAACTTCTCCACATCTTTTTGAAATATATATTTTTTTTAGTTTTAAAGGAGTGAAAATGCTTGTTGCTCCATTGAAAAGGACCAGCACAGTAGAAGTATATCTAGAAACACCGGGCATTGTCACAGGGACATGTGATGAAAGCAGAGAACTGACTTTAACAGTAGACTAGGTCTCCAATAACGGAGAATAAAGAATGAAAGGGAGAGAAAAAAAAGAAAACCAGAAGTATAATGTATCAGTATAAAGTATAATCTACTTGGACAAGTAGTCTTTGAGTGGACTAACAAAGCAATTCTTAGTTATGACCCAGACCTGACCTTGGGCTGTACATGCCCAAGAACTCAGCTCAGAGAAGCTCTGAGTTAAGAAATAGGCAAGAATGGAGACATTAACTGAAAAACTGTCTCTTAATTAAAAGATAAGCCTTGATGGTGTAAAGATAGAGAATTTATATAAGAAGAAACATCTTTCTAAAAGTGTTGAGATGTTTCTTGAAGGGTCAAATTAAATGTTTTATAATCTTTTATTATGTGAACTTTTAAGTAAACATAAATTTGGAAAGGTCAAATTTATAAAAATCCAAGACTATGAAATATTAATTACTGAAATATTTGTTCATTAAATAGTACATTTATAACCTTTATACCTGCATACATATGCATATGATATAGGGAACAGCTAAATGCTCAAACTCTGTAAGTATTCAATCTATATTGTAAAATATTCCATAATGTCTTATACATCTTTCTCATTGTGAGAAACATGGGTGTGTGTCTATGTATGCATGTGTATGTAAATATCTTACTTTAGTCATTGACCATTTTATTTTATAAGAGTTCAGTGAGTAAGCTTTTGGAAAAACAGTGTTACAACCCATATGTTTCCACATGTCTTAAATAGGATGTCTTGAGTTTGGGGGCAGGGCTTTTCTAAGACAAAACAAAACTATGAACTTGTCAGCAATATGCTTACTTTTATTATTTGCTTATTATACTGCAGCTTACTGTATTTTCAAGGGTCTTATACTTTTTTCTTCATAAAAGAGAATCTTCAGTGAAATATGGATAAGATCATTTTAGTAGATCTTGCTAAGGTTATTTATTGAAGGGGAAAAGGGAAAGAAAAAAGAAAATCAAAGGTATAATGTTGTATCTGTGTAAAGTTTAATCTACTTGGATAAGTATTCTGTAAATGGAATATCAAATTCTTAATAATTATTCTTTCTTCTCTGGCTTAATCTCATCTTAGCGTTGTTCACAAGGCAAACTTTTATTCATGTAGTTTCAAAAAGAATAGCTTTTCTTTTGCATTCCTGAAGCACCTTTGACCTAAACCATTAGGAAAGTCATTGTTCTTTCTATGTCTAATCATACAGCTTCATATAAACAGTATCTGAAGTCATTTTGTGATCATACCAGAGCAAATTATAGTTCTCCATTGTTTGAAAGTAATAATATTAAAGATTAAATGTCTGGTTGCTGTTAGTAGACTTTCCTTGAAATAAGGATTGTTCAAGCGTTTAGAGTAGGAGTCTGATGCTTCTGTCTCTTTAGGTATAGTTGTCATGGCACTGGCTTGCAATCCTGAAATGGTGTGACCCTTTTACCTTCAAATGTTATTTCCACAATATTTGGTCACCTAAGCCCAACACAGGATGGGCTTTCGTTTTCTCTAGCAATTTTTTTATGCTTTTTTAGTGGAATTCAGGAGATTTTCTAAGCAATAGAACTTTCTGTCGGTATACTTTGTGCTTAAAATAATGTAGACAATCCTGTGAAAATGAGATTTAGCTTGACTCCAGCGTGCTCACCTAAAATGTACCACTTAATCTCAAACCTGTATTCAGAAACAGCTGCGTGGTACCCTTAGCTCTCAGTGGCTAAGCAGGGCTACCCCAGCTCAACAATTGTCAGCTACATGAGCTGGAGTTCAGGATAACCATGCATTTATCTTCTCATCATTCAGGAATGGAAAAGAAACACTGTTATACTTTTAAGTGAGGAAGACTTTTCATGTGTATTGTTTTGATGTGACCATCTGTTCATACAGCCAACTCTTGATTATATGAGGTAAGAGACCTCTGGAGTAGGGTGCATTGTTCAAATGCAAGTAATCCTCATTTCATTTCAGCTGATAGCTTCAGCTTCCGCAGCAAATCATTTACCAGACAGTAATAAAACATACGGGTTCCTTCTCCTTTTCTCTCTCTCACCTTCTGGTAGTAATGACAAAGAGCAAGGAACTGACAGTGAAAGGGAAACTCCTGAAAAACCTGCATAAGGGTCAACCCATCCCTGAATCAAGAGTTGACTGAACTGTATAATCTCACCAAATGTCTTGAAACTAGACAGTATATATTATATATATATATGTATACCTACAGCAAGAATTCAGCTGGGAGCATTTGCCATGTTTGTCTCAGATACTGTGCCTGAGTGAATACTGTTCTATAATGCTGTGTGATTTTCCTATCTATGTAGGGTGAACCAGGGCTTCCTGGGCTTCCTGGACTTCCGGGGATAAAGGTAAATACGCACTGACAGTCTTGGCTTCGTAGAAATGTAATTGCGGGAGTCACAAAAATGAAAAAAAAAAAAAAAGAGTGAAAGCTAAAAATATAGAGCTGTTCTTTAAATATTCACCAGCCATTTCAATTAAATTTTTAAATTAAAAACAAAGCACAGGTAGCAGAAATAGAATTACAGACAGAAAACAAACTTATAGTTACCAAAGGGGAAAACAAGGAGGGGGATAGATTAGGAGTGTGGGATTAATAGACACACACTACTACATGTAAAATAGATAACCAACAAATCCTACTATATAACACAGGAAACTATACTCAGTATTTTATTATATATATGTTAGCTGAATCACTTTGCTGTATACCTGAAACTAACACAACTTTGTAAATCAACTATACTTCAATTAAAAAAGAAGATGAAGCACAGGTATTTCTGAGTTTGTCATGGCTATTTGGATATATATTCCACTATATGACCTACTATGCCCCTGAAGTAAATGTAAAAGTCATTTCACTTGAAGTCATAGGAATTCTTTCAAGTCTAGAATGTCTCCCTTCACATTTAAATTTTACTCTTAAAATCCTATCAGATTTTGACCAGAATTAGAGTCTTAACATCCCCATAAATCTAACATCCAGGCAGCTGTTTTTGTGATTCACCCATTATAATAATCCCTCCAAAGTGTTTTGTGCTTCCACTTCCTGTCAATAATTCTCACTGCAAACTACAAATCATATTACTAAGCTTTATTGACCCACGTACTATTCCCATAAAATCTGTATGTGTCTTTTCAAATAACTGCTTAAAGCTTAGTTTGAAAGCATTGTTTTACACGTTTTTAAATCATCTAAAGACGTTAAGAAATGGGTTTTTTGTTTAAAATTTTTCATGTAGCAACTGACAAGGCTTCAAAGCTCTCTTGCCTTGGCTGTAGTCACTCCCTTAAAATCAGCTTCTTATTTTAAGGTTCTTTTTTAATTCTAGAACTGTTTGATATGGTAACAGAATGCAAGTCAATTTTTCTTTACATCATTCTTATCTTATAGGATTTTAAATTAATCTCAAGAGTGCTTTAGATGATTCTAAAATTAGCTCTCCTAGTTTGAGAAGGAGAGTTGTACATACTGCTTTATGAAGGTTGTATTTGAAATGTCTTACATGCATAATATGATTTTAGGATAAATATATTAAATTACTGAGTTCCCAGACATCATATGGTATAATATATAGTATTTTATGAGGATATTTGTTATAATTAACAGATACGAAGGCTATGAATTCGAGGTTGGCACTCAGAAATTTTGGTTCTGCTTTTTGTTTGATGTTTCCAGGTTAGTATTATAGATGTTTGGATAGGTCCTTTTAATATATAATCTTCTGTCTTCTCCATTGAAAAGTACACTCTATGACAACAGTTTACTAAAGAATTGATATAATTTCCTTATCTTTTGATATTTAGCAAAAATAACTTAATAAATTGTATGTGATCTCATACTGTAAATATGGGATTAGTAATCCCACATTACACATCTTTAGGAGTCCCACACATTAAAAAAAACTTTTTACTAATATTTGGAAAATCATAGATTTTTTAAAACAAATTTAAGAAAATTATATTCAGCACTAATTTAAAAGAACCTGATAGCATTTTAAATAAGCGGGGGAGGGGTGCATTTAAAGGGGGCGTGTTTTGGAAAGACTAGGGCAGGATTTCCTGCAGTACTTGCTTGTAGGTCAGCTGGGCTCTGCCACCAACACCACTCACATGCCAGGAATCTCAGTGCCGTGTGGAAATCCGGTTGGCCTTTCTCCTGAGCATGAGCTTTCTTGTTGAGAGAGAGTGTACATAAGGGTGAAGGTATTGAGTTTTTTCCCTCCAAAACAAACAAACAAAGCTACTATTTTTTCTCATTACCTTTGATTTCTGTCCTCCGCCATGAAAAATATAGCAGTGCATTTCTCTAGTCATCAGTGGACCAGTGCAAAGGTTTTGAGCATTTTCAAATTGGGAAAGATGGTGATTTGCCACCTCTAGCTAAGGTTTTTATTCCTAGGGTCATGGGAAGTTGCCAGACAAATTTTGTTGAAATCTTATAGCTGACGTTTTCCATTGTTTTTCTAAGCTGACTGGTGACTGTGATAAAAAGAAGCTATTGATTGACAAAAGCCTTTCTATCATTCACTAGAGGTACTTTTCTAGGTAATTATCAAGTGCTGTTGGGTAACTTGTCAGTATTCAATTTAAATCACTGGTTCTATTTTGGATTAATAGTTCTATCTTCTTTAGTTCAGAATGTAAGCGATATGCTTGCCTTATAATGTAGTACATGCTCAATATAAACGAGTAATTCTGTAAAGGAGACAATTTAAAAACACATCATAGTAGTAGTCATTGGATATTTTTAAATGTAGAGTTAAAAGTTTATAAATTTATGATATAGCTTCATTAACTTGGGATCTTCTTTATTCCTTTCATATGTCTTGCTTCTACTAGGTAGCTAATCATAGGACACTTAACCTTGCTTTCACAGTTTGAATGAGTAATAATATTTAGAAGATGAAACCATCATGTATGGATTTAGAATGCGTGGTAGCAAGAGCGTTAGTCATAACCTTCCTAGACCTGTGTTTTTGTTTACCCTTTGGAAATACTTCCTGTTGCTATTCATCTCCTTATCTGCTGGTACTCCAGAGAGCATGCAAATGCCATCCATTATTTCCAAGACATTGAGGAAACCAGCCATGACATACCAGGGAAGCTTTGATTGCCACCTGTTGCTCTCCGGGAATGGTTGGAAACTTAATGAGCATCCACATGCCCTTGCACACGGCTCTCAGGAAATGAGCAAAGTGCCTAAGTACAGACAGCAGACTCATCTATCTATCGCCTCAGAGTCCCACTCAGAGAAAAGTGCTAATACATTTGGCATACATAAAAGTCACTAAGAACAGGCATTGCTTAATTTCAAACTACTCTCAAGCTTCCGGCATAAGTATTGGAAAGTGCGCTCACCATGTGGAAGACATTTGGAATTCCTATTTCATGCATTCATGGTTCATATAGTGTTAAGATGTTCAACTGGGAAAATTAAATTATGCACAATGTACCATGCAAACATCGGTCTTCTGGAATAAGAATTGAGCTTAGAAAATTATTTTTATAAATAAGCCTTTAAATACATTTTTCATGGGTAAAGCTTATTGTGACTAGCTTTTCCAATATCACTTAAAAGGGGAAGATTTCAAAGTTCCTATTTTTAAATATTTTTTTCCTTTCCATACATTTTGAAACATTATTTACCCTTTTCATGGTTATGTTACCCTAGTCATTAAGTCACGACGGACAGTGATCAAGAGCCTTGACTTTAAAACCAGACTGCCAGTGTGTAGATCCTGGTTCTAGCCCTCACCAGTTGTGAAGCTGTGGCATGATACTGGGCAAGTTACCTATTCTCTGTGTGCTGGGTTTCCTTATAAAATGGAAATTATTATTGTACATAACTCAAGGGGTTGTTGTGAGGATTAAATGAATTAATATATGCACAGCTCCTAAAATAGTGCCAAACATATAGTAAATGAGATATAAATTTTAGCCATTGCTAATTCTTTCTCTTGGAGCAGCTCAGAATACTGGAAACATTGATTATGCACCTGTTCTATAGAGTCTTACCTCCTGTGAGTCATTTCAACCTAGACATCATAAGGCCATTTATACCCTGCAGGTTCATAGATGTAACTGAAAACTCCGTAATGATGGTTGAATGTTACCTTTAAAAGCAGTAAGATAACCTACTTTCTTACATCACACCATTCATCTTTTCCTCTAACCCAGTACATTCCAAGAACAAAGGATAAAGGAGCACAGCATTCTGGGCATAAGACATGGTGCTAAGTTCTCCTTCCCGACACTGTTCACAGGAAAAGCAAAAGCAAAACCTGATATGTAATAATGAAATACTCTAGGCCCCATTCATAGCGTTGCCTAACCCCAGACAGTTTTTACAGATCCGGATTTTCAATGCTGGCTTTTCTCCTTTCAACACTAACTACCAGTTTATCTCATCATATTCAGGAAGTAAATTCAGAAAAAAAATGTAGCTGGTACGATAAAATGAATGCAGTAGGGAGACATAATACAGTAAAAATTGCAACAAATCAGAAAAACAAATCATTTAGGTGGCAAAGGAATTTTTACAGGGTTTTCCCTCAAAGCTTGATATTTTTGTTCTGGCTTCCACATTAGTGAAAATTTGACATTCGGATCAAGAACTTGAGGATTGGGAGACAGTAACTGACTCATTATATAAAATCATCCTTGACACTAATCATATAAGGACTAACTTTTATAGGTGGCAGAAATGTTGCTTTGTCATTCCTAGGGTTAAAAGCAGTGCTCACTAACCTATGGAAACTTATCTTCTAAATCCACTGGAGATGAGGTTCCTTCCTCAGAAATACCAAATCACATTTTAAAAATAAAAGAAAGTTCTTGGAAGTAACATGGGATATGTAATGAATTCCTAAAAGAAAAGGAAGAAATACTGATTGAAAGGATAACATTGTGTTATTGTTACTTATAATTATTTCCTGCTTGCACAAAGTGTGTCTGAGCAGTTAAGTAGTTTAAGAACTCAATTAGGAAACTCATACAACCAGAAATCAGAGAGTTTTTCACAGCCATAATGAAACCTCAAATAGATACAAGTATGCTTTCATGATGCAATCCCATTAAGAAAAAAAAATCAGAAAGTTATGTTTTCAAAAAAAAAAAAAGAAAGTTATGTTTTCTGAGTTTTAAATAAACTTGCTATTGTATTTCATTTTCATCATAGCCACCAAAATGTTTAATTTGTACTCAAATGTGATCCTTCAGGGAAGTAAGTGTTTCGGGGACAGATTCCACTTTCTCGTTCTTTTTTTCCCCCTTGATAGTTTTACAAATCAATCATTACCAAAACTGACTGCCTGGAGGTTCTTATTACAACAAATGTTCTTGCTGTTATCCTCAAAAGTAGGTATCATGCTGACTTGAATTCTAATTAGCCCTTAAGCTAGAAGAATATTGTATGGTTAATGCATTCAGTGTCAAGACAAATTAATCAAAATTATTGGTGATGTCTTTAGCACCCAGGCAAATCAGCACGTATTTTCCAAACCCTGTTGTACTATTTTGGGGGCAATGAAAATTGGATGTGTTCGGGGTAATAAATATCATGGAAAGCATGACTTGGTTTGAGCTGGTATATTAGACAGGTTAAAAAAATAATATCTTTTATTCCTTAATTGATAATGACATAAAAATAAAACAAATGGTAATAAATGAAAAACCAGAGAATTTTCTATGGGCAAGAACTAATCAGTTAGGACTTTCTGGCCACCATTCCATTTAACAGATGATAGGTTCTAGAAGTTTATAGGGAAACAACTGCTGAACCATTTCTGTATGAATGAAGCTGTCTCTACATTCTTACCTTGACTAGTAATTCAGTCAGGAATAGGACACGGCAACCCACTCCAGTACTCTTGCCTGGAAAATCCCATGGACGGAGGGGCCTGGTAGGCTACAGTCCATGGGGTTGCGAAGAGACAGGACACAACTGAGTGACTTCACTTTCATTTTTCACTTTCACTTTTCACTTTCATGCATTGGAGCAGGAAATGGCAACCCACTCCAGTATTCTTGCCTGGAGAATCCCAGGGACAGAGGAGCCTGGTGGGCTGCAATCTATGGGGTCGCACAGAGTTGGACATGACTGAAGTGACTTAGCAGCAGCAGTAATTCCATCAACATATTTTTTGACTCTTCTCACCTATATGAAGAGATATTAAATGAACTGTCCCAATAGCCATTTGAAGGGTAAAAATACTTTCTTGTACATGTATATATGTACACATGCTGTGCTTAGTCATCAGTCGTGTCTGACTCTTTACGACCCTTTGGACTGCAGCCCACAAGGCTCCTCTGTCCATGGGATTTTCCAGGCAAGAATACTGTAGTAGGTTGCCATGCCCTCCTCTAGGGCATCTTCCTGACCCAGTAATAACACCCGTGTCTTCTGTGTCTCTTACATTGAAGGCAGATTCTTTACCCGCTGACCCTACTTTCTTGCCATGTTTTAAATGTGAGTTTGAAGAAAAATAAGTTAGGATTTTATTATGGAATTCCAGGACTTAATGACTTAATGGTAAATTGTTAGATTTCAGAAAGATTGTGTTTTTAAAGGACTTCCTAGCTTTTTTTTACCTTTTTGTAATAATGCCAGATTTTGTTGCCTTGTTAGTTGGTAACGATTTTTGTTTGCTTTGTTTGGGGGCTTTTTGTTTTGTTTTTCAGGGCTTTTTGGCCAGAATACATGGAACTTAAGCTATCTCAATAGACTGTTTAAATTTTTTTTAAGTGATGGTGAATGAAAAGTGGCTTCAGTCAAAAATCTTATCTTTGCAACATCTTCTTTTATCTCACAGAGTGAATAGATCCCACCTTCCCATAACTTAATTATCTTTTGGTTTACTTTATTTCTCTGTGTACATACTGCCAATTTATAGAAGAAAACAGGGAAAGGAACTCTTAATATTGCCACTAATCAACAGGGGAAAGTTTTGTTGAGTGCGAAGAGACGATAATTTTTCGAATATAACCCATATTAATTACTATGACTTATGCTCATTGAGCTTTATATTACAAGATCAGTGCTGTGGCTGCTGAAAGGTTTAGCTACAATTAGAAAGCTCAGTGTGAGACCCTTAGGCTCTCCAAATGTGGTCATGTATAAGTACACCTTTGATTTCAGCTATAGCTATTCTTTATAGATTTGATTCTGCATCTTTAAGTACCCCCGCTGTTTAAAGTTCCCATTCAAATTAGCAACCTGTATCAGATTTTCAGAGAGATCTGTTTGCTGCTACTGCTGCTCCCAGTTTATTTCTAGATCTACCAATTGTGCTTTATCCTAAATTAATGGCATTTATTCTGCCCAGCCCAAATCCCAGTTTACTTGCCAAAACCACAGTCACCCCATTATTCACTTTTTCTACCAGCTCAACACAGGAAGATGTGTTACCATCTGGGTATTGAGACATGGTTTTCAAACTCATTGGTGGTGAGCTAATTAATTGATGTTAAGGGGAAACAAAGGACAAAACTCATGAAACAACTAAAGATCAATATCTAAGATAAGACAGGAAAGTTAAACCATTTTTTTTTTTTCATCTGAAACTTGATGCTGCATTAATGCCATTTCCAATAGCATGTACAGAGCTGCGATTTCTGTTTCTCTGACAACCATTTGATCACTGACAGGCATGTGGTTTGGGTAGCAGAATTTGGTGGCCAGCCATTACTTGTGTTTTAGCAATTAAAAGCTTGGATTGTATTAAGGGTTCTGATAAATAGTGTTGTATTTTTTTAATAAATTTCCAGGCTTTGGTTAAATCACAGCTCTGTATTTATTTTAAGAGTTAGCCATTACATTGTTTATATTTTTCTGTTTGCCAAGAGGGTAGATCTCATTGGACATTGGCAGGACCAATGAAGACAAAACAATAAAAAAAACAGTGGATTATCCTGGGTTTAATCGTTATGATCATGGTAGAGGAATAGAACATTTTAGGATGCTTGTTCCTCTCCATTCTTCCCCTCTTCTCTTCCTCCGTCTTTCTCCCCGCTAGTTGGTTGCCTTCACTCTTTTGATTCACTTCCAATCAGATCAACAACTCCAGTATGAATGGAACTCTGTTTTATTTTGTAATCTTATTCTCAATAATAACAAAAGTAAAAACCTAAAATGTTATCACATTTGAGATAATGAGTGAATAGGTAGAGAGATGAAGGAAAATTTAATATATATATATATATAAATGAGATATATGTGTGTGTGTATACATATATATGTGTGTGTGTGTATATATATATATATATATGAGTAAAGCAGATTAAAGTGGCTCTGAAGCAATTATGCTCTTAACTTATTCCTATACTATTCATTGATATCCTGGTGTTCATAACAAACCAGCGTTTGATGCCTCTGACTTTCCCTCCTTTTCTTAGATATTTTTTGGTTGTCTTTTTTTAAAAAAGCACTAACACATCATAAACTGAAAAGATTAATATTGTTTCAGAAAAGGTCATATTTTATTGTTTTTGCTTGAATGGTAGAGCTATTTTACTTGCTGTTTCCCTGTATAAATCTACATTTCTCTGATAATGACAGCCAACCTCTGCCCTTTTCAAAGGATCACTGCCTCATGTTCTCATGTTATTCCAACAGTGGCCCACTAAAATTATAATTGGGTGTTCTAGTTCAGGTAGTTGCCTTGTAGAAAAGTAAAGGAAAAAAAACTCTGGATTTAATTATTTCTTAATTAAAAGTATGATAGGAGCTTAATTCCATTATGGTGCCAATTTCCTCTATTGCATCTCTCCCACACTTTGTCTATTCAGGCAATCTGTGTGGATAACTTCTAATTTAGCAATATTCTATTTCCTGTTGATTATATGAGATTAGATATGTAAAAACAGCTCTGTGAATCATCATACAGTTCAATAGAAATTCTCCTGCATATTGTCCTGAAAAGTTATGAAAACTCATTTTTGTGTAGTCTGATTTACTTCAAAGATGATTTTGCAAGAACATTTTGTGTTTGAGTCATATTTTAGCTGCTTTCCCCTACCTTCCTTTGACTCAGTCTCCTATCTTTATCCTGGATAACTAGAATTGTGGCTAGAGTAGAATAACCAGTTGCTTATTTTTTTAATCACATCAAAGTATTTATAGAACCCTAGGTTGTCGTAACCTTTCTGCTAGACATTTTAGGAGATTCTAGGACCTTTAAACTCTATGTCAATCCTTGCAAAGAGGCAAGTTTTTTTTAAGGATTACATTATTTAGGGAAATTTAACAGGTATGACCATTTTCTCCTTTTCTTTTCTTACAGGAAGAAAATTCATTCTTAGTAAACCTGTCATTTGTCTACCTTATATGTGTTTGGCTTTTCAATCCTAAATATTCTGGCAGATGGATATTGACTCATAAAATGATTAGTCACGTGAGAAAATTTAGGGTTACTTCTTGAAAGGAGTTGAAGAAGTGCTGAATATAACCCCATACAGGTTGTAAAGAATCAAGAAGTCAAAAAAAAAAAAAAACACAGTCAAGAAGTCACCATGTATATTACTAACTAGCTATTGAGATGTTGTAATAATACTACTAATATTAATAATAATACTACTACTAATAATAATGGTAGCTGGCATTTTTGAGCCTGTAAGATATGAGCAACAATAACATTTATCATTCACTTATTTTGTTCTAGAGTTGGTGCTGATTGCTTTGCTCGCATTATCTAATAAGTCTTGACTAAGCCACCCCCAAATGACACTAGAATCTTACATTATTTGGCACCTCAGGATTCCAGCTTGCAAAGTCAGGCTTTGACTCAATTCTGTACGTTTGTACCAACAGTTCTCAAAGATTTAACTTCAAAACCCTTTTATACACCCAAAAATTAAGATTTAAAAGGTTTTTATTTGTTTATACCTATTGATGTATCTGTATTAGAAATTAAAATAGAGAAATTTAAACAGGTCATTATATGTTAATTAAATAACATTTTATGAAATATAGCTGAGTTTTACAAAACAAAAAATTAGCAGGAATAGTGACATTATTATCTTTTTAAGTTTGTTTTTTTTTTTCAAATCTCTTCAACATCTGGCTTAATCAAAGGCAGCTTGATTCTCTTACCTGCTTCGGCTTTCATTCTGTTGCAACTTGTCTTGGTTGAAGCTCATGAAGGAAAACCAGCCTCATATAGATATGTAATTGGACAAAGGAAGATTATTTTAATAACCTTTCTATAAAAGTGTGGATATTCTTTTTTAAGACTACCCCAAACTCTACAAGTGGTAGTTTCAACTTAAAGGTTAGGTACAATGTGAAATCTGAAACCATGTCAGTGAAACTTTCCTACTCTGTACAATAATAAGGGTAAGTGAAAAGGCACTCTGAGACCTCTGGTATAAGTCTAGGAAAGTAAGAAGCAGCCCAACCTGCTTAAGACCATGAGCAGACATATTTATGCCTTATTTACTTCAATAATTCTTTCAAGCCTGAGACAGGGAAGGGACCTATGATTATTTCCTCCCCATCCTGCCAAGACATAGACTAGATGGACACAGTGTCTCTAAAGTAATTGAGAGCTCTGGAGTTAAATAATCATAAAACTGTGGTTCTAATGTTAAGTATGCTATTGTTTCCCTCGAGTAAATTGAAGGAAGAAATGAATGTATTGAGATGGCAGATGCTTTCTTAGAGTGGCATGAAAAAGTATAACTAATCATACTCAAAGTCTTTAATACTAGCCAGTATTAATAGTGCTAAAGTTGTTGAGAGTCCAGTCCTTTGCTAATTTTATATCTTGAAATAAAAATTTTTACCCTGAACATTGTGCTTGAAGGAAATTTCTATCCATTTTACTCAGAAGAACTTAAATAGATTCTGTTTTTAAAAAGGAAGAAAAAACACTTCAGCCACTGAGATCACAAAGCCTTATTTGTTTGTGAATTATGAAATTGCATGCTTTGTCTTTTTACAAACTAAACACTTGCCTGAATAAGAAAAACATTTTTTCAGCATTCACTCTCTTTTCTTCTCTTTTATGAGTATGCTTTAATGGTGCTTCCATTTGCTTTGCTAGCAGTGAAATCTTTATTTCCACTTGAAGATATATGAATCTTGTTTACCTTTAAACTTTCCACCTATTAACTTGCATTATATTTTCATGACAGAAAGTGGTTACTAATAATATACATTGACTTTAATACAGTCGTTTTTCTTGAGGGTGGAAAGGGAAAATTTTTGTGCTTGTATATATCATTTTATTGAGAGAAATATATTACATGTAAATAAATGTTTCTTAACTTTTTTTGCTGTTGTTTCAAATAAGTTAAACTTTTTTTACAAGAAGTAGAATGGTCGTCATTGATTTTTCTGAATATAGTTGATTTTCATTTTAGGCCATTACAAGATCCACCCAAGGTTATTTGTTCAGCTTTTCCTCTCCACTATGTGTAAGGGTATGGAGACAGGTAGAATAGAGTTACAGAAATTTCACAAACAATAAACCTAGAGCATTAGTTCCCCTACATTTTTTTTTTTCTGAAACCAGTACCATGAGCATCAGAGCTAGAAATAAATCCATTTGAGTTATTCATCGATGTGATACATTTTGCAGTACTGATATCCTTTTGTTCCCTACCCAATACCAAGGTTTTATATGGCATATATTTTTTAAAAACTCAGTATTTCAAAAATATTTGATGGCATTCTAACACTTCATATAAAACATCCTCACTGCATCTTTCTGCTCAGCGCTAAAAAAACAAATGTTGAAATATAGCTACTTTAAAAGAAAATCAAATTTATCAAACAACATTAGCAGAAATAATCCAATGGGGAAAAACAAATAAGCAAACAAATCCCAGGAAATATGGGAACAGAGTCATTATGTTTTTGTTTTGTTTTGCTTCAAAACATCATTACAGATTTCAAGAAGTTAGAATTTTACATTTGAGCTCATGTTGTTAAGAAGAAAATAAAACTTTACAGTTTATATGTGAACACTGGTCTCGAGTGTTCACTGGTGCCAAATATATGGTGTTTCTCCAACTCTGATTCTCGGACACCAACTCATGTCCTATTGTGACACTCACTGCTCAGAGTTAGCATCAGATTCCACAGTTTTAAGGGTTCCATCCCACAAGATGGCTCTCTCTTCAGACCCCAGTCCAAGCACTGCCCCCTCCTTACCTGCACTCCCATCTGACTTGGTTACAAATTCCAGGGTACTCACAGCCACCACTCCCACCCCTATCCAAGCTCAATAATTTGCTACAGTACCTTTCAGAACTCAGGAAAATGCATACTTACCATTACAGTGTAGTGCAAACGGTGAAAGTGAACAGCCACGTGAAGAGATACAGAGGGTGAAGTCAGAAGCGTCCTGAGTGCAGGAGCCTGGGTCCCTGTGGAGTTGGGGTGCCATCCTGCTAGCACATGGAGATGTTCATCAGCTCGGAGGCTCTCCAGCCCCCATTGTCTAGGTCATCTTACGGAGGCTGTGTTATGTTGGCATGATTGATTAAAGCCTTGCCCACTGCTGAGTTAACTCAGTCACCAGCCCTCTCCCCTCTCTGGAGATGGTAAGAGGAGGGGAAAGGTTGAGAGTTCCAACCTTCTTATCACAGCCGGATCCTGAAGCTCTCTAGGGGCCCACCACAGTCACCCCATTAGCAACAGGTATTTTTGAATGGAGCTTGTTGTGAGTAACAAAAGACACTCCTATTTACTCTTCAGTTCAGTTCAGTCACTCAGTTGTATCCGACTCTTTTCGACCCCATGGACTGCTGCATGCCAGGCTTCCCTGTCCATCACCATCTCCTGGAGCTTGCTCAAACTCATGTCCATCAAGTTGGTGATGTCATCCAACCATCTCATCCTCTGTCTGCCTTCTCCTCCTGCCCTCAATCTTTCCCAGCATCAGGATCTTTTCCAATGAGTCAGTTCTTCGCATCAGGTGGCCAAAGTATTGGAGCTTCAGCTTCAGCATCAGTTCTTCCAATAAATATTCAGGACTGATTTCCTTTAGGATTGACTGATTTGATCTCCCTGCAGTCCAAGGGACTATTACTCTTACTACTCAGGAAATTCCAAAGATTTTAGAAACTAGGAACAAGACCAAATATATTTTTCTATTATACCACAACTGGGTTTCCTCCAGGTAATTTTGGAGGTGTGGCAAGGAGAGATTTTTTTGCTTCTTATGTTGAACATTCTTGAATCTCTTCCCTAGCCACACCTACTGAATCAGTCATGCATTGCTGCCTACCATATAAGCATCCCAAACTGCAGTGACTTAAAACTACAGTCAACTCACATTTTGGGAGGAATGAACATCTGAGTGTAGATGGTTCAACTGGGTGTCTCTAGCTCAGTGTCTTCCAGGAGGATGCGATCCAGCTGTCAGCCAGGGCTGTGATCTCATCTGAAGACTCTAATGGGGTGGAGCACCTGCTCCCAAGTTGACACATATGGCCATTGGCCGACCTTGGTCCTCACCTTGGGAACCTGTCCGTAGGGCTACTCACAGCATAGCAGCTTGTTTTCTCCAAAGTAAATTGACTCAAGTGAGAGAGGACAAGAAAGAGCCCTCAAGATGGAAGCTACAGTCTTTTAATAACTTAGTCTCAGAAATGATATCTTATTACTTCTTTCATATTCTGCTCATTAGATATGAGTCAGTAAATCCCGGGCACACTCAAGCAGAGGGATTTTGCAAGGGAATTGAATACCAGCAAGTGGTATCATTGAGGCCCATCTTAGAGGCTGCCTACCACATCCACCGCAACATAATGGACCTGATTTGGTAAATGATAATAAGCATGAGACAGTAGATGAGAAAGAAAATTGTAAAGACATTTATCTGGTTTCTTTGTCACTTTTACTTTCAGAGCTTCTCCAAAGTTTTGCTCAAAGTGTTGTCACTGATCAAAACCAATTCTACCAATTCTAATTAATTTTATAGTTAGTATCTGGATCTCAGCAAAAGCTGTATACAATCAAAGAAGTAAAATCCCAGTGAAGTGAAAGTCACTCAGTCTTGTCCACCTCTTTGCAACCCTATGGACTATGCAGTCCATGAAATTTTCCAGGCCAGAATAGTGGCGTGGGTAGCCATTCCTTTCTCCAGGGGATCTTCCCAACCCAGGGATAGAACCAGGGATCGAACCCAGGTCTCCCACATAGCGGATGGATTCTTTATCAGCTGAGCCACCGGGGACAAACAGTAGTTCACATATTTACTGTCAAACATGTGGTGATCTCCTCTGTCCATTTTTTTTTTTTAAGGGAGAACCAGGTTTCATTGGTCCTCAAGGAGAACCAGGCTTACCAGGGTTACCAGGAACAAAGGTAAGTGGAGTGTTTTCCCCTTCCTTTCTTTCTGAAAAATTTTTGTGACATATTTTTAGTCCATTTTGTTACTCAGGTGACCAGATAGTTTTGCCTAATAGAGAACTAAACAGCCTAGCACCCATTCCCAACACTTCTAGTAGGAATAGCATATTATTATAATTAGAGTAATAGGAAGTTAATTCCAGAAAGCCTTAGGCAAGGCAACCGGATGGTGGAATGCATTCATGGTTCCAGTTGTCCCCCAGATGCACCTAAATTGATGTGATGCTGTTAGTCTTCTGGCCAATTGGAAAAGTGAGGCAATTCTGAGGAGGAGAGGGAGAACTCATTAACTCCAGCTCCTTGTTACCCATTTTAAGACATACTTGTAAATCAAACATGATTACTATTCCCCCATCACTCCCTAGATTTCAAAGGCAAGTACTGATGTCATGTAGATGCCTAGTGCCTCATCCCGAAAGGATCCATCCTGAAAAACGTCTGCAGAAAAATCCTGTAATGAAAACCATCTCGTGATCTTCCACTTGGCAACCCGAGAGAGGGCCCAGAAAGGAAAATCTATATGCTGCCATATAAAAAATTATGTTGCTGTGGATACAGTCAGAACCATGGTTCCCTTTTTATCTACCCGGAAAGACATAAAAAGATACCGTTCTGAGGATGGAACTTTATTCATGACAGACTCATGAATCAAAGAAAGAACAAAATTAGATCAAACTGCATTCTTTTATTTTTAAACCATAGCAGTCTTTGCCTCAATGTGTATTGCATTCACCAGAAATAAGCCAGGATGATTTCCAAGAGCTCGAGAAATATGTTCCTGATCTGTTCTGACAGAGGAGTCCTCGTTTCCGCTGGTCAAGAGAAAATAACTCTAATCCTAGTAAATGGAAACTACGTGTGGCCTAAGCGGGGACTGAAGCTCGGTCACATTTACGCAAAATTGCTCTTTTCTCAGCAGGTTCTTTTTCACATAATGAGCTGACAAGCTTATTAACAAAATATGAGGAATGCCTGCTTTAGCCTGAACAGATTTACACACAAAAAGCACTTTCTAGAATCAAGAGAGCTAGATCAGGAGGATAATAGACATCCTGTGTCCATGTCAGAACTGTTGTACGGCTTGCAGCCTGAGTCAGGCAGAGAAAGAGGTGGCTTTGTAAGTGCAAAGAAGTGGGAAACCTGCTCAGTGCCAGAGAGGACCAGGCATGAATGTGATTTCTAAGTGTTTTTGGCATTTTGTTTGCAAAACAAGGAAAAATAGAAGAAACACAGACAGACTCCTGGAGAGTAGAGTTCATCGCTAAATATCTTTTCTTTTGTTCATTTATTTTAAACTGTTCCATAGTCAAAAAATTCCAGAGGCAGAGCTATAAAATCAACATTAATTACTGTTCATGAAGAACCTGGGCTGATTTTACAGATTCCATACTTTTAAACAAATATTACTTTGCACTCCCAATAAAAGTAAAGACTGTACTGTAACTGCTTTGTAGTTCCACAAGAAAGGATGTGAATAAGAAATTCATTTAAGAATATTTTAAAGTTAATTTTTGGCTAAGTTGCCTAACATGAAATTGGTATCATAATGGAAAAATCATGATTATTTAAAAATCTTTTTCAGCCACATACTAGTCTTTTTCCACTTGTGTAGACAGTCTGGATTTGTACCAATAAATTCAGATTTTAAAAAAACTAACACTGCATATTTTATCCCCAACACAATGAAGAGAGAGCATAATGAAGAAGATGTATAATGGTATCTAAAAGCGTGTTTTATGTGTTGCTGTATTCTCAGCATCTGTATCAGTGCTTGCAAGAACTACATCAGTCTCAAGAAATAGGACTTTATCATGAACAGTTTAGAAAACTTTGAATAATATTGTTTATTCATTAATTCAACACATTTTTTGCCAGACATTTTTCTACTATTGAAAATGGAGACTAAATGCAACAAAAATAGTTTCTACTGAAGCTTACACTGCAATATGTGTGAGAAAGGTTTGGAAGGAAAGAAAAAAAAATGTAATTCCAGAGAATAATAAGCACTTAATTAGGGGCATGATGTTAACAAGTGATTCTAGATAAGCATATATAGACTTCACACCTATGATGTATATACTATTAGAGAAATTATTTTCTAAGATTTTTGCTTTTCCCTAAAATAAGATTATAGTTACCATTTTAGAATTCATCTGTAAAATATTAAGCAAATAACCAAACATGTATATATGTAAATTCCATATACCAGTAGAAGCACTTCAGTTTCTAATCCCTGAAAAATCCCTTCTGGAGCATCTTTTCCATTTCCTGCCTCTGGTCAAGTTCCAGCCTCTCCATTCTCCTACTCCCTTTTGATTCATACTGAGAAATTTACTGAGTCTTCCATAATCCTGGCCCTAATCTATCCCACCTCCCCTGCAAACCACAGAGTCTTCCCAAAGTGGGCATGATACAGATAAAGATCTTGGGATTCAAAGCTCTCCATCACCCATAACAAATCCAACCCTATTTTCTTTTCCTTTCCAAGATGAATCCATCCTTTATGGAGGAGAGTGCCTCCTTCATCCATAAACATGCCATCACCAGAAGTCAAAACTTCTTTGATTATTGAAATTCTACCCATCACACAGGAAGCTGAATGCTCTCAACTCTGTGTTCAGGGAAAAACAGAACCATTTTCCTAGAGGGTGATTTGGCAAGATTTTAAAATGTTTTTATTTTTGACACAGACACTTCCCTACTAGGAATTTATTTTGAGAAAATGACCAGAGATGTGCAAAATATTTACATACCAAAACATCTATGCAAAAATTGAAGATTGAGTACAATCCATTCTAAATTACAGCTCTCCCACGTTAAAGGCTTTGGGAAAATTACTTAGACTTTCTGAGCTTCAGTTTCCTCATCTGTAGACTATGGATACTAACAGCTTTCTCATTTGTCTTGAGAACTCAATAGGATAATGCACTCATCAAAAGCACAGTCATAAGCAATAATAATTGTAAAATACACCCTCCCCATCCTTCAGGACTTGACCCAGGTCTCAGCAAAAAGAAGTCAGTCCAGACTGTTGAAAACCCTGTGGAGTTTCTTCTTCTCTCACATATGACTTTACGTTATTCCTTAACTCTAAACTATTTTGTTGATGTGGATCTTAGCTTACTAGAGCACTGGCCCCCTGAGGGCAGTGACCACGATCATCGTTCCCAGATCTATAAATATGGCAAAAACTGTAATACCTACATGTCTTGTACTGTGACGAGGACTTTTTAAGTTATGAAACCAGTACTATAACTTTCTCCATTTTATAGAGGAAACTGAGGCTTTCAGAACTTAACTAATTTTCCCCAAAACACAGACCTGGTAAGTAACAGGGCCAAGATTAAAGTAGAGAATGTCAAATTACAAAACCTGGTGCTTAGAAATTTTGCCATGCTTCTTCCTAGTAGATCTTAAAAAGTCACTGCGGAGTGAAGACTATGTTAGTGCCTGTGGTGAGGCTTAATGATGGCCCTTATCAATTCGCTTTAAAGGTCTTTCTATTTACCAACTTAGGTGTCTGACAGGCATTTACCAAACCATTTCCTTGTGTATAAAAATAGGGATGAAAATGCAAACACTGTACAGTTGTTTTGATTATTAAATGAGATGATCCATGTTGAGGTTAATACAATGCTGAGTATGCAGTAAATAAATAGTCACTTTCTACTTTCTTTGATTTTATGCACTTCACTCATTAATCTACAGGGACCGGTTAGGGGGAAGATGGGTCACCATTTACTTATTTTGTGATTTGTGACAGGGCGAACGTGGGGAGGCAGGGCCTCCTGGACGAGGGGATCGAGGGGAGCCCGGAGCCCCAGGACCAAAGGTCAGTTATTCTCACAGTGGAAAACAACATTCTCAGTTTGGAAATGTATACCACTTACTTTTAGAACATGCAACTAAAATAAAATTATTCAAGGGGTATTAAAACAACCCCAAATCACAAATAATTCATTGAAATGCATACCAATTTGTTATTTTCTAAAAGGAGTTTTACAATTCAACTTTTCCAGTTTACTCTGTTCTATTCAGTTAACAAATTTAATAAAACATCCAAATGTCAATGGGGAGGGACTGTCACATTAACATATTACCACTCAAGGCATATTAAAACCTACTGAGTGCAGTGATTAGTACTCTGCACTTTCACTGCAGAGGGCACAGGTTCAACCCCTAGTCAGGGAACTAAGATCCCACAAGCTGAGCAGCATGGCCAAAAGCAAAAAAATCCCTGCATTTAAATATATATATATATATAACAAAAATAAACAAGCAAACAAAAACCTACTGAGGAAAATGTGGATCCAGACCGTTAGTTTCCATGGTAACTTGATGGTGTGTAACACCTTGAAAATATGAGAACTAAGGATTTATTTGACTGTTCACTCTATTCCTCTAAACTTCCTACAAACTGATATGGTAACACTTTATTTTAATAACCCATCCTAGAGACATGGGAAATGACTTCCTCTTTGATGAAAAGGAAATTTTTAAGCAAACACTTTTGAGACTACTGAGGATTATCTACAGAACTCTTCCCATCCGCCAATGGGTGGTCAGTCTTTAGAATTATTATGACGTGAAGGTTGGTGGAGAGACCAGGGAGTGAGCTAATGATATGGCGATAATGCTTATGTTCAGTGTTGTAACAGTTCACATTATATAGAGCCATATATCAAAGCAGTTAAAATAAAGTGTTTCCATTTTTCTCCGTTATTCCGAGTCACTGCTAATTTCTTTTTTCTATTGTCATCTCCCTCTATTATTTTCTCTTTTCCATCTTTATATTCTTCTATAATAGGGGAAACAAGGTGAATCAGGAACTAGAGGCCCCAAAGGGTCAAAGGTCAGTACCCGTAAAATAAAGTGTTTCCATTTTTCTCCGTTATTCCGAGTCACTGCTAATTTCTTTTTTCTATTGTCATCTCCCTCTATTATTTTCTCTTTTCCATCTTTATATTCTTCTATAATAGGGGAAACAAGGTGAATCAGGAACTAGAGGCCCAAAAGGGTCAAAGGTCAGTACCCAGGTAACCATTTTAACATAACATGAGGCCATCAAGAGCTGTGCTTCTTGCCTTTTCCACAAGAAAGTCGTGTTTTGGATTAGACTCTTTCACATACTGGTATTGCAGTAATTTCACCCTTATGATGATATCTTGGTTTGTTTCATCTTGTTTTTGTGTTCTTGTGCTTCAGACCATTCTTTAAGAGAAAATGTACTTCCTGTTTCATAAATATAGCTTATGTGGAAAAAATTAAGTACTTTACTTAGTTTACATTATGTGCAATATAATATTATTTTTTATTTCCTGGCTGTCTTTGTGATAAATGTTCAACTATAGTTTGCTTTTAAGTCAGTTGACTCCCTCCGTTGCATTAAAATTTCACCACCAATGGAAATTCTCTCCTTTATCATGTTCTTATAGAACCTGCAATAACCTGTATACTATTAGCAGAATCATGTTATTTGAGATTCTATTAATGAATAGCATGGGAAATGGGGAAAACAGAAAACAGATATTAGTAATTCTCCATTCAAGCAAATTTAATTATTATGGTCCATGTTACTAGCATATTGTGAATAGAAAAAAATCATAATCCTTTTTACTGCTTATCTTCCCTGGTCCTTATCCAGTTTATAAGGATATGTAGAAAGATACAGAAAAATGCTTTGAATTCTGTTTAGGAAAAGGGCTCTATAAATTTTAGGCTATTTGAAAGAACTCTCAGTTCTACACAGGTTCAAATCTCTCCTCCAAATTTTCTGTTGAGATTTCCGAGACTTTCTGAAGTATTCTTAGGGATATATTTTGAAGTTTGAGGCTTAGGTGATTCCTAGGGTCTGTCCAGGGAGGGGGGTGAGGTGGCAATAACACTATAAATGGACATTTAAAGACTTTTCTTATTACCCTGGAAAAAAAGAGAGAGAGCCAGGTTTGCCCAGCTCTCGACCTTCAACCTGGCCACCCTGGTCTAACAGGCTGCTGTCCTTTTCAGCACTTCCTAAGTAGAAAAGTTTTCCTTAGATCCTTATCATCAGAGGGAGACCCAGCTGGGGACCTTTCCCTCCTAAGTCTCCCAACACTGAGCTCCCCGTTGATCTCTCTTCCTTCCTTGTCCTGATTAGCTACACTTTTTCTTCTTAGAGAACAGATAACCTATTAATTGGTTGGCTCCTTTCCCCTTTGCACCAAATCTCTTCATTTAAAGGCAAGAACATGGCTCAATCTGAGAGATCAAAGCTTAACTTTGGGTGTCATAAGAGCCACTTGCTTTGTCTTTGAAGATCCCTGGTAAACAAGTTACTGTATGTATTGTCGTTTCAAGATACTCTGTCATCTGAAGGGGGAAATTTAACTCACTTCAAGGGGCATCTTAAAGACGCATTTGCCATGTCAGGGATTATTGTTATTTCAAGTTGCTATTTTACATTTCAAAAGTTCATATTAAAGGTGCCACTGAATGATAGTAAATCCTTGGATTTAAATCCTTGGATATCAAATCCTTGGATTTGAGATATTTGGGGACTGTTGGCCTCACTACTAACTAACTAGGTTCTTTTTCTCTTTTTACCGGGGAAAGGGCGATCGTGGAGACAAGGGGGACTCTGGAGCCCTGGGACCAAGGGTGAGTGTGTCTCGTCTACAGCTTTGGCCTCCAACAAGCCTAGATTTGAAGTATGTGTCTATGTGGCTTTTCACGAGGCACTTGGATTAATCAAACCCAATAATAGCGCAGGAGGTAGACCACCGTGATTATTCCTGCTACCGCTCCCTTTCTTCCTATTTTTTAGTGTAGTCACCGGGAGCACCGAGTCTGTAAATTTGGACACATTAAGCTCCACAAGAAGAAGTGAAGAACTCTGTCTGCTTTCCCTCTGCTGAATGAGCAGTCACAAACCCATGGCCATCTAACAGTAGAACTTTCCACTTTTCAATTAACTCAGTTATAAAGAAATAGTCCAAATAGTCCAAATTTTCAGAAACTTTTTAAAACACAGAGAAATTAGGACATACCTAATGGAAATTCAGTGGCAGAGCTACTGAATAGGGTAGACATCTTAAAAATATTCATTCCCTCCATATATATATATATTCAAATACATATATGCATACATATTTATCCCCTGTTTGATTCAGTTTTAATGGAGTTCTATTCCTGTTGGAAAAGCAAGCATTTCCTATAGTATAATGTTCTATCTTCTTAAAGAATGAGGAAGCAGTCTTTGTGGTGTGGATGAGGAGAAAGATGTCAGGGGTTGCTGTAATAAATATAAATAAAGCCAGCAAGATTTTGTCAGTCAAATCAGATTAGCCTATATATAATAATTTTCAGGGAGCAGTTTTTGATATTGAATCTTTTATCTGACTTAATGTCTTTAACATACCATAGGCAGGAAGTTGGAAGCAGTTTGCCTGCTTTGAAATAAGGACAAACTTTGAACATGGTTTATATATTTTAATATGTATTTGGGCCTCAATCGAGAATTGATCAGAGAGAGCGTGCGTGTTGCTATTTCTGTTTCTGTCAAAGTCCCTTCTCCATCCTAGCCTAATGTTCTCTTGGTTTATTTTTTCATAGGGTCCACCTGGTCAAAAGGGAGATCCAGGAGCCACCGAGATCATAGACTACAATGGCAACCTCCACGAAGCCTTGCAGGCAAGTGACTGCTCCCCATCCTGACATAGCCAGGGACACCGCTGAGACCTGGAATGTGTGGAAATATCGCCTCAGCTCTCAGAGGGCTCTACCTCTCAAAGCACACCTTCTCCCTCATCTCTTGAACCCAGCTTCTGCTCCCTGGCCCAGTTTACCCTCTTTACTTCCTAGTGTTTTTCAATCCTTCCTTTTATTTTCCTTCTGCCTCCAGATATATTTAGCTTTATCTGGTTTAACTTATATTGGTTTTGCCAATCTTCTTCTCCTTTCTTGAAAAGTGAACTTAGCAAAACCATTAAGAGCCCTGTGGCTCTGGAGTTGGAGCTGCCTGGGTTCAGATCTCTTGCTTACTAAGTGCATGAGCTAGAGCAAGTTATTTAGTTCTGTGTGAAATGAGGACAATAATAGCGTCTGCCTCAAAACGTAAATAGTGTTGTTGTGAGAAGTACATGGCTAAATACTTGGAAACATGCCTGGCACACGAGTCCTCTGTAGTTGCTTCTTAATACTGTTACTGTTCAGTTCTTTTTCTTTCATCAAGTAAAAACACATAGAGGGTAGTCAAGAGGGTTGCTCTTCTGATTTTCCTAAATTATCACTATTTGGCTCAGAGGTTAAAGTGTCTGCCTCTAATGCGGGAGACCCGGGTTCGATCCCTGGGTCGGGAAGATCCCCTGGAGAAGGAAATGGCAATCCACTCCAGTATTCTTGCCTGGAGAATCCCACGGACGGAGAAGCCTAGTAGGTTACAGTCCACGGGGTCGCAAAGAGTCGGACACGACTGAGCGACTGAACTGAACTGAACTGAATCTGTTCAGAACCCTCAGTGACCCCCTTGCCTACTCTATCAAGTCTGAGCGTCTCCATCTGATGTTTAAGACCCTATAACCATGTCTTTTCTATATGGATTTTTTATTTCTCTACAACATAGTTATCATATCTATAAAAATCACTCCTTTTTTTTCCTGGTTCATCTTTTTCCTTTCATTCTCTAAGCCCTCTTCAACAGTTCACTGCTGCCACCCAGATGAGTTCCTCCTCTGAATCCTTTTAAATATTAGCAGTCAGGACCCAGTAGTTTAACATTTAATTATTCTTCCATATCCCCTGATTTACTTTAGTCTTGCCTCTTACCAAATTGTAAATTACCTATTGACAGAAAACTTGTTGAATGATTATTTTGACTCCCACAATGTGTCCAACCCAGGTCTGGGAATGTAAATATTAAATAAAGTTTTTGGTTGAATTAGTGATTACACTTAGTTCATATGCACAATCCATTTCTCTGCTCAAAAGTCAAATTAGTTGTTTTAAATATTTTTCCATTTTGAACTTACTTGAATTTTTTCCATCTATATGATTTGACTAGCATTACCAAATTATGGTAGATCTATTACACTTCTATGGATCCTTTGTTACAACTGTCATTTTTAACTAATAACGCATTTATTACATAGTTTTTACAGAATCTATCTTCAGCTTAGCCTATTTTTCATTCTTTTTCTTCTTCTGGTAAAGCACAAAGAAAAGCATGCTTACTGCTTGGAGAAACATCCCTTGGGCAGTGTGTTCAGTCAACAGCTTGCATGAGTGTTCCTCAGCACAAGTGGATTAGACTCAAGCAGTAGATTCTGGGCTCCTGTCAAATTCTAGAACATGCTTTCTAAATTGCCCCCTGTTCCCCAGAAGTTGCTGTCTGCATGTATAAAGAAAGAAAGTTTTGGTTACCTACTATGTTGTCAGAGTTCTTACTTATAAAATGTAGGGACACATTTTCAACTTTCTGAACAATATTGTCAATTTCCCTTGAACTGCTTCCAGTTTCACCGTGATTCTTTTTAACTACCTTTAAGGGGTATGCATTCTCTTATCTTCTGAGATATGCTCCAATATTTTTGGCCATGGCCAATTTATGGAAAAATTGTGGAAGAGTTTTAAAGCCTTTACATGAACAGAGCTTGGCATGAAGCAAACTACCCTTAGTCTAAAACCAAAATCTGCTTTGATTTCCCCTCTATTATTAACTAGGTGTGCCCCTTTGGGGAAATCACAAAATGTCTACATTTCATTGATCTGATCTGTAAAATGAGAATGTTTCTAAATGGATCTTTTCTAAAATCCATAAAATCTAATATTATGCTTAGATTTTTTTTTTTTTAGGAGCCGAATATTCTTTGTGCCTGAATACACTGTGCTTAAAAAAAAAAAAAAAATCTAACACCTACATCTTGATATGAAAGAAGAGATGTGCACTCACTTTCTTTTTTCACCTTTAGTTCTGTATGACCATAAACCAGTCACTATCCATCACAACCAACTAGTTCATCCAACTATCTCAATCTTGTCAGTCAGTTCAGTCTCTCAGTCGTGTCCGACTCTTTGTGACCCCATGGACTGCAGCACACCAGGCTTTCCTGTCCATCACCAATTCCTGGAGCTTTCTCAAACTCATGGACATCAAGTTGGTGATGCCACCCAACCCTCTCATCCTCTGTCACCCCGTTCTCCTCTTGCCTTCAATCTTTCTCAGCATCAGGGTCTTTTCTAATGAGTCAGTTCTTCACATCAGGTGGCAAAGTATTGGAGCTTCAGCTTCAGCATCAGTCCTTCTAATGAATTTTCAGGACTGATTTCATTTAGTTTTAACTGGTTTGATCTCCTTGCAGTGCAAAGGACTCTCAAGAGTCTTCTCCAACACCACAGTTCAAAAGCATCAATTCTTCATCACTCAGCCTTCTTTATGATCCAATTTTCTCATCCATACATAACTACTGGAAAAACCATAGCTTTGACTATATGGACCTTTGTTGGCAAAATAATGTCTCTGCTTTGTAATATGCTGTCTAGGTTGGTCTCAACCTTAAGATTTATTATTCTTATGGAGTTGTTTAGGCAACTAAGCATTGTGCTTGTAAGCTTACCATTATTTTTTCACTTCAAAAATATTTCTTTGTTTTCCTAATATAGTACTCTAGCAGACTGAGTACTTAATAAATAAACTAAATAGTCATTAGACTGAGAGGAAGTGATAGATACTTGTTCTTCTAGTTCTCTAACCAGTGATGGATAGTCACAGTTTTGCAAATTCTATGTCACTATTGCCTCCTCTAAAAGAAAGGCCAAAAAAAAAAAAAATATATATATATAGAGTAATTAGATAAATAAGAGCATATTATAGTTATAAAATATCACTCTAGAAATATAAAATTTTACTGTTGCCTCTACTGAAAATTGTTATAGGCATACCTCCTTTTATTGTGCTTCACTTCATTGCACTATGAAGATATTGTGTTTGTTTTTTTTTTTACAAATTGAAAGTTTATGGCAACCCTGTGCCAAGCAAGTCTATTGGCTCAATTTTTCCAACAGCATTTACTCACTGCATGTTTTTCTGCCACATTTTTGTAATTCTCACAATATTGCAAATTTGTTGATTTTGATTATATGTGTTATGGTGATCTGTGGTTTTTTTCCTGGCCCTGCCACGTGGCTTACAGGATCTTAGTTCCCTGACCAAGGATCAAACCCCAGCCCACTGGACCACCAGGGAATTCCTTGTGATCTGTGATCTTTGATGTTACAGTTGCAAAAAGATTACAACTGTCTGAAAGTTCAGATGATAGTTAGCATTTTTTAGTGTTAAAGTATTTTTATTGAGGTATAATTAATGTGCAATATTATATATGTTACAGGTGAACAATATACTGATTTGTCATTTTTAAAGGTTATTTTTTTTTTTTTTTTTTTTTTAAATTCGCTCAGTCGTGTCCGACTCTTTGCGACCCAGTGGACTGTAACCTACTAGGCTTCTCCGTCCATGGGATTCTCCAGGCAAGAATAGGTTATGGTTATTATAAAATATTGGCTGTTATACAATATATCCTTGAGCTATGAAGTATTTTTCAATTAGGGTATGTATCTTTAGACATAATGCTGTTGCATACTTAATAGGCCATATTATAGTTTAAACATAACTTTACTTACACTGGGAAATCAAAAATTTGTATGACTTGCTTTATTGCAGTATTCACTTTATTTCAGTGGTGTGAAACCCTAACCCGCAATATCTCCAAGGTATGCCTGTATTTACATGGACATTTGACATTTATTTTTATTTAAGTCATTTATTTTTTTAAGGTGATTATGTTTCCACAATTAGCAGCAAACCCTTTTCATTTAAAAGCTCTTAAAAGCTCTAACTCAAGCTTTTAAAATTTCTCAACACCATATAAACTAAACCTGTTCTCTAGGGTAAATCAGAGGTGATTTTAAGCTTGCTTCATTATAAGACATAAAAGAAAATAACCGTTAATCCTAAAGAGATTCACATTAGCATCTCAGAAAATAAATCACCTGGCATCTTGCTAGCCTTCAACCAATTTACAGCTTTTCTGTCTCATTCCTTCCATTTCACATCGCAGCTCAGTAGAGAATGACATGGCTTTCTCTATCACTATCCAAAATTCTGGTTTTCAAATCATTACTGAAGTTCAGCAGAGAACCCTGCTGAGTTTATGTCATGTTAACTTAGAGGAACCATATACAAGAAATCCAAAGTAAGCCAACATATTTGCGAAGTCCCTGAGTGTCTACACACTGGTTCTTCAGGATGGCAGTAAACATTATGTTTTTGAGAAGTTACTTTAGTTTTCTGTGATTTGTTCTTCTGTTAACTGGGTGGAAACTACCCTATATAATTTTTAGGTCTCACAAATATAGTTATTTAACAAAGTCATTTAAGCCCCATCTGTTTAATAGTTCAGTTTCCAATAATAATATTTTTATTTATGCAATTCATCATAAAATATGTTGTTATCCTTAAATTTAAAAAAAAAGACAAACTAAAAAAGTTTTGCATTTAGGTGGAAAATGAAGCATGTATGGCACAGATTGGAAAACTTCTGAGAGTTCACATTTTAAACTACTCCCTTTTCTAAGTTTTCCTGAATTTGCTTTCTAGTTAAAAAAAGAATTTTTAGTTGGAAGACTATGGCAAGGAAATTATTTCTGCTCAATAATTTTCTAATAGCCTTTTAAAAATGACTCATCTATATACAGGAGCTGAGAAGTAGCTTTCTCATAACCATAAATTCAACTCTTGGTCTAGATGAATCCTTTACGTATAAAATAAGTGGTATCTTATGTTACATATATATGATGGTATAAAAATCTGGACCTTGATTTTTTTATAATCTTGCCCCCAGTTTGTGGTCATTTTGCCTTTTACCTTAGAAGCACTGGGTTGTTGTTTTTTCCTACCCTGTTCTCTCTGAAGCTGTAATGACTATGACTGATTTTACCATAGAATACAAACTTGCACCATCTCTGAGGTGAGGTGAGGTGAGGTGAAGTTGCTACGTGTGCATAAATACATTGTTTCTAAGAAATGATGACACTATATCACTAAAAACTCAAGTGTCTGAACTGAGATAGATGGATAATGTTAAAATTATTTTTTACAACACAATAAAAACAGCATCTTGAATTAGATAGTGAGTTGGAGTTGATTGAAGTAGTAGTTGAATGGAGTAGTGCTTGGTGATGGACAGGGAGGTCTGGCATGCTGCAGTCCATGGGGTTGCAAAGACTCAGACACAACTGAGTTAAAAAGGACTGAACTGAACTGAACTGATGCAGTAGTGGAAGACAAAGGGATGGAGTTAAACTGATATTCACAAGTTCACATGTAACTGGACAGTGTTTTTTTCTAGGACCAGAACTCCTAATAGAAAATGTTCTCCCCTCTAAAATCCCATAAAGTGGCACAGGCCTTCAGGGGGCAATAAGCCCGAGCACCGTCCGTGCTCCACAACAAGAGAAGCCACCGCAACGAGAAGCCACAACTTGCGAGTAGCCCCTGGTTGCTGCAACTAGAGAAAGCCTGTGCACCGCAGTGAAGACCAAGCTCAGTCAAAAATAAATAATTTTTAAGAAAAAAAAGCTTTTTTAAAATCAGCAAAAAAGAAAAGTGGTACAGAAAAGAAAAGAAAAAAGTGCCTTAGAGAAGTTTTTGTATAACACTTGGACTAGAAAATCTTAATACAAAAACGTTTCATGGATTAGGGATTGGCTGTTTTAGAGGTTCACACTTTGAGAGAATATATTTTGATTCAGTATTCAAGCCCTTTACTTTAAGAAACAAGGTGAATCCCATGTCAGTTCCTATCTCAGTCATGTCACACACACACACGGACACACACACACACACTTTAGCTAATTATAATACAACAAACAAGATACAAACTAAAAGGCAAAAGCATAACTTATACAGTTAGATATTTCATTTTCTCTAATCAAGGTACCCTAGAAATAGAGCTTTTATGAGTAGCAGAGTTTCTTAGCTCACAGTTATGTGGGCAAACCATAAAAAAAAAAATATATATATATAGAGTAATTAGATAAATAAGAGCATATTATAGTTATAAAATATCACTCTAGAAATATAAAATTTTACTGTTGCCTCTACTGAAAATTGTTATAGGCATACCTCCTTTTATTGTGCTTCACTTCATTGCACTATGAAGATATTGTGTTTGTTTTTTTTTTTACAAATTGAAAGTTTATGGCAACCCTGTGCCAAGCAAGTCTATTGGCTCAATTTTTCCAACAGCATTTACTCACTGCATGTTTTTCTGCCACATTTTTGTAATTCTCACAATATTGCAAATTTGTTGATTTTGATTATATGTGTTATGGTGATCTGTGGTTTTTTTCCTGGCCCTGCCACGTGGCTTACAGGATCTTAGTTCCCTGACCAAGGATCAAACCCCAGCCCACTGGACCACCAGGGAATTCCTTGTGATCTGTGATCTTTGATGTTACAGTTGCAAAAAGATTACAACTGTCTGAAAGTTCAGATGATAGTTAGCATTTTTTAGTGTTAAAGTATTTTTATTGAGGTATAATTAATGTGCAATATTATATATGTTACAGGTGAACAATATACTGATTTGTCATTTTTAAAGGTTATTTTTTTTTTTTTTTTTTTTTTAAATTCGCTCAGTCGTGTCCGACTCTTTGCGACCCAGTGGACTGTAACCTACTAGGCTTCTCCGTCCATGGGATTCTCCAGGCAAGAATAGGTTATGGTTATTATAAAATATTGGCTGTTATACAATATATCCTTGAGCTATGAAGTATTTTTCAATTAGGGTATGTATCTTTAGACATAATGCTGTTGCATACTTAATAGGCCATATTATAGTTTAAACATAACTTTACTTACACTGGGAAATCAAAAATTTGTATGACTTGCTTTATTGCAGTATTCACTTTATTTCAGTGGTGTGAAACCCTAACCCGCAATATCTCCAAGGTATGCCTGTATTTACATGGACATTTGACATTTATTTTTATTTAAGTCATTTATTTTTTTAAGGTGATTATGTTTCCACAATTAGCAGCAAACCCTTTTCATTTAAAAGCTCTTAAAAGCTCTAACTCAAGCTTTTAAAATTTCTCAACACCATATAAACTAAACCTGTTCTCTAGGGTAAATCAGAGGTGATTTTAAGCTTGCTTCATTATAAGACATAAAAGAAAATAACCGTTAATCCTAAAGAGATTCACATTAGCATCTCAGAAAATAAATCACCTGGCATCTTGCTAGCCTTCAACCAATTTACAGCTTTTCTGTCTCATTCCTTCCATTTCACATCGCAGCTCAGTAGAGAATGACATGGCTTTCTCTATCACTATCCAAAATTCTGGTTTTCAAATCATTACTGAAGTTCAGCAGAGAACCCTGCTGAGTTTATGTCATGTTAACTTAGAGGAACCATATACAAGAAATCCAAAGTAAGCCAACATATTTGCGAAGTCCCTGAGTGTCTACACACTGGTTCTTCAGGATGGCAGTAAACATTATGTTTTTGAGAAGTTACTTTAGTTTTCTGTGATTTGTTCTTCTGTTAACTGGGTGGAAACTACCCTATATAATTTTTAGGTCTCACAAATATAGTTATTTAACAAAGTCATTTAAGCCCCATCTGTTTAATAGTTCAGTTTCCAATAATAATATTTTTATTTATGCAATTCATCATAAAATATGTTGTTATCCTTAAATTTAAAAAAAAAGACAAACTAAAAAAGTTTTGCATTTAGGTGGAAAATGAAGCATGTATGGCACAGATTGGAAAACTTCTGAGAGTTCACATTTTAAACTACTCCCTTTTCTAAGTTTTCCTGAATTTGCTTTCTAGTTAAAAAAAGAATTTTTAGTTGGAAGACTATGGCAAGGAAATTATTTCTGCTCAATAATTTTCTAATAGCCTTTTAAAAATGACTCATCTATATACAGGAGCTGAGAAGTAGCTTTCTCATAACCATAAATTCAACTCTTGGTCTAGATGAATCCTTTACGTATAAAATAAGTGGTATCTTATGTTACATATATATGATGGTATAAAAATCTGGACCTTGATTTTTTTATAATCTTGCCCCCAGTTTGTGGTCATTTTGCCTTTTACCTTAGAAGCACTGGGTTGTTGTTTTTTCCTACCCTGTTCTCTCTGAAGCTGTAATGACTATGACTGATTTTACCATAGAATACAAACTTGCACCATCTCTGAGGTGAGGTGAGGTGAGGTGAAGTTGCTACGTGTGCATAAATACATTGTTTCTAAGAAATGATGACACTATATCACTAAAAACTCAAGTGTCTGAACTGAGATAGATGGATAATGTTAAAATTATTTTTTACAACACAATAAAAACAGCATCTTGAATTAGATAGTGAGTTGGAGTTGATTGAAGTAGTAGTTGAATGGAGTAGTGCTTGGTGATGGACAGGGAGGTCTGGCATGCTGCAGTCCATGGGGTTGCAAAGACTCAGACACAACTGAGTTAAAAAGGACTGAACTGAACTGAACTGATGCAGTAGTGGAAGACAAAGGGATGGAGTTAAACTGATATTCACAAGTTCACATGTAACTGGACAGTGTTTTTTTCTAGGACCAGAACTCCCAATAGAAAATGTTCTCCCCTCTAAAATCCCATAAAGTGGCACAGGCCTTCAGGGGGCAATAAGCCCGAGCACCGTCCGTGCTCCACAACAAGAGAAGCCACCGCAACGAGAAGCCACAACTTGCGAGTAGCCCCTGGTTGCTGCAACTAGAGAAAGCCTGTGCACCGCAGTGAAGACCAAGCTCAGTCAAAAATAAATAATTTTTAAGAAAAAAAAGCTTTTTTAAAATCAGCAAAAAAGAAAAGTGGTACAGAAAAGAAAAGAAAAAAGTGCCTTAGAGAAGTTTTTGTATAACACTTGGACTAGAAAATCTTAATACAAAAACGTTTCATGGATTAGGGATTGGCTGTTTTAGAGGTTCACACTTTGAGAGAATATATTTTGATTCAGTATTCAAGCCCTTTACTTTAAGAAACAAGGTGAATCCCATGTCAGTTCCTATCTCAGTCATGTCACACACACACACGGACACACACACACACACTTTAGCTAATTATAATACAACAAACAAGATACAAACTAAAAGGCAAAAGCATAACTTATACAGTTAGATATTTCATTTTCTCTAATCAAGGTACCCTAGAAATAGAGCTTTTATGAGTAGCAGAGTTTCTTAGCTCACAGTTATGTGGGCAAACCACAGGTGCATACTATTTTACTTCATAATTTAAATCAAGTGAATTCAAATTTTGACATTTTCTTTCTCCTTTATCCATAGGGTTTTAAATAAAATTCTAAAAATAATTTGTAAAAAGAATCTTTACAACCTATGGTATCTGTTCAAAAATAGGATGATATGTTCTGTTTCTTGTCCGTTCTTACCAAAACATAATCCAGAAGTTGATTATTTCAGAAATGTATTACTGTACTTTGGCACACAATTAGGTAACTGTCTTTATCAATACATTTTCTCAACAGAGGATTACCACCTTAACAGTCACGGTAACTCCTATTGCATGATTTCTGTGGTTTGTGACTTTGTATTCAGTGTTGATGCATGCTGGTCATAATGGTACTAATGTAGCCATTGTTTTCATCTGATAGATAGTAATTTTCTTATGTCAATAACCTTTTACAACATTTGCCCCAGTTGAATCACATTGTCTGCTTAGTTAAAAAAAAAAAGTCAAGAAAAAATTTATTGCTATTTTTCTTAAAAGTCTTTGGCCTTATCTCAATAATACAGCTTTGTTCTTTAGTGTTTGGGAAATTAAAGCGTTTATGGCGGGTGGGAGAAGTGTTTCTAGAAACAGAGGAAATATTAGGAAGTTAATTCAACCCTGAAAGATGAAGTGGAACAGGGCAGCAATGATTTTACATTGTCTTACAAATCAACTTGAGAGCGTTATTTTAACTCAAATATGGTTGTGTGGGTTTTTTTTTTTTTTCTTTTTTGCATATATGTAGGTAATTTTTATAATTCTCTAACCAGTTAAATGTTTCCTCTTTGCAAATCAATACTGGAGGATATCTGATTATGATAGAAATTAGGGAAGTGTATAGTGTGCTTATTATTTAAAGCAAACATTTTAATACAGATGTTGCTATCTTTTAAAACTTTTGTCTTTTCTGGATTTAGGGTCCCCCTGGACCACCTGGACCTCAAGGACTACAAGGGCCAAAGGTTATTCTTTGCTTTATTTGTTTCCATTTACTACATATGGTGCAGAGAATCCATATTAAATATATGTGTCTTTAAAAAATCAGTCTTAGGAAATGCTGGAAGAGCTGAGATCAGCAATATTGCTTAAGAGAGCTGAAAATAGAAATTGAGTTCTGGACTGAATGAAGAGGAATCAGAAAAAAATAAAAATTAAGAAAGAAGTGAAAGAAATAGAAATGTCATTGAATTTAGAGGGAGAACACTCAGAAAAACAGAGTATTAAGCAAAGGAAAAATAAGTTTTACAGAAAGGGTAAGTGTAAAGAAACACCTAGTGTGGTATATGGAAAAAAGGCAAATGTTTAAATAGAGAAGGGTTAAAGGAGGATTTACTCTGACATTAAAAAAGATCCTTATCTTCAATTCTTTTGTAATAAAAAGAATAAGAAAAGCTTCAGCATGACACATTCACAAATGATAATTTTAGAAACAATTTGCAGTCATGTTTACAACACATACTGTATATATATTCAATTGTTCTTCCATTTAAACTTCATCTAATAAAACATGCCAACTATAAACAGAAGGAACAAAATTACTTGATTATATCAAAAATTGTTGGTAGCATTAACTTTTCCTCTCCAAACTAAAGCTTATTCAACCATGCTCAATCAGTTAACACATGGCCAGCAATTCTGTCTTTTCAGGACTGAACTACATATGTTGAAATATGACTTTTGTCATTGGGTTCTTTATAGGTGATTCGAGTGGTGTCAAAATCCATCTTTTATTTATGCCTCTTAAGGCAGTTTATTTGCAAACTCTATCACACACACATGCAAATGCACACATCAGTTTTTGTACTTTTCTCTTTCAAGATACTTAAAAACAGAAAGCTAGCACATAGAAACAATTATTTTTCTATTAGAAAAAGGAATACAGAGTAAAATATTACAAAGATCCTTGGCTATGTGAGATATATTTAAAACGTAGACTCTAATTTCAAACAGATTTCATGTATAACATTAATGTAAGTTTGGGGATTTTTTACTTTTTATTTCTCCACCACATTCTGGTCCCTAAGAGATATAACACAAAAAAATGCTCCAGTGAGATACAGCCTATATTCCTGGTAAACAAGTTGGCCTGGATCCCTATTCTTTTTTTTTTTTTCCTAGATTTGAACATTTAATATAATTCACTAAATTTACAAAAATAGATTAAAATTTCAGATTTAATTACATAATTTATTTAAAATATCGATAGTATAGATAGTTTATAATTTTTGTAATATAGGTTGTTTCAGTTATTTTAGAGACAAGAAACATTTTTTAAAGAAATAGAACTTAAATAGTATGTGCATCTAGAGGTTCCTTAAAGAGATGGTGATAATCGTGACATACAGAGTGGTTTATGTCATTAAATTAAAATAGTCTATCTCTTCTTTGATAAAATAAATTCATGATCTGCAATCCCATTACAGTATTTGATATGGTATGCAAAAGTCATTGGTTCCCTGTTCTTTAATATCTTGGTGAGCTAGATTAGTAAATCTAAAAGAAAATCTGCAGATTCCTTTTTTCTCTGTGTAGTCAACCAAGGTCTAGGTTCCTTGCTTTATCCCCTCACTTGACTGAGTCTCCAGAAGCAAAATTGTCCTCAATGCTAAATGTGTGCCTTATTCTGTACAAACTTCAAAAAACTTGAGACTTGACTCTCCTTTGTGGCCTAGAGGCCTGCAGAAGCCCAAAAGGACTTGACCCAAAAGAGGCAAGAAGAACTACCTAGCCAAGAAATCTATGTTGCTAAAACCTACATCCCCTGTGCTTTATAATTCAACTGCTATTCACTTAGTAATCATATCAATCAATAATTAATTGGTGGACCTCTATTCCATGATAAGTACTATTACCTAGTAAAGATAGGATATAGTAAAGCGTTTCAACAAGGAGCTCTCAGTTCAAGGATGGAGAAAGGAAAGTAGAGGCACAGTTATTAGTAAATAGAGTAAGTGCATTGGGTAAGAAGCATATAGGAAGTGTGCTCTCTGCCTTGGGGTCAAGAATGACTTCGAACTGAAAGTGAAAGGCAACAGAAATTGGCCAAATGAATGTCTAGACAGGGTTAGTCATCCTCCTTCACCTCTTACCTGCTACCCTTCCCACCTTGCTGGCACGCTGGCCCACCTCATACACCTGACAATGATCTTGCATTTGGGATCCTGGGTTAACTGATACAGTCTTTGATGCTTTCCATGAGCTCCCCTTGAGAAAGTTGGGATAATTGGAGTGAGATGTGCCTATGACCTGGAGTCAGCAAATGCAGTGTGAGTCAAATATAAAACTCATTCCAGCTCAGGACTCAGAGCCTCAGACTGAATGTGAACCAAGTCTATTAGTATTTCTCCTTTCTTTATCAAACAAGGACTGTTTGACTTCTTGTATAGCAAATGTGCAAGCTAAGTTGCTTCAGTAGTGTCTGACTCTTTGCGACCCAGTGGACTGTGGCCCACCAGGTTCCTCTGTTCATGGGATTCTCCAGGCAAGAGTACTGAAGTTGAAAAATATATATATACAAAAAAAAGAAAAGAACAAAATAAAATAACAAAAAAAAAAAAGAATACTGGAGTGGGTTGCCATGCTCTCCTCCAGGGGATCTTCCCAACCCAGGGGTCAAACCCCCATGTCTTAAGTTTCCTGCATTGGCAGGTGGGTTCTTTACCACTAGCGCCACCTAGGAAGCCCTATACATCAAATAACTCTATACAAACTACATTTGGTGGGTGAAGGATAAATAATTCATGAATTTTATTTTTGTTTTAAACATTTGTGAGTCACAGTTTGGAAGGAAAAACGTAGCAACCATTATCCAGCCCAGAGTGCTGACAGATATTCAGATTGCATGAAACTAGGGCTTAACCAGTTGCATCCAACCTCAGCAGACTTGTTTGTGGCAAAATAAACAAAGAGCAGGAAATCTAGAATTTAAAGGGAAAAAAGTTTTTTCTTTTTTTCATTTGTTTGTCATGCCTTTCTTTAACATTTGGAAGGATCAATTTTCACACTATGAGCAAACAGCTCTTAAAGTTTTTAACAGGGAAAGAAGCTCCAACCATTTCAATATTGTGGTTTATAACATCACCAAACAAGGCTTTCTAGAAAAACAGCCTCAAGTCAGCTCCCTTGGAAATCTGTCTGTAAGGCAAACCATTCACTCACTCCAAAGAACTGGTTTTACAAAGTTTCCATGATGTGGAAATCAGAGATATTTATAATGGGATCTACCTAAATGACTCATTGATATAATATCTTATCTTTCAAAGAATTTGCTTGTTCAATACATTTCTGACTGAAGGGTGACTGGACATTTGTTGTTTGAATAAATCTCCAGTATGTTGTTTAAATTTGTTTTTAATGGAACATTTTCAGTTAAGAAAAATAAATCCATATATTTGAGGTTTGTCAAGGGTTCTAATAAATCATAATATGAATAGTAACTTTAGTTCATTCCTAACATAGTATAGGAAATTGAATTGATCCCAAAATAATTTTCTGTGGATTAAGATATTATCTGATTTATTATATCCTTCAGTGAGACTTATCTGGAAATAGCACATTCACAATCATTATGAATTTGTATTCACTGTTCAAATAATGCCAGGTAAAACATTATAAATGTATGTGGCTTTGCATGTTATTTTTTTTAAGTTAACTGCTATGTTTTTGCTCTTTTCTCAAATTTGAAAATAAGAGAAATCATACAGATTTTTTAAGGAGAAAAAAATTAATTGAGGCATATAGGTTGTCACTATAGGATATGCTCTGCCATCAAATGGTAGCAATTTTTTTAGCCTGAATCTCATATGAGGGGATAAAATTTTTAAAAATGCTGGATCTTAGTTAGCTATGGATAAATATTATTATACATAATATTCAAAAAATGTTATTTCACTTTGTGTAATGATGTGGTATGATGTAATAACATATTCAAGTTAGGATGCATTTGCTGAAAAGTTAAATTGTACTGTTACCAGCTAGCATCATTTTTTGCATCATTTTTAGTGTAGTATGCTACCAATAATAAATAAGAAGCTAGTCATTAATTTTTATCTTAACAGGGAGAGCCAGGATCTCCAGGAGTCCCAGGAGTTGATGGAGAGCAGGTAATTTTCAAAGCTATACACTGTCATTTAAAGCATCATTATTAATCCCTTTATTATAGGTTTGAAGATATTGTTGATATATAATATTCTCTTTTTTACCTTCTGTTCTAGAGACTACATTAACTTTAAAAAGCAATTAGTTTTAACTGGACATTGCTTTTCTTTGTAGAAACATACAAATTATATGATACCTTAGATTTGTCTTAATAACTCTAATCAATCTACCAATGACATATCCATGAATTTTTATTAGACTTGTAAGATCATTACTAATTTAGTAAGACTTATCTAATTCTTATTAGTGAATACAAATTAATTTAAGATTTAAATCTGGGACTATAGTTTCTACAAAATTAGATATTACTTACACATGATATTTTGATATTGTTTTATTTTCCCAAATAAAGATTACACCTCATTTTCTAGATCATTAGAAAAGACAGAAACAAGCAGGACACTTGTAGTTTTGTAGAACATGCAGTATCTCGGAGGGTTTCCCCCTAACACAGAGATTGGCAAATATTTTCTATGAAGGACCAGGGAGTAAATGTTTTAGGCTTTTCAGACCATATACATTCTCTAAGCAGGACACTTGTAGTTTTGTAGAATATGCAGTATCTCTGAGGGTTTCCCCCTAACACAGAGATTGGCAAATATTTTCTGTGAAGGATCAGGGAGTAAATGTTTTAGGCTTTTCAGACCATATAGATTCTCTATCAAATTTTTAAAATTTATTTTAAACATTTAGCCTGTACAAAAACAATTCCTGAGCTGAATTTGGCCCCATGCCATGGTTTGCTCACCCCTGAAAGGAATCTGACCAGGCAAATGTGGACAATATTCAATATTCAGAGAGTCTAATCACAAGAATTAGTTTCAAGATAAGATATCTGTTTTCTGGGCTTCCATAATTTACCCAAATAGCTCAGTCGTGTCTGACTCTTTGTGACCCCATGGACTATAGCCTACCATGCTCCTCTGTGCATGGGATTTTCCAGGCAAGAGTACTGGAGTGGGGTGCCATTTCCTTCTCCAGAGGATCTTCCCAACCGAGGGATCAAACCCGGGTCTCCCGCATTGTAGGCAGATGCTTTACCTTCTGAACCACCAAGGAAGCCTATAATTTACCCAAGAAATGACTAAAATCAAGAAAATCATAAGAAATCAAGGACATTATTTATACAGCTTGTGGAATAAACTCAGAAGATTGTATTAGATAAGTAAATTAAGAGAAGGGCTATTTTAATATCAGAGTTGTATATTGAAATCATATAATGTCACACTAAGTTAACATGGTTATTAATTACTTTGGCCACCTCATGAGAAGAGTTGACTCACTGGAAAAGACTCTGATGCTGGGAGGGATTGGGGGCAGGAGGAGAAGGGGATGACCGAGGATGAGATGGCTGGATGGCATCACGGACTCGATGGATGTGAGTCTGAGTGAATTCTGGGAGATGGTGATGGACAGGGAGGCCTGGCGTGCTGCGATTCAGGGGGTCGCAAAGAGTCGGACACGACTGAGCGACTGAACTGAACTGAACTGAACTGAAGTTAACATGTGGTAGCTAAAAAAAGACTTTAAATGATCCGATGTATCCATCAGAGATCACATGAGCATTTAAAAACCCAGTGGTATTTCCCCAATTAATCATTATAAATAATTTGATATATATTATGATATACTACATAGACATCCCTACACATACAATAGCTGAATTTTTTTTCTGTAGGCTTTACAAAATCTTCTATACTAGGTCCATTGGGTTGTCTATCCTGCTGCTATTACTAGATTCCTAAAACCAACCGGAATCTGATTAGCTTTAAGATCCCTCTATCTATTTAGGTACCCGCCTGTCCTCCTAATAGATGACTCTGAAGTAGGTGCTATGAAATAGATTTTAAGTAACAAGAATCTTCGTATCCTTAAGTAGTTTTTAGTACAGAAAAGTTGGACAGGTTATTGCAACCAGGAAGCCTTATAATCATAACTAAAATAGCTATGATCATCTCTGCTGAAGAGTGGGCCATCTGGTCATAGTGCAGTAAGCCTCCTTGGATGAAAATGCTTAATGATGTACATTCATTTCAGTATTAGTATTGCAAAATTCCTATATTTGCCTTCAGAATCCACATATATCTATTTCCTCACTGTAAAACAAGAATAAAATTCACATCCTGGATCACCTGAGAGAGATGTCATGAGAACAAAATAAGAATACAAAGTGGAAGTATTTCTAAGCATTAATTGTACATGAGTGTGTAATGAGTGATCTCCCAGTCTGTAGATTGAACCCTTGAAGGCTGGTGACCAGAACTTCTGCCTACAGTTAAGGAAGGATAGGGGATGTATAATGAATGGAGATGGGAGAAACTTACTGGTACCTTTGTTACTATGGGCTTCCCTGGTTGCTCAGAGGTTAAAGCGTCTGCCTCCAATGCGGGAGACCCGGGTTCGATCCCTGGGTCGGGAAGATCCCCTGGAGAAGGAAATGGCAATCCACTCCAGTATTCTTGCCTGGAGAATCCCACGGACGGAGAAGCCTAGTAGGTTACAGTCCATGGGGTCGCAAAGAGTCGGACACAATTGAGCGACTTCACCTTCACCTTCACCTTTGTTACTATAACACTAGTCCTGGTTCAAAATGTGTACTGTTCTGTTATGCGCTAAGTCCATTAAGTTGTTTTCAGGACTGATGACATAGAAGTAGCTACCAGGTAAAAATGTGGAATCAGAAGAAATGACGTCAGCACTTATGTTCTTCATACTTAAATGGCCTAAATAGTAGAATTTAATCTCTTCCATTCCAAGGGGAAATTATAGTGATTAATGTAGAAGGTTGCTTTAAGAGATAACTCTACCTAAAAATGAAAATCAGAATCATCTCAGCATAGGATCCATTTGTTGACAAAATTGATCTGAAATTCCATTTTCCCTACTATGTAACCATCAGTGGTCAGTATGATTCTTAAGTGCAAATCATGTCGTTTGTAGGGACTCAAAGGCTCAAAGGGAGACACGGGGGACCCAGGTATGCCAGGTGAAAAAGGAGGAATTGGACTTCCTGGACTACCGGTATGTTTATATTTTTAAAGATGTGTTCATATTGAGATAAATTAAATAATCAGAAAATAGTTGTATTATTAGCTGCAGTCTCATCCAATGATTTATATGATGTTTTTGTTTTTAAATATTTGAGGTGTTTTTGGTTAATAACAACTAAGGCACTGGAAGAAGTTTTAAAGCATCTAACCAAATGAATTACAAAATAAACCTTTATGTTTTCTTGAATTAAATAAGTAGAGTTGGTCATTAACATAAGGTGTAACCAATCATTTTTAAATAAATCATAATTTTAAAACCAAAAAATACAGAATAATTAAAAACAAATTACAATAGAAAGTGTTCTCTTTATGTGTGCAGTATTATGGGGTGATGTTTTTATGGTTTTCCCCATAATTTTTGCTGAGAATTTGGAGAGGTAAATGTAGAAAAATATAGAAAACCTCACTGCCCTAGATCATTTTTTAAAACAAGGACATGCATAAATGTCAGTGAAAACTAAAAGACTGCTATTTAAAGTCAGCACCACCATTAAAATATAATAGTTATAATAGGACATATTTAGCAGTGTATAATTTAACCCATCAAGCATAACTTAGTTTTTATTTACCTTATAGTTTATTTCACAAATCATCCACAATCCTAGAGATTTGAGGAAGTTTGCTGTTTAACTTGAAACTAAAATGCAAGAAGATAAATCCTTGTCATATATCATGTGCATGATATTATAAAAATTTCAAGAGGATGATGGATTTGGGGAGAAAATTCAGCTGTTCCTTATACTTTGCAAGTAACTTGACCAGCTCCACTCTTAATGGTTATTTGTAGGGTGCCAATGGAATGAAAGGAGAAAAAGGAGACTCGGGATTGCCAGGCCCACAGGGCCCTTCCGTAAGTCCGTGGTGGCTCAACGTTCACAGTTCCCGAAAAACCCTGAAATGGGCCAGTTATTCACCAACTTCAACCCATGCCAGATGGCTTATCAACAGTAGAAAGACCATGATCCTCTTGGTCTGTCAAGCTATACAAGAAATATCTGTCAGCCTTGTACAGGGAGAGACAAAAGTGTTTCAGAGGTCTGAGTCTGAAGCAGTTTTTCAGAGGACTGTCTAATCCTGAGGAGAAAATCAATGGTTTTCCCACGATGCTTGTGGGTCGAGCTCTGTGCATGTAGAACCTACGTTTTTTCTTGGTTTTATCTCCAGAGCTTAGTGAAATATTTGAGAGTTTGATCGTGGTTGTAGCATTATAGCATTTCTTGGTAATCAGTTGCTTCCTTTTCTTTTAATGTGCTTTTGATTTCTTCTGGCTTTTGTAGGACAACTGTATTTTTTTTAAGTATTTTTTTTTTCTCACAAAGGAATTTCCAAATGTACAGAATCAAGCACATTACTTCTTCCAGTATCCTTCCTCTGCAGCCATTAATGGCCTTAGCAGAACCCTAGCTTGAGACTCAAGCCTAACTGCCTTATCTAAATGAAGTGACCAAATCCATGTTTATTTTCCTGACATGCAGGTCATAGGCCCACCAGGCCCACCAGGTCCCCACGGCCCACCAGGTCCCATGGTAAGTTTCCCTTCTCTCCAAAATGGAATCATTTGTTTAAGAGCATACCTCCAGAGGAAGCATGGATTCATTCCTCAAAACAGCCAGCTTGTATCTGCTACTTCTAGAGAAAGCATGAATTCATTCCTCAAAACAGCCAGCTTGTATCTGCTACTTCCCAGGCGGAAAATAGGAGGTGCTGTTCTGATTTGACAGTGTTGTCTTTCACTCTCCCACACATATCTGTTGGAAAGCAATTGGGTAGTTTTATGATAGGAAATTTGAAGACACAGGTTCGGCAAGTTTTACTGGACCCTCTCTGGTGACTAACGCCATAAAGAATCTGCAGTGTGGGAGATCCCCATTCGATCCCTGGATCAGGAAGATCCCCTGGAGAAGGGAATGGCAACCCACTCCCGTATTCTTGCCTAGAGAATTACCTGGACAGAAGATGCTGGCAGCTATAGTCTATAGGGTCGCAAAGAGTTGGACATGACAGACCAACTAACCCTTCACTTTCACATAGTATGAACGCTGAAAAATCATTTTAACCAATCACTGTTCTAGGCCATTAATACCATAACAAATTTAATAATTATAGCTATTAATGAATGTTTTTAACAAACTTTGGTGGGAGAGAGGGGTCTGAGCCCTACGTGACTTTCGAGATTTTTGTTCCCTGACCAAGGACTGAACCTGGGTCCTTGGTAGTGAGAGCTCAGAGTCCCGACCACTGGACCACCAGGGAATTCCATGTTTCTAGCCAACTTTGAGGGTTGTGACCCTTTAATGGAACATTCAATAAGAACATTTATAAAACAATATGATAACAGAAGCTCACTTCTACACGTGATATGTTAATATATTGTTGGATCTTTTTCTTTTCCCTTTTCACATGCTTTGGCAAATACAGTGTTCACTGCAGATATCTTTCAGTGACCAGTGGAGAAATGACTATGTCCTCATAGAATTCATGTTCGGTGAAGAAGGTAGCCATTAAAGCAGCGTAATTCTCCAAATATCTACCTAAGGACTGTTGTATTAAGGCTGGAACTGGAAGGCAGAATGCTCCAAATGCTTTTGACTAGGACAGGTTGGGAACAAGTCAGGCAGTTTCTTAGGTCACATTCATCTCAAAGGTGTCTCGATAAACCATATGTCTTCAATCCCAGAGATCAAACAACGTGTCAGTCGCTCTTTCCTCCGGTTTTGCTCCAAGAAAGAGCATCACTGGAATGGTCTAAACCACAGAGCATAGCACCAGATCCCAATCATCTCCTGGGTTTCTATTTCATACCACAAAACAGTTATAATTAACCATATTTTTGTAAAACTAAACACTTCCGTAAGAATCAAGAAAATGGCATACCTTTGGCTTTTCTGTACTCCCACCACTTTGTTAGAAAATTAAATTTAAAATGCTATATCCGTTCATATTACAAAATTAATTGTTTAAAGGAATTTAAAACCACTTCTGAAATGAAATAATACTTGATAAGATGACCACTTCCTGAAAATGTTTATCCTCAACTTATTCAAAGGGAAAATGTTATTTCAAAGTAGACATGTATAACAAATCTATCTTATTGCTTGATTAAAAACAAAAACTTTTTCCTCTTGTATGATTTTGCTGACAAGTATTTAAATACTCCTGTCTCCAGATAGTTTATTTCAATGACTTGAAATTTAAAGCAATCCACAGTAACCTTTATTTAGTTAATTTAGCTTAGCTAATTAGTCTCTATATTTAGATTTTTCCACAAAATACATGGGAAAAGCCCTGACTCATGGATGTGTTATGACCTCCTTCCGTTTGTAAAGAGTTATTACATTTGAGCCTTGAATAATTCATCTTTGTAAAAATAAATGCATTCTAGATAACAGTGTCTAGCATTCCTCTCCTAGAATCCTTTTCTTAGCCTTACATTAAAGAAATGATCCAACAGGGTTCCAAACTGGACTGTCAAGTCTCCTCACTTTCTTCCTCCTCTAGATTTTTCAAAACTTTGGGGTTAGAGGAGTTAATAATTGAAAAGATCTCCTCTACTGGTACTTAAGAGTTCCAAATGTATTTTTAGCAAATTTCTGTCTTTTAAGGCTGACCTCTATTTCATATAAATTCATAATGTATCTCACATAGTCCACCTAGATTTTTTAAAAATAGGAATTTGAGAAATAGAAGTAGTATGGGTTCACAAACACTTTTTTCTGTGTGTGTGTTTTTTTTTTTCTCCCCTTCCTTGTAACCCTGGCAGATTCCCCTCTCCCTGTCAGAGATACTCAGCAGAAAGAATTGCTATTAATGAATTTCCTATTACAGAGCCATCCATGAGCTGGAAGGAACTTTCACTGAATGTTAATACCCACTGGCCTGCCTCTAGCTGTAGATCAAACAAGATTCTTGTTTTACATCTCTTTTGTTACTTCGTATAATAGTCACTTCTGCTGAGAAACAGTGATTCAATTCTCAATTAAAAGCTATGTTTTCCATTTTCAGGGACCCCATGGACTTCCTGGACCAAAGGTAATCCAACAAATCCCTTTGTTTGTTTGATTTCTATTTCATTGTTAATCATGGAGAAGCATGACAGACGCATGCCTGTCCTGTCTTATTTATTTGTCAAGTAATGTTGATAATCTTTAAGCCTTTAAGTATCCAGATGTTTAAATTTCACAAGGAATGACTTACCGCAAATTTAAGTGATTAGTTAGTCCTCATTTTGCCTTTTTCCTTGTCACTGTGTCAGTTTCTTGAGTTACTAATCACAATATTATACTCAAAATCAACATTCCAAAGGAAAAAAAAAAAAAAAGTGAATCTGATGAGGTTCTGAGACTAGTCCAGATGCTCTTTCTTGGTCTGGTGTCTCTAGTTATATATTCAGATGTTATTGGTTGATACTTCTTGTTTGTCATATAGCAGTACTGCATCTAAATGCTTTGATTGTCCAGCCTCTTAATTTTGCATTTCCCTGTAAGTCATTAGTGTAGAATGAGGTAGGGCATATCAAGTGTGCTATACTGAGAAGAAGATTACATCACATACATGTATTCTACGTTTGAACTAACAAGAGAACAATGGAGGAGAGCCCTTCCTTGTCAGAATTAGTGCAGTTCCGATTGTGAAGATGGATGAAGATGTGTTCTTTGCCTTCATGTAGACCAAGAAGACACCTTGGAGGATTAACATGAGACAGACTTCAACCAGCGAGCGTCCGTGATCAGGACCCATCTTCTACTCTCAGCTTTGTCACTGACAGGCCATGCGTCACCTTGGGCAGATTATTTCCCCTCTCTAATCCTCCTTTACGCGAGGAGTTAACTTGCCTCAGAGTGTTGTGATGACTGGATGAGGTATGATTATAGAACACTTAGCAGAAGGTCTGTGCAGCTGTTGATAAACACCCACTAAATGTCAGCTGTTGTAACACTCTTCTGTTTTGATGCTTTGTTCTGAACAGAAAAATTTAGCTAGTCCTCAGGGCTGCTTGGGGGCTTTGCTCATGGCTCCAACGGTAAAGAATCTGCCTGCGATGCAGGAGACCTGGGTTCAATCCCTGGGTTGAGAAGATCCCCTGGAGAAGAGAATCCCCTGGAGTGGCAACCCACTCCAGTATTCTTGCCTGGAGAATCCTGTGGACAGAGGAGCCTGGCAGGCTGTAGTCCATAGGGCCACAAAGAGTTGGACATGACTGAAGCAATTTAGCATGCATGCATGCATGCGTGCAAGGCTGCTTGAGAGAAGAGTCACGACTCTTGACAGCTCCTCAGTAGTGAGCTGATGCATTTAGTGGAGATGGGTTGGGGGAACACATAAATGCAACGTTGGCACTAAGAGTCGAAAAGCCCATAGGCAGCCCACTCTCTCTTCTGAGGACTTCCTCTGGCCCACCCAGCTTTAGGGGTGGTACAGGGATTGCTCTGACTCCAGAAACCTGAGTTTCCTTTTTGAGGTAAAGCAGATGACCCAGCCAAGAAAGGGAAAAGTTCATGCCTCTTTATTCTTCTTAGAATACTTTACTTTCTGGTAAGGCTACTGAGTGACAGTGTCTCAGTGGCATGAATTATAGTTTAAGATAAGGGCACTGTTGTAGGGGTCAAAGAGAAAGCTTATCTATCAGCTTTGTGGTCTTAGTACTTATCTAACCTCCTTGGATCTCTCTTCCCACATTGGACTAAATACTATTTCCTTCTCTTGGCCTCTCTTTGGATTTTAAGGTACTGCTAAGGACCAGATCAATTGTAATGACTCAGGCCAAAGCCACCAAGATCATTTTTAATTCTATGAGTGATTCAGTTACCCCATCACCATTAAATTAATAGATGCCCAAGATCCTTTGGTATCTACAATGTAGTGATTTACTTTGCTTACACTTAACTTCAATTGTTACTTAAATCATAGATTTCAGAGAATTAAGAAGTTGAAAGCCCCACATAGATTACTTGTGCTAGCCTCTTGATTTTATAAATATTAAACTATAGGCTCAGGAGATTTAGGTTGTTTTCCCTAAATTACACTGCTAAGTAAATGAAAGATCTGGGACTAGAATTTAGGTGCAGAGTTGAAATTTGAAATTTTTGCCCCAAAATTGGGAAAGGAGTATGACAAAGCTGTATAATACTTAACTTATTTGCAGAGTATATTATGCAAAATGCCAGGCTAGATGAATCACAAGCTGGAATCAAGATTGCCAGGAGAAATATCAAGAACCTCAGATATGCAGATGATACAATTCTAATGGCAGAAAGTGAAGAGGAACTAAAGAGCCTCTTGATGAGGTTCAGAGAAGAGTGAAAAAGCTGACTTGAAACTAAACATTCAGTAAACTAAAATCATGGCATCCAGTCTCATCACTTCATGGCAAATAGAAGTGGAAAAAGTGGAAGCAGTGACAGATTTTATTTTCTTGGGCTCCAAAATCACCACAGACAGTGACTACAGCCATGACATTCAAAGACTTTTGCTCCTTGGAAGGAAAGCTATGACAAACCTAGACAGTGTATTAAAACGGAGAGACATCACTTTGCTGACAAAGCTCCAAATAGTCAAACCTATGGTTTTTCCAGTAGCCATGTACAGATGTGAGTGTTGGACCATAAAGAAGGCTGAACACCAAAGAATCGATGCTTTCAAATTGTGGTGCTGGAGAAGACTCTTGAGTGCCCCTTGTACTGCAAGGAGATCAAATCAGTCAATCTAAAAGGAAATCATCCCTGAATATTCATTGAAAGGACTGATGCTGAAGCTGAATCTCCAATAGTTTGGCCACTTGATGCAAAGAGTTGACTTGGAAAAGACCCTGATGCTGGGAAAGATTGAGGGCAAGAGGAGAAGGGGTTGACAGAGGATGAAATGGTTGGATGGCATCACCGACTCAACAGACGTGAATCTGAGCAAACTCTGGAGGATAGTGAAGGACAGGGAAGCCTGGCATGCTGCAGTCCGTGGGGTCACATAGAGTCAAACATGACTGAGAAACTGAACAATAAGCTACCTTCTCAATTAATGCTCACTGCTATCAATGCATGTTCCTCACCGAAGAAATTCATAGCCTACCAAGGCTGCCCTGTTTATTCATCATCTCAAGATCATCTTGCTAAATCAAAGTCCACACACATCCAAAGCCATGAATCTCGAGTTTAAATCAGTTAACTGACGTTGACTGCCGAGCCTTGACTTGAATCTCACATTGACTCGAGCTCTGTGACAGTCACAGGATCATACTTCACTGACCATAGCACGTTTGGATTTCCTACAGTGGCAGTATTGCAGACTTCCTCTCTCAAAACTGCCTAAACCCACTAGGTCATGCCAATGTGTATATTATTTTGTGACCCCTTTGAAAGTTCAAATATAGAGCACCGTTCCATGGATGAGCCTGGCTCACTGTTCCCTAGAATTGTCTGATGAGGAGAATCGCCTGGGGGATATTAACAATATCGCTCCTGTCCTGCTGCGGCCTAGGTGGGGCCCTCAACTCTTTACCAAGCGCTGCCCTGACTTTCATCTTCAGGCAAATAGGGGAGAACTACTGCCCAGGTTAATAATCCTTCCTGCCACGCAGGCATAATCTCTCCCCCTTCCCACCCCCACCACTCAAGATTGTTGAAGGCATTTGAAAATGAAACCATATTTCTTCCTCAAGTCTTTCAAGATCTTATGATGAAATTAGTATCTATTCTTAAAAGGTGAAAAGTGAACAGGTCACAATTTTATTTCTAACATGCTGCTGCTGACAGAAAATAGTGTATTGCATTTTTAGATTTTTAAAAACAGAGTTGAGAATTTATCACTTTTTGTGTCTTTTATAATGTCACATTTACGATAAATTCAAACCTCCTTTATTCTAACATTGGGCAGATGCATGGTTAGTAAAACCCATAAAAGTTCTGTGATCTTCACATTCTCTTCCAGGGTTGGCTATTTGTTGTCTATCCTATCGATTAATCCACGTAGGGACCTGACTTGGCAATGTCCATGAATGAGGAGTCACCACATGGCATCACTTCAAACATCGGCCGCTACATTTATCACATTCCCCTGGACAAAATGCTTAAAGGCTTAAAATATTCGTTTGTAACACTGTCCTGCATATTCCAGTTTTCTATTCCAGCAGAGTGCCTCTTTCCTGCTGAGCATCCTTGCGCATCCTCTACTCTGACTGTTTTGATTTGCTTGGTCAGAACAATGTAGCGTAACACTCATTTCCTTGAACTAAAACTGAAAATATTGGAGCTCAGCCATATACTTTATTGGTCATAAGGAGCACATTTTCTAAGGAGTTTTGCTTCCTAGAAAATTATTTAATTCCAGCTTGTCCATTTTTTTTGCATTTTTAAAATTAGTTTCGAACTGGTGCAAGACAAATCTAGCCTGACTCTGCTGTTACCTAAAACTGGAATCTGCAACCGTGTCAGAGACTGGCTCTCTTCTCTCACAGTTGAAACACCCTTGATAGCAACCAAAATTGGCATTTGCTTTTGCATTTAGGGTGAACCAGGGTTAAATGGTGTTAAAGGATTGAAGGGTGAACCAGGTCAAAAGGGTGACAGAGGACCCCTTGGTCTTCCAGTAAGTAAAGAAAACTTTCCATTTCGGTGCAAATCTCAGACTATTCTTTCTACCCTAAGTAACAACTCTGGTTTACTCGGTGACTATCATACAGTTGAGATTTCTGTAATTAGAAAACATATTGTGTTCAAGCAGAGCTCAGCCCAGTTTTATTTTCTCTGATGTCTGCTCATGTGTCAGAGGAAGATCCCATAACAAACAACACCATGAGTGTTCAATTACATACATGCCAGCCTTCCTCTTTTACAGCTGACAGTTCTTCCCCCATCACCCTCCCCTTTAAAAAAAATGTTATATGGATTGTTTCATAATTTCTCCCAAATGCTTTTATAGTTTAGTGTAGTGTAAGATCCTCCCTCAATTTTTATTTTTTCTTCTTCGATGCTAGAAAGCACAGCCCCTTGTCAGTGGCAGGTATGCAACTGGCCATTGTTGAAGGCTTGAGTTTAGTGCTGTGGCTCCTTACACTAATCAGTCATATCGTGGTCTAAATGTTGTGTGTTGTTTGTGTTGGAAATGCCCTCTTATGAGGTTCTTGTGGCAATTATGAATAGTATGGAAGACATATTTTGCAGTTATTTAGAGATTTTTATTTTGAATGAAAAGATTGCATCTTTCTTGCTCTTTAATGCTAGTCTTCTTTCTGCAATAACTAAAAAGATATTGTTAAATGATCCTTAAATACGAGGGTTTTTTGTTTGGGGCCACACTGTGTGGCATACAGGATCTTAGTTCCCTGACCAGGGATTGAACTGTGCCCCCTGCAGCAGACACACAGGGTCCTAATCACTGAAGTGCCAGGGAACTCCTAAATGTGAGCTTTAGTGTCAAGCCTTTTTTTTTAAGTTTCAAGCTTTTTAATATTCTTTCTATTCCATGAATGCAGATAAAAGTCAGTAGAGAACATTATAGATTACATTATTAAAATATGACATAAAAATGGTAGCAGAAAATATTTCATATACATATTTTATGCATAAAAAATTGGTGACTACTTATTTTACTTTTTTCACAGGTACTGTATTATAAGTACTAAAGTATTCCTCTTGATAGCCAATGCCTTACATAATTTCAGGCATATAGTAGATGCTTAATATGCATTCTTTTATTGAATGAATGATGTAAGTCTTACATTAGAATATAGGTTAAATCACACCAATTAAATCATGCCACAAGTCCAAAACCTCTATAACGACTGTGAGTCAAGAATTCACATTCCAGGTAAATATTAATATAATATATTTGTGCAAAAATTTTATCATCCCCCTATTTATTTTTAAATGCTATAATAGTAGTGGCTCTGAAGAAAGTATCAAAAAAGCAAAGTAAAAATTTGGATTTCTATTTTACTTAAACCCTCAATCTTATTTTTTTGAAGTTTGCCCTAATTTCAAATCTAGGATGGTCAACCATTTATGCAACATTTAGCCAAAAGCTCTACATCTTCTAGCTCTAAACAAACAATAACACACACATTTTTTTTAATTTTAATCATTTCTAGCTAAATTAAATTTTGCAGTTATAATCCGATTCACAATAGGATTGTACAAAAATAAAAAGCTAAAAGTAACCCCCAAATGTATGATGTAGCATCATTGGTAGAGTTTGCAGCTGGAATAGATTGTTTTTCTTCCATTTTGTATTATTAACTACATCTGAAGCATAAAATGGGGAAATAGTTCTGTAACCTTGCCAAGAGAATTTATAGAACTAGTGCATTGTCTTTCTTAAATACTCCTTGATCAAATCAACATTTTCAAGGGCTATAAATAAACATTTGAGTTTTGAGATACAAAAACCGTATTAAAAAAGTAATTGTGCTTACTCTTGAAACAAACATTGAAAATGTCATCTTTGGTCACATGTTATACATAGCCTGGAGATGAAGAAAAGAAAAGCATGCATTGCCTGAACACAGCATTAGATTTTTAAAGCATTTCCCACTCAGACTCTGATGCTTGATTATTTGTAGTGAGCTGAGGAACAATGTTTGGGGCAGTTATTTTTTTGTTTGGACTCATGAAATTTTTCTGTCTTTTTCCCATTCCTAGAAGTCCCTCTAGTGGTGACTAATGTGAACACAGTCAGAACAACGCAGAAACAATTGTTTGTGTAAAATCCAGAGTCACCCTGACATGTTAAAATTCTGAATTTGTTTTTCATAAATGCACCTTTAACAAGTAAAACTAGAGCTCTTTTCATCTCCTCTGAAATTCTAACTTGATTATTATGATGAGCCCTTACCTAGGAGACTGGCCATTATCTTTTTTCCAGAAGCTAAAGAAATATATTGTGAATAGCACAGTCTTTAGAAACTTTAATTTCATATGGAAATTAGCAACCCGGACTGTTACTGGTAACTATTTCAAAGCCCACTTTATAAACCTCATTCACTTGATTTCCAAATACGAATTTGCTGAATGGAAATGTCATTAAAATGCCATCATCTGTGGGGTGTTTATTGTCACGTGTTCTGTTTTGTTTTTTTTAACTAACAATGTGTAGCGATGTGGTTTTCATCTCAGAACCCTGTGACTGCGTATTATGTTGTTTGGAGTGTTACATTTGTTCATCAGTACCTCATACTAATCTCTGTTCTTGTCGTTTGTGTCACACCCACCAACCCTGCTACACACAGGGAGCATCTGGCTTAGACGGAAAGCCAGGATCCCGGGTGAGTCAGCACCTCAACTTGCTCCAACATGTTTTGTGGCTATGAATTTTATGCTTTAGGACAGTCTCCCATCACACGATGAGGAGCGCGTGGGACTGGAGCGGAAGGAGAAGGTGGACAAAGAGAGTGACCAAAAAAGGGAGAAGCAGAGGGAGCGTGGGTGGCAGGCCTGTGTGAGACACAGCCTACATCCAGAACATCTTCTGAAGCCTGGGTTCAGGTCCGGATAATTTGCAACATGGGAAGAATGACCAGTCTGATTGACTTCATTGTCTTAGAATCCCAGACAGATTTTTTCATAACCAATGGACACATCCTGCAATTCCATGTGAGAGGCCCTCTGAAGGAATCAAAATCATGTGAAATCATTTTAACTTGCTTTCCTTTTTTTATGTTCATGTCTATATTAGAAATGTAACTTCTTCCCTGGAACTAACTTTCAGATCTCCGTGCATCCAAGTGATCCATCTGTCTTCTGTCATTTTGTCTCTTTTCTATGGTTCTTCAGAGCTCCCTCTCTTAAAGTTCAGCTTCAGGTCTTCAATATTTAGAAGTTTTCTGAAGATGAGCTTGGAGTTCAGGCAGTAAGAAAGAGACCAAACTTGATGATAATCCAGCAACACTAGAAGGAGTTTAAAACCCTGAATTATGTCACAAGGCTCTAATATTGTAAACAAGAAGAGTGAACGAGAAATAGGAACACTGTTCAAAAAATTGTGCTGGAATAGTTCCTATGTTTGTAAATGCTATAACAAATTCATTACAAATCTAAGCATAGGCTTCCTGAAAATGAACAAATATATCTGAGGTCCTTGCTAGATATTTTTAAATAATTTTGTTTATTTTATTTTTATTTTTGGCTGTGCTGGGTCTTTGTTGCTGCCCAGGCTTTTCTCTAGTTGCAGAGAGTGGGGGCTGCTCTCCAGTTGCAGGGCTCTGTCTTCTGATTGCTGTGGCTTGTCTTGCTGCTGAGCACAGGCTCCAGGGCGCGTGGGCTTCAGTAGTTGCGGCACACGGGCTCAGTAGGTATGGCTCCAGGCCTCTGGAGCGCAGGCTCAATAGTTCTGGTGCAAGGGCTTAGTTGCTCCGCTGCATGTGGGATCTTCCCAACCCAGGGATTGAACCCATGTCTCCTGTGTTGGCAGGCGAAATCTTTACCACTGAGCCACCAGGGAAGCCCCTTGCTACATTTTTAAGCATCCAAAGGAATTCCAAACTCCTCAATTTATTTACTTATTTTTTATTTTATTTTATATTTTTGCCACACCCCACGGCTACAGGGTCATTGAGGTTTCCTGACTAGGCCTCGAACCAATGCCCTCTGCAATGGAAGAGCAAAGTCCTGACCACTGGACCACCGGGGAATTCCCAAGCTCTTCAATTCTAGAAACCTGTTTCAGGAAGTTAGTATTTTCACTGGACCTCAGTGTTCCTTTGTTCATTCAAATATCGCCTAGTCTGCCACAAAAATCCTAATCCTGAATCAGAAGGCCAGAGGGCAGTTATGCCATTATACCACCTGGCTGCCTGGTTTGTGCCTTGCAAGCCCACAGACCTGAGCCACTGCGGCAGAACCCAGGAGAGTAATTCCTTCCTTCCAAGCCCCCTGCTCCTCCCAACAGAGCTGAAGAAACTTTGAACAGTTAAAACATCGTTCTCATTTATTTAATTTTTTTTTACTTGTATAACTGTTTGAGCCTCTTAAGTAGCTGAAAACAAGACTTCAGAGCATTCGTGGCCAAGAAGAGTCGGGGGTAACTGTGGGGCCAGAGAATGGATGTGAAGAAGAGGTGATGTGAAGCAAGAACAATTACATTTTTCTTCATATGGTTTTAGGGGCAAAGTGAAGATGTTCCATTTAGCCAGGGAGGAAATAGATAATTAAAGTTGATGCACAGTTTTGTGTGTGTGCCTTTCATTGAAATATGCAGTTATATAAATCATTCCTTTTGCATGAGTTTCTTGAAAACTACTGGCCTGAAAGAATCAAGAATAAAGCAGTTTGAAAGGAGATGTGTTGTCTTACTTTCTAAGGCATTATTCACCCAGGAAAAGTCCAGGATAAATTATAACTGCATTCCTTACAACCCTTGGGATATGTCTCATATCTTCTTATTTTTATCTTTTTTTAGGGTACAGATGGCCCTATGGGACCCCATGGCCCTGCAGGTCCCAAAGGAGAAAGAGTAAGTCACTCCTGAGGTTATAGAGCTGTGGCCTAAAGAAAACACAAAGTGTGGCTTTTCCTTTTTTGCTGATCTGCCATGTTCATTTCCCAGAAGAAATAAAAGACCATCTAATAGTAAACGGAAATAGATACCATCTTAAGTTCTACTCATAGTCCTCACACAGAGAGAATGACAGAGTATTAGAATATGATTGCTTTAATTAAAAAAAAAAAAGCAAAAACAATGCACTATTTTCATAGCTAAAATAAATAGCTCAGACCATTGCTTCTTAACCCATAAGGAAGATATTTTCATTTGGCTTTTACCCAGAAACTTGAAGTCAATAGGGCTAAAATTTCTGGGACTATATAATCTGGTTGATAATCTTTTATATAAAACTCTTGTATTCATTCAGAATAAGTTATATACCTTTTTTTAAGGGAAATTACAAAACCTATGTATTCTCTGCACAGTTACACATGCTTCTTTTATTTTAAGCAAAAGAATAGCCTTTCTTTAATCATAAGGAAATAATTTTAGTGCTTTATAAAACAAAAACCTTTTACAACCTCTCTATATCTTTGCGGGGGGGGGAGGGGGGAAGACATTCAGAGTAGAAGATTAATATCTGACACAAAAAAGAAATGTACTAAAGCATCAGCAGCTGGTTATCTTTCTAGAACTTCTCTCTTTTTTTTTTTTTTTCCTGTTTTTCTCTCTCTTTTCCTTTTCCTCACTTTGGAAAACTTAGAAGGTTTTTTTTGCGTCTGAGTAGAACTGTGTAATCAATTTCCCCACCATCCAGGATGGATGTAAAGAAAGTATCCTAATTGTGAGGTCTTCAAAATGTTGGGATGATTTACTGTGCATGTTTGTGGTCTTTTAAAACTAGATAAGAGTTTCATCAGTCTGGGATAATTTGCTTTAAAACAGAGAGCCATATAGAGATTTCTTTGGCATACATTCCAATCCCATAATATCATGTCCTATAAAGTGAAATCACTTAGTAAATATTAATCACATTACAATATACAAAACACAGTGTACTCTAGTGTGAAATGGAAATGCTCTCCTCCCATTTGTGAAGTCTGTTTTGCTAATTGTTCTAGAGAATTGCATAATACTATTATAATTGATTCATGATCCTATAACCTTTTATTAATACACTGTATATATTTACTCAGTACAGTAAAGGAATCAGCTATATGCCATGATTTAAAAGAGTTTGTAATCTAATTGTAGAGGAAAAAATTATCTGCAAGCAATAACTTGATAATGATGCCACAATGAATACAGATAGTGCAGACTGTGGATTCAGCGATGAGGAAAGCTGGTGTTACTCAAGAATGCTTCTAGAAAGAAGTGACTCCTAAAGGAAGAAATGATATGAACCCGATTATCACTGTCTTATTCCTAAGATCAAACCAACAACTTATGAAGATCATCTTACTTAGAAATATTTAAAAGCCAAGAGTCTCACGCTGCTGATGCATTCAAGCATTGTATCAAGAGATCCAGCACGTGGACTAAAAATGGAGCCCCAAATCTCAAGTAGTCTATTGGCAGAAGGCCCTGGGACTCAAGAGGGCTTACCGTTTGGTAAATCAGCTGTTACTTCCGAGAGCTCTGCAGTGTCACAAGAGTATCAGGTCTCAGCGCTGGGGCGGAATGCACCAGGGGAGCAAATGAAATGACTAAGAATTTGTGCAGGCATAGTTTAAGTCAAATGGCGTGCAGTGTAAAGTGTTATGCTTATATTTACTCGGCGTGTTAACTATCTTAACTGGATCAGATAGCAGTACTCTCCAAGTGTCCCTCACCCTAAGTGCTAAACTGGAGTGTGATTCTCAAAGTTAATTGGTTGAGGTGCCATCTGGACTCTGTTGAAAAAGTTTCAAATTTTAAAGAGGCAGGAATCAAGAAAGGGGGCCATTCTAGATTAATCCCTCAGTGTAGACAGGCAAATTAAAAATCCTGAATGAAACAAGACCAGCCTAAAAGAAACTAGGTGTTTGATGGACAGTATTATTTGAGAATCGCCAAATACGTGACTAGCAGTATTAGCATGCGTGATTAGTAGTATTAGTATGCATGACTAGCTGTATGAGTACACGTGACTAGCAGTGTTAGTACACATGACTAGCAGTCTTAGTGTACAGCTCCTCAAAGCACCTGATGGTCCTGCCTTCAGCTGATTTCTTCATCTTGGCCTTGTAACTACTTAGGAACTCTGTAGTTTTAGAGGTTCAGCATTCTTTTGGAATGAATTAATCAGAAAAAGAAGTGGCACATTCAAAGCCATGTGTTAATATTTCATTCGTAAAAGTTTTCAAACGACCATTAGGATGATTTTGGTTCTAAGTGACAGAATCCCAACTCAAAATGGTTTTAAACAGTAAAGAAATTGATAGTTTCATGTAGCAAAATATTCAAAGGAGGAAGTCTAGTCTTTGCTTCTGTGCCCTTTCCATGAGCTGGCTTTGCCTTTTGACCACAGGCAAGCTGGTTACAGTGGTTCCAGACTTACCCTCTGGAGAGGAATCAGCACAGAACAAACATAGGGACCCTCTTCTCCTTTATCTTCCTTAGCATCAAGGGAACCTCTGCCCAAGCTTCCCAGTGACTTCCCCTGACACCTCATTGACCAGAATTGGGTCACATGTCCATTTCTGAGACAGTCACTGGCGAGGGGGATGCAATTGTCATTATTAGCTTAAAGTAATTATTTGGGATGGGCAGTTCTATAAACAGAGTTTTTCATAGACAAATGCTTCATGACAGCTTAATTCAAATCAGTCACGGTGTATTAATTTTAGAAACAATAAAGCTGAGGTATTTAATCAGAGGAGGAAGGAGGGGCTAGGTATATCTTAATAATCTATGGAGATATTTCAAACTAGATCTACTCTAATCCATTGAGTGTTTTCAAGTTAGACAGGCTCCAAGTTACGTGAATTCTCCTTCTAAATCCCCACCTCCCACCTCACACACACACACACACACACACACACACACACACATCATTACCGCCAGCACCACTACCTCTTAAAAAAATCATAAATAACACTGCCAGATGGCAGCGTTATTTTGAATAAGTACTCTTTGGGTTGCCAAGCCCTTTTCATTAAAAACAAAACCTTTAACTGTACAATAACAATGATAGTTACTATTTATGGACATATTATTTGGCAAAATATATTTCATATTTTATAATAACATTTAATCTTCAGAAAAATTATTGCAGAATATGTATTCTTCTGATTTTACAGCCAATGAAACAGACTCAGAAAGGTTAAGAAAGTTACTCAAGGCCACACGACTAGTAAGTGCCAGAACTGGCATTCAAATTTAAATCTGTTTCATTTCAAAGCCTGGCTACTTTACTAAATGCAGCTCCTGTTCTTTCAGTAATAAACATGAAGTAATAATCAGTAAAAGTTCAACAAGATTCTATTGTATTTATTCCCAGTAATCTCCTGATACTATATGTGCCTCTAAGTGACAGTGTTAATTAGCACCAATAGCTCCTAAATTTAAAGAAGATTGTTAACAGTGAGTTGAAATTTGCCCCCATGGGAATCTAGAGAGTAGAGAAACACAGAATAATCCTTGGATCTGTATGCACAGTTATCAACTGAACTTGTCATTTTACCCTTGAAAAACATTTAGCACCTTTAAACTTCCTCAAGGGTGGTGATAAAAGAAGGTAACATTTTCTGTTTGGCCCTCATATAAACATCGCCATTCCTCCTGAAGTTTTCATACTAGACATGGACAGTCAAATTTTGGAGATGGCAGCAGAAGAAAATACTACTTGAAATGCAGAACATTTATTTCTTTATTATCACAATTATATCATATTCCTGGGACCACCTCCAACTGCACTTATTTTTTATAAGTGTTCAGATTACTGTCTAAGCCAAGGCAAACTATTCTCCTTCAATAGGTACATGGAGAGAGCGATGAAGGCAGTAAATTCCTACATTATCAAGCATTGAGAGGAGGGCATAAAAGTTTTTAAACCCTCTTTTTCATAAAGGAAACAAAACATGCACGACTGTTGATTCATTAATTCTACAAATATTTACTGATGTGCCAGACACTATTTAAGCTGTGGGCATGCAGTAGGGAACAAAGCCAGGATCCAGATACCCTGATGTGCATATTCTAAGGAGGGACTCAGCAGAGAATAGACAATCTATAACATGGGTATGTCTCCTGGTATATGAGCACTCTCAAGTAAAATACAACTCAAGTAGGATGGAGGGGAGGGGAGTAAAGGAGGAAAGGCTTGCTGAAGAGGAGAAATTTGGTGGGAGGAAAAAAAAATGACACGACTGAGCGACTGAACTGAGCTAACTGACTGAAACATTTCACATGAATGCCAAAGAAACCCAAGCACCGCACACGAGATAGGCAAGTCCTTTTGCACAGTTGGACAGCGTCAGTCTGACCTACAGCCCTTTCAAAGGTGATTCTGTAAAATGCACTAATATTTTCTTTTGCTGTACCACTGGCAGCGACCCTGGAAGAGTCTGCCTTTTTAGAATTTTGATAGAATGATGCTTCAAATAGAGGCTTTAGACACAAAGCATTAGAGAAATTGTATGAATATGGACGTTTGTGTATGATTGGAACTCTCATCTTTTATTATAGGGTGAAAAAGGAGCTACGGGAGAGCCGGGACCCCGAGGGCCGTATGGTCTGCCCGTGAGTTCTGCGTATTGCGATGTTTCCCCCAGCATGCGTAGGCGATCTGTTATTGGCGCAGATAACTCTTCCCTCTTGGGCAGACTAATCCCATTAGAGGAGCAAAGGGCAACCCACTAATTCTCTTCAACACCAGTGTAACCGTGTGTTTCAGGGATAGGTCATATTTGTGCCATGTTCTCACACTCAGGTACACTCATCCACGTGCTTCACAAGACTGAGAGGATCAGAGGCTGTCCATGAGATGGACAGGGCTAAGCTGAAAGCAGGATTTGGGGCCATTTGACTGGACCCATAATTGGCCCTTCCTTGGGAGGTCATTGTGCCAGAAGTGGGTGTGGCAGCTTTATTTAAAACAACTCTCTTCAGACTTTATCCATTCTCATAGATAACTTACAAAAACTGTTCTTGCTAATAAAAGTTATTTCTAAATTGATATTTACAACAATTTTGCTGTTTCTGACCTTTCTAAATCACTGTGATGACCAGTGATCTTCAGAACAGAGAATGTTGATAGCGTTCTATCTTCTGAAAATTCTCAATTACTCCCACTTCAAATTGAGGGCCTGGGGTCTGCTTCAGAATATTCTTTTTAGGAAAATTGTGAATGATGCAATGGGGTAAGACAGGACTTCAATAGAAGCACATACTTACTGCCATCTCAAGGTTTTTAACCACTGTGTAGCTTCCACATACCTTGCACATTCTAGTTTTTATAAACTGAAATAAAAGCATCAGCCATGATTATTTGTGTGCTAAAAGAGATGCCGATTTTGAAATAGATTTCAAAATCTAATTGATGGAATCGAGCATCTTCTCAGCAACTTTTGGGTGGATCCATTGTGTGACCCTGGTCATTGCCCAGAAAATCTGCTCCGCAGGGGTGAATGGATAGGGAACCATTCATCTACAGTTTTTAAATTGTGAGCTTCACATCCTCAATATTTATAGCCAAGGTGCACATCTAGACAAATTAAAGCTGTATTTAACAAACAGTTTTCATATACTTTGCTCACTTACAATTTATCAAGCTGTCAAAGTAAAGTAGTTTTGATCTGCATATTCTATTAGTGCTTGTGTGTTTTTAAATCAACTAAACAGTATTTTTGCTTTTGACTTACTCCTAGATAAATAACTTGGATACCAACAATTAAACTTCAGCAAAATATCACACTATTTAACCTGATACGTAATAAAACATGTTCATGACCCTTAATTGCAACATTAACAATCACTTCACTTGATTTAGTGAAAGAAATTTGCATTACTAATCAATAGAGGATTTTTTTCACTTTTCTGAATTAGTTGTTTTAATACTAGTGTTGCATGTCCAGGCAGCCTTAAATAGAACAATAACCTATTCATGAAACTTAGGAACACTAATGTAGCTACTATGGTTCTTTGGCAGGGGAAAGATGGAGAACCTGGTCTTGATGTAAGTAAAACATACAATAAACATCTTCCCATTATAAAAGATGCTGATGGTCTCCATCGTCAATCACAGCAAGAATAGTTCTAATTTTTTTCTGTGCACATAGTTACACATACAGCATATATTGCTGTGCATGTAGACAGCAATATGAAATCTACAACTAGTGTCTGCATGAGATAGACATGGAGGCAAAGACCATAATTATTTTGGTATAAAATTAATAACTGACAGTTGATATACTCCAAAATACTTTCCCAAATGAGAGACACTCAACATCGGTGGCTGAACCACATATTTTAAAATATGCATAAAATTGAAACATCTTTTACATGCTACCCTTAGGGAAATGATATGTTTATTTTTAAAGCTGTTATACAGTATTTTTCTTTTTAGCATTACAGTCCCTATATATCTTATAGTAACATAATTCTCTAAAAATAATGTTAAAGTCAGTTCCTCTTAAAGTGTTTACTGCTCGTCCTGTATTATGTGAACAATAGCAGTAGCAAAAGTGATAGTAGTAATTGTGTATCAGGCACCTGTTGTGTACAGACATCATTCTCGTACTTTATATACATCTTCGAGTTTAATGCTCACATTGGCAGTTGTGTAGTAAATATTAACCTCATTTTATGGTCAAAGGACTAAAATACTGACGTGAGTAATTTGTCCACAGCCACACAAATCCAAGAACTTGCCAGGATTCAAACTAGGGTCCTAATATTCTCTCCACTGTGCATTTCTTTGGAGAAGCAGCAAGAAACCCTTTGCTTATAGATATTTCAGATGTTAGGAAACTGTTATTTCCAAGTACTACTTTACCCATCTAAGTTTTGAGATTTGGGGCCATGCCGTGTTTCTTTATACTTGCGTTCAAAAAAAATAAATCTTGTTTCTTTCAGTATGGTTTTGCCACAGTTACATCAATAGATCTTTTTGGTTTGCTTTTTATCCTGTAGGGTTTCCCTGGTCCACGAGGCGAGAAGGGTGACCTGGGAGAAAAGGGGGAAAAGGTGACCTCTCCAACCTAGCATGTGCCTGTTTGATTTTTCTGCTTCTGTCTGCTTTGCTGTTCAAGCTGTGTGATGCTCTCATGCATCTCATCTTTCTCCATCCTGTGCTCCAAAAACACAGATGTCTGATCTAATAAACCAGGTCTTCACAGAGAAATAAAGAAAGCCACGCTGAAAGAAATAAGGGTACTGTTAGTGTAGAAGAAAAGAATTATAATCCCCAGAAAACCAGGCTACAATTTTTTGGATTACCTGACACCAATTAGTTGAAAAACTGAAGTTTCCAGGAGGTGTCAAAAATGAGAGGGGCAGGCACTTATTACATTAATAATATTAAATAGCACAAATCTACAACAGTCTTCTGGCAGAGNTTTTTTGGATTACCTGACACCAATTAGTTGAAAAACTGAAGTTTCCAGGAGGTGTCAAAAATGAGAGGGGCAGGCACTTATTACATTAATAATATTAAATAGCACAAATCTACAACAGTCTTCTGGCAGAGCTCACCTAAGCGTATAAAGCCAGCACCTCATTTATCTCCACAACATTCCCAGTAGAGACAGGATATGTCCTGTATCTTGATTTTTTTAAATTGGAAAATGGAAGACAAGCATTGTTTCTGAGACCGTTACACAGGGACCAGGACTTATTGCCTTCAAACCCTGCAGATATTTTAAATGAAGATATTAGTGTATTTTATGAGATTGGTTTTTAGGTTCTATCTCAAGATAGATAAGGAGCCAATATCAGGCAAAATGGTTTTATGTCTGGAAACAAAGTTTGGATTATGGCTATTTTAAACCACTTTTTCGTCTTTGAAGAATAGTTATATATAGTTTCATATATATATATATATATATATATATGACACAGATGAAGAAGGGGGAAAAAAAGAAACCTCTATAGAATAATGAAAATCTTAAAGTGGCTGAAATTGTACTTCCACAGTTCAAATTTAAACCAATTCTCATTCTCAGATTGGGCTTCCCAGGTGGCTCAGTGGTAAAGAATCAGCCTTCCAGTATTGGCAGGAGATGCAGGAGACTCAGGTTCGATCCTTAGGTCAGGAAGATCCCCTGGAGGAGGAAATGGCAACTCACTCCAGTATTCTTGCCTGGAAAATACCCTGGACAGAGGAGCCTGTCAGGCTACAGTCCATGGGGTTGCAAAGAGTAGGACATGACTGAATGACTGAACACATACACACAGACACACACAGTTCTCAGATTGATTTATGCTCTACTTAATACACTATTTTCAAAACCCTATGAATTCTCTTTAACAGTGAAGTTCATAGATGTTAAAAAGCAAGGCCAAATGAGAATTGCCCCAGAAAGGATATTAAGCCTTCTGTGCTTTAAACAATACTTAGCTTCCCACTACTAGGAAAGCGCATATGAGTGGTTATATAAAACATCACCATCATCCTTGTCAATATCATCACATTTATTGATGTGTTTATGTTTTTCCTAGAGTTTTACATATGAGAGTCTTTTAATCTTCATCACAACCCTCTAAGGCTGGTGTTATCATTGTCCCCATTTCATAGGCAAGGAAACTGAGGCATAAAAAAGTTCTTTTATTCTGAACTGTAAATTGTAACTATAAAATATACATGTTTTGAGATAAAAGCTTTGGGCCCAAGGTGTGTGTGTGTGTGCCTTCAAGATTATGGGCATTTTATTTTATACTTACCTAATGGATTGTATGAGTCTAAAACTTCATCCACTCAAAATAATGTTAGCATTATGAAGATATTCATTCTAATGATCTTTTAAACAAAGAAGAAATTACCAGTATTATAACTTGTGAAAACCTAAAGCTACAAATTTAATCCTCAGAATAATGTTAATCACTCAATACAAAAGTATTTCTGTACTTCAGATTCCATTATTAGAAGTTTTATACTTAGGAAATTAGATCCAAATGCGAGCACTTTATGTATATCATTCTTTGACAGCAGAGATAAAAATTAGCAAGAGCTCCTATATATTCATACCCACAAAGATATAGTTGCAAAACTATGCTGATTAATAATAACACTGACACATTATTCTCTACAATAGTATCTGTTTTCCATAAAGCTTGAGGTTCACTAAAATATTGTTAAAAAATGATTCCCTGAGCCTGTTAAAGTCAGCATTTATAAGACAACGCTTTTTCATTGAATGATTAATCTGAGTTGATTAATCAATCTAAGAAGGAATGGAGTCCTACATTAATAACACCCAGCACACTGGTGTCAGCCACACCTATGTGAAGAGGAGTCCACTGCCTCCCAAATAAGTCTAAATCAATATTATGTCACAGAACTGATGTTATTTGCTGAAGAGTGTTGATTCATCTTGCATGAGTGAGCAATTTACTTCCAAAGCTCCTGCCCTGGTACTTCCTATCACACCTGCTTTCATTTCATTTCACCCTGGCATCTCGAGTCTTTGTTTTTGATTTTAATCAACTAAACCACACAGAATTTCTCTTTCTCCCATATTAGAGAAACCCAACTGGTTTTGATTCTGAGCCTTCTGATGCAATCTTTTTGGCACACAGGAGATCAATGTGGAGTTTCACTCACACAGTCAGAATGAATGCATTAATTTGAATGCATATCTCATCTATATCTGTTATGTATATGTCTTTGAATATTGATGCTGTTTTGCTTCTGAAATTATTCAGATTTACTGTATCTGTCATCCTGATTGCAGAATGAATACACTCATTTAAATATGTATTGCATAGTATTTTGTATTCTGCACTGCACCAGCTTCTTGTCTATAAATATGCAAAGATATTTATGTTAATATGAAACAGCTGAGGTACATTCCTTCCTTCGCCTCCTTTTGCCTCCTTTCCTTAGTTCCTCCATCCCTATGATCCATGCAAACTTCCACAACCTTTACCTTGATTCCTAAATACTAATTCCCATGGCTACATTCCCACTATGTAATTATCCTGCCTACCTCATTTTTAATATTAGCTCAACTGAATCCAAACTGCTTTTCCCCTCTGGAACAAAACTTTTTTTTTTTTTTTGCTTTTGTTATCTGTGAGTAAGCTGGAAACCCATTTACCATTGTGAATACCTGGCATGACATCAATAAGTGTGAATTAGAAAACATCTCTTGGTTTATAAATAAGTCTGTTTCTCCAACTGACATTGCTAAGAAATCTTAGCACTTTTAACATTTATTTATCTGACTCAATAAGGGAAGTATTTGTTTTTAGTTTCCTTAAAAAGAATGTTAAAAGAAAGAAGCATTTTTTAACACACTATGTTTAAACGAGCTACAAAAAATGATGTCAGAAAGTTGGATACATTTCAAAAAGATACAAGCTGTTAATATTTTTTCCCTTTCCTCTGGCTCATGTAGCTTTCATCTCTTATAGGATTAGGTGGGGAAAAGTTGGTAGGTACTGTAAATTGGCTGTGAAAGTCTCCATTATTCCTCTCAACTTCCCCTGCCACTGGCTAACTTCAATACAGTTGGTATCTGCCGTCTTCACTGGAGCGGTGGCGGGAACACCTCATTCACAGGGACCCTGGCATTGGGTCTAAGTCAGCACTGATCCTCCTTTCTGATGTGTCAGCTTTTGAGTTCTTCTTTCATCTTGCTGAGTCTTTTTAATGAAATCTTGTATTTCACTCCCCAGAATCCAGCGCCATGCTAAAAGTCTAATTTTTCATAACGTCATGCCTTATCTAAACCAGAAAACGGTGGTAAATGCCCTTCCAGACTTTCATTGGCTAAACCATCTTTTGAATCACCATTACTTCCCCCCACCCCAAATAAAAACTGTCTTTTATTTAAACCCTTGTATCCACAGGGGGAAAAGGGAAAGAAAGGCAAAAAGGGGCCTAAAGGGGAGAAAGGAGAACAGGGTGCTCCTGGATTAGATGCACCGTGCCCGTTGGTATGTCTGACTTGTCAACCGTCTCCAGGTGTCCCATGTGGAGGCTGAGCTGGGAGAGGAGCAAGCTGCAGGGTCCGTACCAGCGCAGTTCTGATTGAGTCTTTTTTCAAAAGACAAAAAACATTTTATTTGGTTATGGGAGCATAGCTGATTAACAATGCTGTGATACTTTCAGGTGGACAGCAAAGGGACCCACCCATACACATACATGTATCCACTCCCCTGATTGGGGTCTTTTAACATAGACTTTCAAGTCCCTCCGGTTTTCCTGGTGTGTGCCACCCCTTGCCTCTGGCCAACCAGCTCTTCTTGGGTTTCTCAGCAATCAAGAATTGATGTGCATCCAGGGCGTGAATGCAGAATCAGAGGAGGAACCGGGACCCTTCCCTCCCGCTCCCCAGCCAGGTCCAGGTGCCCAGACAAGCCCTGGTTATAGGACCACATCAAGATCCGTTTTCTTTTGTCCAACCTCACTGGCTGTTACCTTTCCCTTCAGAGTTGCTCCTCTCCCAGTCTTTTGTTACCGTGGTTATTTCTTTAGCAGGATTTGTGCTCAAGTGATTTCTTCTGTTTAGTAACGTTATGAGTTAATCTTTACAAACAGGGATTCCGTGGCGTTAAGGGGGAAAAAGGGGAGCCAGGCCAGCCTGGCCTGGATGGGCTGGATGCCCCTTGCCAATTGGTACAGTATTTCTCTTTCCTACCACCCTGCATGCCATTCCTTTGTTTATTACGTATTCATCCCTCTCAGTGTAAAGTGGTACTGCCAGAGCAAGCTTTCCGTGATAAACACACCACGTGCATGTGCATGAATAGCTCCTTCAGTGACTCTGCGGAGTGCAGAGAGCAAGCATGCGTTTCCATCAGTGACTGCGAACTGACCTCCTGACATTGTTCTCACAGCTGACATAGCTGCCATGTCTGTGTTCTGGGGAATGTCAGTTTATCCCGTAACTATTTCAAGATGACATTAAAAGTACATTTTATAAAAGTAAAGTTACAGCTAGGCTTTAACTTCGGGTTTTTCCCCTAAAGTTAGCTTTTTTTCTTTAAAAGAAATAAAGGCATTTTTGCCACTTCCACTAAATTTCTGTCAGGCTGTAAATAAGGCCAAACCTACAAAGTTAAGCTTCTGTGGTCAAGATTTAACCAGTTCAAGGGAATGATGTTAAGAGACCATAGAGACGAAAACCAAACTTCTTGAAGCTTCTAAAGGTGATAATAGTCTGTAGCCCATATCCTCTTCTTTGCCACATAACCTTTTCAATTTAATGGCCTCTCCTTTTGAAACTCACTTTCCTAAAGTAGAAAGATCTTCCCTACCTCCATTTGGCATGAACTCAAAATCCTTCTTACACTAAAATCTAAAATTCTACTGGGTGATCCTTCTCCTTGTACCAATCTGGCATTACCGATTTTTTCCCAAANTCTGTAGCCCATATCCTCTTCTTTGCCACATAACCTTTTCAATTTAATGGCCTCTCCTTTTGAAACTCACTTTCCTAAAGTAGAAAGATCTTCCCTACCTCCATTTGGCATGAACTCAAAATCCTTCTTACACTAAAATCTAAAATTCTACTGGGTGATCCTTCTCCTTGTACCAATCTGGCATTACCGATTTTTTCCCAAATATAAAGTCATTTTAATGGTTTTCTTTTTTTTTTTTTTTTAACAATTAAAAAGTATATTCTGACTTTCTCAGGTGTAAAGGAAAATTTTATGATTGTGTTGATGGTTATATTTGGTCTGCATGTTCTTATATTATTCTTAAGTACTAAGCATGATTCTTTAAAGATAAATTTATGCTTCTCAAGTCTTTTAAGAGATTGCATAATAGAAGAAATTTTTATTCAGTCAATAATTGCAGTTAGAAGATTTCAATATGATGTGCCCAGTCTTTTATTTTGTTTGCTTGATATTGACAATAAATAATATTTTACAATCATTTTGCTGGGAGAAAACACAAGCATGTTTCATAGTATGTCAGTTCTTCTTGTGTTATTTATATCATTTGTATCTGAAGAGTGCTTACACCTTAAGTGAAAATAAATTTTGCAACATTTAAGAATCTTTTGTTTATTCAGGACTTGTTAATTGGCTTCTGAAGAATTTCAATTAAAAAACTGACAAAGACTTTGGATAACATTTTACTGTAAAGATATAGACACTACTTATCTTTTAATCCAATCAATTCAAAGTTCTACTTTTTCTGCTTTCAATCTAGAAAAGTTGAAAAATATCCCATGTGAAGAGCTATAAACTTCAGATAGAAATGGTTCATCACTGATTACTCATCATTATTATGCATTTAGCCATAAAACATAGTGATCAGGAAGAGAAGTTATTTTCATTTATTGAATAAAGATAATTGTAAAATGCATTTTAATGAAATTAAGAGAAATAGTACAGATTTATTATCTAAAGATATAACTAAGTAGACCACTAGGTTTTACAAATCATTGTTCAACGTTAAGGATAAATATTTTTATATTTTATTTATTTGCAAAATGTGTACTCACTTTGGAAAACATTTGAATTTTCTTCATTTTAACTAGTGTTGGGTAGTCTATTCGGGGTGGATAAAGGATGCCTATGTTTAAAGCCACCTAACAGCTATAAATCCACTTTTAAGTCTTGGAGCTTATTAATTATGAAGTATGATCACTTTGTGGAAGCTGAGGAATTTTTATTCTTCTTTTTAAAATAGGGGCCAGATGGATTACCCATGCCTGGCTGTTGGCAAAAGGTAGGCATTCCGGAGTTATTTCTAAAAGAAGCATTCTCCCTTTCTCTTTACCTGACCCAGCCCTTTCCATTTAGAACAGTTTTTTTTTTTTTTTTAATTTGACATTCCTGGGATGTATATGGGTATTAAAAAGCAAAAGATTCCATCTCTGGAATACCTTTTGATGGTGTTTACTGCTGATTTATTTCTAAATGGATAAGTGAAAATAGTACCTAGCAAACACTGTAATTTAGACCTCTCCCTATTTAATCTTTTCTTCAAAATGGAAAGGGGCAGTGCATCTTGACAATGGTTTGCTTGTGTCAAGTTCCTTTTCCTCCTGTGGTTTAAAGTTATTCTTAATTGTGATTCCTTTTCTATTTATACTCAATTACGTAGATAAAATATGCAAATACATGGTAGAACCCTGTCGATCAATATTAGTCACAAAGCTGGGAAAGCAGAAAATGTAAGAATGATTTTTTCTTCAAAGATGCCTTGATTTATTTAGGAGAATATGGTTATATTTAAGTATATTTATATATATTTAAATATAATATATATATTATATATATTTAAGTATATTAAGTATATTGATATACCTTATGATAGCAGTTTGCTCTAGACTCTACATGTGGCCACCCATAGTCACTGTGTGTGTGTATTCAGTAGAGAAGGGAACTTATTCTTCATAGAGAACCTGTGTACAAAGGCTGTGTGATAAGCCCTTTCATATAGGTGACATCACTTTACTGACTCCTCATCATAATCCTATAGGGTATCACTGGGCTTTCCACGTGACTCAGTGGCAAAGAATCCACCTGTCAATATTGGCAGGAGATGCAGGTTCCATCCTTGGGTCAGGAAGATCCCCTGGAGGAGGAAATGGCACCTGGCTCCAGTATTCTTGCTGGGGAAATCCCATGGACAGAGGAGCCTGGTGGCACAACTGGGCACATGGCACAGGGTGTTAGTAACCTCAGTGACGCTGATGAGGGAAATGAAATTCAGAAAAGTTAAGTAACTTCCAAGGGCACAGACTTAGTATGTAACAGAACTAGAAGTAGACAGTGGAAACCAGTGGCAGAACTTTGAGGAGGGAAGAGATCTGTGTGCTGTGCTGTTCAGAGAATATCAAACCTTTACACTGTAACAGTGCAAACCTCAGCATAAAGCACTGTACGTATGCTACCTAAGGTTAAAGGAATTCCACTGATGTGAAAATGAGCTGAGGGAAGTATCAGTTCAGTTCAGTTCAGTCGCTCAGTCATGTCCGAATCTTTGTGACCCCATGAATCGCAGCACGCCAGGCCTCCCTGTCCATCACCATCTCCCGGGGTTCACTCAAACGCACATCCATCGAGTCGGTGATGCCATCCAGCCATCTCATCCTCTGTCATCCCCTTTTCCTCCTGCCCCCAATCCCTCACAGCATCAGAGTCTTTTCCAATGAGTCAACACTTTGCATGAGGTGGCCAAAGTACTGGAGTTTCAGCTTTAGCATCATTCCTTCCAAAGAACACCCAGGACTGATCTCCTTTAGGATGGACTGGTTGGATCTCCTTGCAGTCCAAGGGACTCTCAAGAGTCTTCTCCAACACCACAGCTCAAAATCATCAATTCTTTGGCACTCTGCCTTCTTCACAGTCCAACTCTCACATCCATACATGACCACAGGAAAAACCATAGCCTGACTACACGGACCTTTGTTGGCAAAGTAACGTTTGTGCTTTTGAATATGCTATCTAGGTTGGTCATAACTTTCCTTCCAAGGAGTAAGCGTCTTTTAACTTAATGGCTGCAATCACCATCTGCAGAGATTTTGGAGCCCCAAAAAACAAAGTCTGACACTTTCCACTGTTTCCCCATCTGTTTCCCATGAAGTGATGGGACCGGATGCCATGATCTTTGTTTTCTGAATGTTGAGCTTTAAGCCAACTTTTTCACTCTCCACTTTCACTTTCATCAAGAGCCTTTTTAGTTCCTCTTTATTTTCTGCCATAAGGGTAGTGTCATCTGCATATCTGAGGTTATTGACATTTCTCCTGGCAATCTTGATTCCAGCATGTGCTTCTTCCAGCCCAGCGTTTCTTATGATGTATTCTGCATATAAGTTAAATAAGCAGGGTGACAATATACAGCCTTGACGTACTCCTTTTCCTAGTTGGAACCAGAGGGAAGTATACATGCACTTTTATCATTTTGAATTTTTTCCTCTAACACTTGTGGCTTATTCAGTCATTTTTAAAAAAATGTATTGAAGTATAGTTAATTTAGTGTATAATATTGTGTTCATTCCTTCTGTACAGCAGTGATTCAGTTATACACATATTCTTTTTCATATTCTTTCCCTTTGCAAAATATTGAATATAGTTCCCTGTGCTATACTGTAGGACCTTGTTGTTTATCATTTTTCAGGTGTTTTTGACTGGCAGGCTTCACAGGCAAAACTGTAGAATGGCAGAGAGACATGGAGAGACAGGGCTCTTATTTACCTCTCATCTCATCAACTCTGCTGGTGAGGAGATCCTGTGAAACTCCCTCTCTTGCTTAACTACTTTCACACCCCCTTGGCCAGGGAAAGAAAACCCTTCTCTCCCAGTCATTTATTCAGTAGCTTCCCATACTCCACTTTCAGCCTGTCAGACCACTAGCTCCCTCACTTTGGAGGTCAACTGGTTCTTGGGAAGATGAGCCTGTCATCATAGTCTTCTTTACCTGAGAAAACTATCCTTTCACCATCATAACCCCTGTTCTCAGAATTTTTAATACCATCCTGAGCTGGAATTACAATCTGCTCTCTAACCTTGGCCCTGTGATCTGATCCTGTCATGATTTTTTAATCCAGTCATCCAAACACTTTACATGGAGGGAGATGTGAAAGGCCTACCTTATTCAGCCTCTGACACTACTCAGAACTTGGGTTCACGTCATTTTCAGCCTCTTCTAAACCATGTCCCTTTTGTGAGGCATAAAAATAATGGCAACAAGCAAAGGATTCATCATCTTGTTGGTTCATAAAATGGCCAGACCATTTTATGAGCTAATGTGAGTTTGCTCAGAAAATCAGAAATTTCCCTTTTAGGTACTTATTTTTCCACAGATTATATACTATGCCCTATATAAGATTAAGGCTGTTCTAAATCTAGCCTCTCTTTATGTAAAGAATATATACAACATTTAAATCAATTAGGCTTCAATAAAGTTTTTAAATGGTAAAAAAGAGAATAGCTCAGTGATAAAGCTTCAATATTGTTTACCACATTCCCCAACACAATCAAATGCAAACCATTGTGATCATCCTCTCCCAACATCTTCCTGCAGAAAGAGAAAGAAAACAATTAGACAGGGTTGGTAGAGGCAAACTATTCAATTTAGAATGGATAAACAAGGTCCTACTATATAACACAAGAACTATATCCAATCTCCTGGGATAAGCCATAATGGAAAAGAATTTTTTTTTTTAAGTGTATGTATGGGTAAAATTGAGACACTTTGCTGTAACAGCAGAAGTTGGCACAACATTGTAATCAACAATACTTCAATTAAAAAAAGCAATTAGAAAAATGAAATATTCTAAAATTTCTTCTGTGGTCAACTTAGCCATCTCAAATATGCTGTTGGTCAAATCAAATTAATTTTTAAGTGATATTATTAAAAGAAGGCCAGTAGATTACTTAGTCCTGTTTTAGTGGACCACTTTTTTGAATATTAAGTTTAGTAGTCTCTGGAGTGATGCAGGTTCAAACCCTGAATTGGGAAGATCCCCTGGACCAGGAAATGGCAACCTGCTCCAGTATTCTTGCCTGGAAAATCCCAGGCAGAGGAGCCTGATGGGCTACAGTCCGTGGGGTCACAAAGAGTCAGATATGACTGAGCACACACACACAGTCTCTAAACACAGTGATAAATGTTTGACTGAAAATTCAGATTGTAGCCACAGTAGAAAACACTGTGATTAATGAACAAGTCCTATTGCTGTTTTTTTTTTAATTCCCTCCCTGGTGGCTCAGACGGTAAAGCATCTGTCTACAATGCGGGAGACCTGGGTTCGATCCCTGGGTCAAGAAGATCCCCTGGAGAAGGAAATGGCAATCCACTCCAGTATTCTTGCCTGGAAAATCCCATGGACAGAGAAGCCTGGTAGGCTACAGTCCATGGGGTCGCAAAGAGTCGGATACGACTGAGCGAATTTCCTTTCCTTTCCTATTGTTTTTATGCTGCTCTCAATAATAATTTTTTTCATGTAAAACTATTTGATCTTTATTTAAATTACTTTTCTTTCTAGATATAGTTCAGTTATCTGTATTTGGAGAATAATGATATATCAATTCACATTAAAATAATTCATACAGTGAGTAAAAGGCAGAACTCACGGTTCAGAAAATCCTTACAAGCTATTAAAGTTATCATCTGTCCTTATCCAGAGATTAAAAACCACTTCATAGGAAAAATACTTACAGCCTTCACATTTTAAAATGTTTCATGAAATTTTGTTTTTTCAGATAGGGCAGGCTTGCAACAGAATCTTCCTAAGTAAGGTGACCGATTTTTTAAGTTTTAAAATCTGGTGGGGAAAAAAGGATCTTTAAAATTCTTGAGACTATTTACAAAACATTGGCTTCTCAAAAAATGTATTTATTTGAAATTTGAGATGAGTGGGAGTGTGGAGAAAAGAATACTACTTCCTGTACACATTCTCTGGCCTTAGCATGATGTGTATAACACTAAGTGAACTTTATTGCTGAAGGTCACAGAGTACCCAGCCTCTTGCACATACTTAATATAGCATCTATTTTTACTGGAGAGAAAAAAGCAAATATTTTTAATTAGTGAAATGAAAGATGACTGAGGATGAGTCACCACTGTGATGGGGAGATGGAGATCTTTATCATTGTCCTTCTCTGGACTTTCTACTTTTCTCACTGATTTTTCTTTGAGAAAAAATCAAGTTTGTCACCAAGATCTGCTCTATAAGTTATACCTCAAAGACTTTTGTTCTTCTATTCTCTCAGACATAAAATTTCAGCTCCAGGGCAACCTTAGTAATTATGGCTGCCACCCAGAACAAGGAACCGGACATTTCTAGATCTTTAGATCACAATAGAACCTGTCATACAGCTTGAAGACTTGACAACAGAGGTCGGTCCTGCACACCCTTCCCAGCAGTGCAGGGCCGGAAAAAGGAAATAAGAACAAGGGCAGAAGAGTGTTACAGCTGAGTGTCAGGGAAATAAGCAGTGCCATTGCACTTGTGATTTAATGCTTGGAGACGATTACATAAGCCATACATAGAACATGTATTTTAATTATGGTGTGTCAGTGATAAAATTCTAATTTTCTGCTTTCCCAGAATAGTTACTGAGACAAAACACTTCCCACAGACTTCTCAGTAGCAAAATAAAACTGTGGGTTGAACCTAGGATAAAATGTTTGATGAGTTTTAGGAAAGTAATGTATAGGACATATCAATTGGCTCATTGATTAAAAACAAAACACAACAACTTCTATTCAGGGTTCTACCAATTTTCTTAAAAGCCCACTGGGAATTTTTATCCTAAACTACTAATTCTCTGTATTTCTCTTTTTTGTTGTTTGTTTTCCTGCAGTGATGAATCTAACCTTCCGAGCATGACGTTGTGTATATAATGGTCCACTTTTTATATTTATAGTTGAAATTGGATTGCAGATTGTACAAGTCTGAGATATGTTTACATGTAGCTGCTTCTTCCTGTTTGCTGTAGTACACGTATCCATCTTTTCTTCCCTTACATCTAAAATCGGGCAAGATGTGAAACCAGTAAGAAGCCTGCAGAAAATATAGATCAGTATCTGTTTATCTTATGTGAAGATATGTATTTATATGGACCCAGTGATAGAAATCGATTGTTCTTGCTATTTTCTTACCTTGGGCTTGTTAATTGCATGGGCAAAAAGCGCCATGAGATAGTTTACATGAAATTGTGACCAAATATGAACTCACAGCTATGAAAATGTACTATACTGACTGATGTTAGAGTTTATCATCACAGCCCTCCTCACCTTTGCTCTTCATGCCCACACCACCCATTGAAACTGACTAAAAGCGCATGATTGTGTGCCAAGCCTGCTTGCTGTGCACCTTCAGATGCTAGCATGCCACGTGATGAGTCATTTGATCACAACGGAGCTTTTATTTCTTTTGTCATCTCAAGGGGGTTACACCATGGCTTATTGCCAAAAAGTGATAAGGTGGCGGAGAGCGCACACACAAATGGTCTTGTATTTTACGGGCGCTGCGGTCCCAGCTCCAGATCTTCAGCTTCCAGTATTGTGGGCTCATGTGGCCTCCTTGGTTAAAAGGTCCAGGGGCTGAGCTAGTTGCTGACACGAGTTTTCCTTGGGCTGCCCTTGGCGGTGAAGACAAGGATAGAAGATTGGTTCAGCCTCCTGTGCTCTCTCTCATGTGACCAAGTAGAAAAGAGGTTTACAAAAAGGCAGGCACCCAGAATAGCGGACTTTTTTTTTTTTTTTTTTAAATAAACCAAATTCCAGCAAGTGTTAAAATGGGTGCTTTTGGAAAATGACAGAGGCATACAGCACTTCTTTGGGGTAGGAGGTTCTTGGAATGGCAGTCCCTGTTCCTGAAGACAAAGCATGTGTACATCTCACCAAAGTTTGGGTTGCTGAAGAAATCACAATCCCAGGAAGAGGGTGGATGAGACAACCTTTCCTGAAGATGTAGGAGAGTTCACCCTACATTGTCTACAGAAGCTGATGTGAGACCTTGCTCCCATCCAAGATCCAACCCGTGTTAAACATTTTCTACAAACTTCTAGAAACAGAAAGATATTTTCCATTCTTTTTAATACTTTTATCTTTTAGTCCCAGGAATATTCAGGAAACTTTATTTTTCAGCTTTTGTCACATTTACTTTGAACATTTTTTTTTTTTTTTTTTTTGTCTTCAAAGCCTTGCAACTTGGTACATCAATGGTCCAGATGAGCTTTTGCTAACTTCTCTCTTGTTCTGAATAATTGAGGAGAATATAAAAGAAGCTCCACTTTCAGTTCAGTCATTGTAAAGCATCAAAGTTAAGCCATTTTTCAGTACTTTTTGACTTTTTTTGTAAGATGAATATAACATACATAGTGATTATCAGTTAAGATAAAGTCAAGATTTGGTCACATTTGACAGTATTAATTCATTTCTATTTCTTGTAGTTCTATTTAGATCTAAGTTGTATCTATATTTAGATTTCTTTTATCTTTTTTATATTTCTAAATGTTTGTCTTATGCACAGACCAAATCTGAGATCTCAGAAAGCTGTGAAATATAGTTGCCATTAGGAGTATTTTTTCAACTACTTGCTCAAAAGTTACCTAATTGTATTAGACTGAGCATTTCTTTGCACAGTAAAGAGTTGCTAGCGTGTTTTGAAATGACTTGTTCTAGTGGAAGGGTTATGTTAGGAGGAACATCATCAATGAGCAGTCACTCTTTCAACCCATTGGACAATATAATTTCTCGTTTTGGGCCGTTTTGTGGGAAATTTCCTGGTTTCATGTATAGGTTTTCACCAGCAGAGGGGAAATTACCTCACCATTGGCTTCTGGTGACAACAGTTAAGATACGCTTGTGAAACAGGGATCCTAAGATCCTTATGATCTCTTTCAGATTATATAACCAAATGCTCAGTTATACAAAATGCCTTCTTTTGTTTCGATTACGTTTTGGAGAATTGAAAGATGTTTGAACTAATCTATCGATATAATTGGTAACATTTCTAGTAACATTCCACACTCCGAAACCAATTTAGCATTTTTCAAACAAAAGAGGGCATTTTCTACCCATCTCTTGTATGAGCTGGCTAGGATATGATGTTTTTCCAATGTCTGAAACAATTTGTCTTAAATGGTTTGGAAAAATGAACTAAAGCGGGTAAAGCTACAATCTCTTTAGGAAAACAAACAGTAGCGTCTTGAGAAAAATCTGGTGGCTATATTTCTTCCTATCTATTTATCTTTCTACTCCTCTAGCAGAAAGAGGAATCAAGATGGATCACTATTTAAAACTTGCACAGCTTCAAAAGAGAATACCTCAGCATCAAAAGAGAAACATTTCACGTACAAAAAATATATATATTTTTTAAACACGACCCTTTAGAATACTGTTTTATCCTATGTGTATATTGAGGTTTTGCTCTATAACTGATTTGACAAAATTAATTTTTATTCCATGATTAAAGGAAGCTGTAAGCTTTCAATATATTTGTTTCTTTGGGGAAAACCAAAGGACCGTGGTCCTCCTCTTTGTTCCATGGAATTTCTAGGTCTTAACCATCATGCATAATTTTCAGCTTTTGTTATTAAAATATTTTTAAATCATCCATTTTGTTATCAATGTAGAAAATCCTCAAGTAATTGCCTAATGAACTCATGAATGTGTCTGCTGCTATATGTGTTGGCAGATACGTATTTTTCTTTAAGTTTTCTTTCTTTTAATTTCTCATTGGATAGAAGATAAGAAAAAATACATGAGAGACTCATTGGAAATAAGTCAAGATCAAGTTCTATTTCTAATAAGCATCTTTTAAGAATGTCAAATTGGTATGTGTTTTAGCTTTTAAATTGTTTTCCATTTATGTTGGTGCTAATGTATTTCTCTTTCTTTATGAAAAATGCAATTCTACTATGGATAATTTCATTTCTCTGTTTAATAGCATTCCTAAACTGTTAGTGTGTGATTTTAATTTTAAAGTTTATGGATTTACTATAATTATGGTTCAATGACCAGTCTTTCTTAATGTAAAAGAAAACAAAACAGCGTACCCTTAGATGATGTGTGTTTATTTGGATTGTGGATCCTCTTATTTCATGTTCATTTCATGTATCATATGCCTTTATCAACTTTCAGCTTTTAGCTTATATAATTTGATTGAGTGACAAAACCAACATTAGACAAATCTGCATACGTTCATACAGTACCTGACACATAAATATGCTGAAATTTTTCTTCTAATTTTCATTTTCATTATGAAAAGCAGTCATGAAAGGTTTTTCTTTCTTATTTGATTTCATAGAAAACATGGTAATATCTTTAATTTATACCAAAAATGATCTGTTCTTAAACCTTGTGCATGATGTTCTGATGAGACAGTTAGAACTCTGATTCACCCAGTAGTTCAATCTATATATGCTTTGTCTACTATATATATGTATACACCTCTCTGCTAGTTTGGAAATGATCAAATGAGCATGATCAAATTAATGAAAAAATTAACTGGTATCATATCTTTATCACTTAGAAAACATGGTTAATTTTCCAAAGTTTTATTTTTAATGTTTCTATTGTAGCATAAAAAGTTAACACAATATTTCATTCTTTTTTTTGACCATTATATATAATCTTGCCCAGAAATAAGCAATGCTTGTTAAGGTGGGTTATATTTTTATGTCTCCTAATAAAAGATCATAGGAACATGCAGATATTGATATTTGAAATCTTGTTTTTCTCTACTTCTTGATAATGAATTTATATTAATAGTTACTATTACCAAAAATGAACTTTTAAAATTTTTACCAAAACAAAAACCTTGCTATCTCTAAAAAGTCAGAACCACAACAACTTAATCTTATATTCTCAAGAATAATGATTAAGAACAGTCACCTGTGATTCTGGCTGTTAAAACAATTCATTCCTAGTGGAATTAACATACTTGACCAGTTATGATTCTGCTAAGTTATTTTAGAATATAAAGACCTTCAGTCCCTAATCTTTCCCATTTTTGTTGAAACAGCTTCATATCAGCTTGATTTACTATATGCCATAGCAGAGATACCCTTACAACTTAAATTTTAAGTGGATTTTGTTTTTGCTAATTCAATACTGAAACATTTTAATGGCATTTCTCATTTTTTAATGTATTTAAATGCAGAAATTACCCTATGCTGCTTATTGACAAAACTGTCCTTTGAGGAATAAAAAGACTTTTTCAACCTGACCTATTACATTTGATTTACTGATAACAAAGTACCAACATTTCTCAAAATGCAGTGGATATTCTCATATATCTCAGAAATATTAATAAATTGGATTCACAAAAGAATGTCTTACATATTATTGACATTTATGTGAATATTCTTTATACTGTTGTAAATGTTTCATGCAATTTAATAACATTTTTAAAAGATGTATGTATCTGATTTTCCTTTAGAAAATATATTTTTATTTGTATTTTTTACATTTTAAAGTTCATCTCTATGTGCAGCTATTTTTATATTGCCAAAAAAATCACATAAATTCAAAATGAGAGAAAATGCAAAAAAAAAATATTTTGGCAAGCATTACACTGCATATTTTTCTTAATGTTTTGTGGGCCAGTCTCATGTAATTGATTATTCTAAGAATGTGTTGTGTCTTACCACTGTAAATATGGCACAAACCTGTTTTTCTTGCTAGTATAAATAATTGAAAGATTGAATTTTCTCTGTTTGATTTCTTGTTTCATTTCACTATCATTTCTCCAGCTGAGATTACTGAATCAAAATACACGAATGGTTTTTGATTTGCAGCCTGGAGATAACTGCCTTGTGTTCAGTTTCTAATTTGTTTTTATTTGCTTTTTTAACTTGTTTTCAGGGTTCCTAGTTTGTGAGAAGTTGATCTTCGTAATTATTTTTACACTATTTATGACATTTTCATAATGTAAAAAGTGTGTAATTATTACAATATTAATCCAAACATGGTCATGAATTGTTTTGTTATAAAGCTTTATTGATGTTCACGAACACCGTGGTCTGTCTTCTCTGATTTAAACACAGTCCATGAAGAATTTTATTCTGCTTTTCTACAGTATTGTCACACTACCATTCAACTTAGTGCTTAGCTACAGTGATTTTCTGCAAAAAAAAAAAAGACTCATACTTTCTGTTAATTAGATAGTAAAAACTATACTGAGCTTCTCCTCCAAGTTCACTTTTCTTCCAGAACCATCCATCTTGAATTAAACTCCCTTATATGACTCTTACCTGGACCACATCAAATCAGGGATTAGAATGTAGTACCTAGCAATCACATCAATGTATTGAATAATGAGTAACTGACTGCCTCTCTAAGTCATCAGTTATTTTTAGGTCCTCACTAAAAGAGCCCTCATCTTTCTTGCCCTTACCCGTAGCATTCGATGCAGGTGACAACTGTGTGTTAGTTGCTCAGTCGTGTCTGACTCTATGACGCCATGGACTGCAGCCCACCAGGTTCCTCTGTCCATGGGATTCTCCAGGCAAGAACACCATTGCCACCCTTTTAAACACTCTTTCCTTTAGTTCCCATATTATGTCCCTTCACTCTTGTTTTCTCCTATATTAAAAAAAAATTTTTTTATTCAAGTATAGTTGAATTATAATGCTGTATTAATTTCTGCTGTATAACAAAGTGATTAAATATTATATACATATATATATACATTCTTTTCCATTATGGTCTATTATGCGATATTGAATATAATTCTTTGTGCTACACAGCAGGACCTTGTTCTATATGTAATAGAACATTCTATATGTAATAGTTTGCATCTGAGAATCCCAAACTCCCAATCCTTCTTTTCCCCATCCCCTCCCCCTTGGAAACCACAAGCCTATTCTCTGTGTCTGTGAGTCTGTTTCATAGTTATCCTCATTTGTGTCATATTTTAAACTCCACATATAAGCAACATCATATGACACTTGTCTTTTTCTGACTTACTTTGCTTAGGGTGACATCTCTAGGTCCATGCATGTCACTGCAAATGGCATTATTTCATCCTTTTTCATGACTGAGTGATATTCCATTACTCATGCTCTATATCCATCATATATATATACCACATGCTCTCCATCCATCCACATGCTCTCCATCCATCCATCTGCCAATGGACATTGAGGTTGCTTCCATGTCTTGGTTTTTGTGAATAGTGCTGCTGTGTTGCATGTATCTTTTTGAATTATAGTTTTGTGTGGGGGCTTCCCTGGTGGCTCAAATGGTATAAACATCCACCTGCAATGTGGGAGACCCCAGTTTGACCCCTGGGTTGGGAAGATCCCCTGGATGAGGGCATGGCAGTCCGCTCCAGTATTCTTGCCTAGAGAATCCCCATGGAGAGAAGAGCCTGGTGGGCTACAGTCCGTGGGGTCACAGAGAGTCAGACATGACTGAGCAACTAAGCAGACACACGCCCAGGGGTGGGATTCCTGAATCATATGGCAGCTCTAGTTTTGGTTTTCTGAGGAACCTCCATACTGTTTTCCATAGAGGTTGCACCGGTTTACATTCCCACCAACAGTATCTCTCCTGGTTTTCTTTCTCATTTTCTTTTGCCAGCTCTTTCACCTCTACCTGACCATTAAATGATAATCCTCAGGATTCTGACCCCCATGCTTCTTTTGCTCTTCTCCACCCTATTATTTTCTCCAGGAAAGCTCATTTACTCCCACAAAGATCAAGTTATTATCGGCAATGCAGATTTTCTTCTGACTTCCAAACCAACTATTACAGACACGTCTACTTGGATGTCCCACAGGCTGCCCTCATCTTTACACCTGATTCTTTTCCAAGCTTCCAGATTATAGTGAATGTACTGTCCCCCACCAGCCATCTAAGCAAACATGATGGAGATGTCAGAATTCTAGACACCACCTGCCTCTCATTACCCACCCACTTCTGCACACATGCAGCATCTAATTACTAAATCCCTTCAATTCTATCTCCCTAATATCTTTTAAGATCCACCTCCTTTCTCCTCATCCCCATTCCCATTGTGTCAGTCTAGGCTTCCCCCAGTTCTTTTGGGGGGACTTTTAGAAGAACCTTCTAAATGGCCTCCCTGCCTCTAATAACCAACTCCCCTCCACCTCATACTCCATGTCACTCTGAGGGTGATGACAGATTTAAAGAAAGCAAATATGGCCATGTCTTATTTATGAATTTATCTATTTCATTTCCTATAGAACTTGAAGTAAATTAAACAAACCTTATAAAGAAATTAAATACATACATTTAAAAACAACCAAGAAAACCAGACTTAAAGTTCAAGGTCACAAAGAAAGTTGTAATGAAAAGATATGAGTTAAAATTGTATGACTCTGAGCTTCCCGGTGTCCATAACAAAAAAAGAAATATGTCAATAACATGTTAACATCATCGGTAAAGTGAAAATACTACTTCCTCAGAAGAATCAAAGCTGATTGACAAGAAATAACCTTATGTGAGATTTCTCTTGGAGGGTGCTATTGTTTAGGGCACAACTACAATGAGCTTAACAACAGATTTCTGTAATGTTCTTCATTATACGTCAAGCGCGTGTGCCAAAACCATCAATGAAAACAGTTGTTCAGAAGACTAACGATGCCATACCCTTGCTTAAAATCCTCTGTGGTCCCCCGTTACCATGCAGATATTTACTTGGGGATAAAGTAGCAAGCCCTTTGTGATCCCACTCTGCCTAGCATCATTTCCTGCTGGTCAGCAACCCTCACCCCATGTTAAACTATATGAGGATCCCTTTGCCTGCTTCCTGGGCCTGAAGCAGTCTCCATCCCATCCTCACCATCCATCTGAGGAATTCTTTCTCTTTTTAAAAATTTTTTACAGCCAATTGAGCTGAACTTTCTCTTTTCCCCATGGGGGCCCAGTGTGCAATAGCCGCAAACAGCAGCCTCCTTGGTGGTGTATGCAGCCTGTGGCCTGTATGGGCTGCCCTATGGGACCTTGGAGACAGCCCTTCTGGTGGACATTTATAATTGGCATGCTATCTCTGGTCTAGGCACCAGACGGGTATGCATGGTGCCTTTGGAAAGCCCCAGGGCACAGGAGCCATTAACCAAAACATTATGTCCATCCACACCAAGCTGCAGAGCAAGGAGCATGTGGTTGAGGCCCTCTGCAGAACCAAGTTCAAGTTCCCTGGCTACCAAAAATCCACATCTCTAAGAAATGGGGATTTACTGGTTTAATGTGGATGAATTTGAAAACATGGTGGCAGAAAAGCAGCTCATCCCAGGTGGCTACAGGTCAGATACATCCCTAACCATGACTCCTGAACAAATGACTGTCTCTGCAGTTAGCAGAGCATTAGGGCCGTCCCTTCCTTACTCATAGTTTTTGTTGTGTGCTCAGTCATGTCCAACTCTTTGTGACCCCATGGACTATAGCCTGCCAAGTTCCCCTGTCCATGAAACTTTCCAGGCAACAAAATTGGAGTGGGTTGCCGTTTCCTACTCCAGGGGATCGTCCTGACCCAGGGATTGAACCCACGTCTTCTGTGTCTCCTGAATTGCCAGGTGGATTCTTTACCGCTGAGAAAGAAGGGAAGCCCCCTCCTTAAGCATCAGTTCAGTTCAATCGCTCAGTCGTGTCCGACTCTGTGACCCCATGAATCGCAGCACGCCAGGCCTCCCTGTCCATCACCAACTCCCGGAGTTCACTCAAACTCACGTCCATCGAGTCAGTAATGCCATCCAGCCATCTCATCCTTGGTCGTCCCCTTCTCCTCCTGCCCCCAATCCCTCCCAGCATCAGAGTCTTTTCCAATGAGTCAACTCTTCTCATGAGGTGGCCAAAGTACTGGAGTTTCAGCTTTAGCATCATTCCTTCCAAAGAAATCCCAGGGCTGATCTCCTTCAGAATCATACCCACCAGTAAATCCTACTTTTCAGTCAAAAAAAGAATTCTTGCTCTTTCAAGACCCAATCCATGTGTCAACATCCTAAACACCCTTTCCTGCCAACGTTAAATTCTCCCATCTTCTATGCTCCAATCATTACTTTTACTTGTCACTGCTAAAACACTTACCAAGTTGTTGATAATTACATGTTTATCTCTCTCCTCTACTGGATGGTGTACCAAAGATGAACCCAATTTTTATAGATTTTCCGTAAATATTTTCAGATGAATAAATGAGAGACAAAAGTTACAAAAACAACAAACTCCTTAGACTTACCTATTTTATTAATGTACATAATGGATAAACCCATCTTTCCTGGGTGATAGGAATGTTTTTGTTCAATGAGGTGACTCTGGGTGGGCTCCTGGATGGGGACTGATCATCAGAAAGACCAAATCATGATTAGACAGCTTGGAAATTTCAGGCCTAACCTCCCATTCTTATGAGAAAAGAGAAGGGCTGGAAATCGAGTTAATGTCTTTGATGAACTACCATAAAATTCTAATAGTATGGGGTTCCAAGAGCCTCTAGGTTGGTGAATGCATGGAGATTTGGGGAAACTAATGGACCCAAAGAGGGCATGGAAGCTCTGTGCCCGTCCCACCTACCTTGTCCTATGCATCTCTTCCATCTGGCTCTTCATCTATATCCTTTTATAATCAATTAACAGACAGTAAATAAACTTAAAAAAAAAATTCTCTGGCCTTACCTCCATCATTCTCACTCCTGTACTTTTACAACCTGCCCTTGTCTTTCAGTTCTTCAACTAAGCTCTTCTCTGTCACTTCCAGAGCCCCAGTCTGTCACTTTTTCATCACTTCTTCACCTAAAACCCCACTTCACCTCCCCAACTCTTATCTATCCTTTGTGTCTCAATTTAGACATTCTTCCCTCTGTGCTCCCTTTGCATTTTGGATTTAATTTCTCACAGCACTCCCATGGTGCTGTTCCACAGAGGGTCTCTGTCGTTTACTCATTAGTCCTGAATGTCCAGCACAATGCCTGGCAGGGAGTTGGCACTCAATAAATACCTGTTGAATAAATAAGTGGACGAAAGCAATAACCCACAGGGATACAGAACAAGCCATCCAAGGATATTATGAGTGACTGAGTGTGAAAATATGAAACAGTGAGAATGCAATTCTTGCTAAAAATTGCATGATGATTCCATTAACTCAGACATGATAACATAGTTCTAATAGGCCTGTTCTTTTCTGTTCTCTTACATCAATATCAAATCAATATCAACATCAGATAGTGAAAGCGAAAAAGACTTAAGGAATCTATTCTTTATTTCTTTTGGATCAAGTTGTGTCCCCTAGAAATATCTTATGATCTAGTAATGGGTATTCCACCAAAAAAAAAAATCATTGAATATAAGAATATGTACTGGAATGTCCATGAAAAGGATAAAGGATATAGTCTCCAGAGAACACTTTGGAAAACGCTGCTTTCCAATAGAATTTGATCTAAATCAACACCTGCCACAGCTCAGACATGCAGGCAGTGCCTGTGTCTTGCCTTATAGCTCAGTCAGCGTTCCTATCACAGGGGCTGCTCCAAGAGGCGACTCTGCTCAAAGCTGTCCTCATCCATACACCTCACCCTCTGGCATGCTTTTCCACTCCACCTTCTCATCTTCATTGCTAGCCTCAATCCTCGTTCACATCTCCACTCTAAAATGTACTCGGATTCGCTTGAATTGGAACTTGAGTGTCGACTCAAATCTATCATTCAAGGCAATGACAAGATCCAAGAGTAATAAAGTCCCATGTGGAAAACGTGTTTCAGCAGAGCATACAATAGGCAGCCAACCAGACACAAACGTTTCTAGCTAATTTATGAGTTTGTACTTACAAGTGGAAGGGCAGGTTGGAATATGAGAACAAGAAAAGCAGGTGAACCACGTTTATATTGAGCCTGTATATCAAGTCACAGACTGAACAGATAGGCACATTGATGTTGTCAGACTGGAAGAAAGCGCTGTTGACTCCACCTGTGGCTGAAATGATGGGTAGATAAAATATCAACTATCTGAGCCACATGGTGTTGAATAACTGTGGAGTTTCCTATTCAGTCTCCCTTTCATAAAATATCAGCCAGAACAAACATGAACAAATGCAAGGGATAATGGAAAAATTGGTTCAAAATGTTGGATGAGAGAATTTATCTTTAAAGGTTTTAGTGACGTGTTTTGCACTATTTGCTACTTTAAATTTACTGTCCAAAATATACTGTCATAATTAGCTCTCACTTCTCTTTTCTAATTCATCTAACCATTTTAGCAGTGCTCTGGGAGTTCCACAACAGTAAAGATACCTTTTCTACTTTAAGGGCCAAAGGACTCATTGATTTTAAAAGAGTACTTTCCTCCCTGACTCATCATCCCTTCCAAAAATATAGGATAGGGAAAATAATCTAATTATGTTATGCTCTTGATACCAAAAAAGAGGGAGGGAGAGGAAATACATAACAAAAGAATGGGGAGACTGAAATATAGCATTTGATAAAATTCAATAGCTATTCTTGATAAAAATGGAAAAGAATCGAGTTTCCTTAACATGACGTAAGGATGAATACATTAGAAACCTAGAGCAAATATCTTTCTTTTTTACTTTTTGTTCTGGCCATGCCACACAGTTAATAGGATCTCAGTTTCCCAACCAGGGATGGAAGCTGCATACCCTGCATTGGAAGGGCAGAGTCTCAACCACTGGACTACCACGGAAATCTACATTTTTCTTTAAAAAAGCAAAACAAGAACACTTCCTTGGGAATTCCCTGGCAGCCCAATGGTTAGGCCTCTGCACCTTCACTAGAAGAGACCTAGGTTCAATCCTTGGTTGGGGAACTAAGATGCTGCAAACCATGCCCGGTGACCCCCCCCCCAAAAAAAAAAAAAGAATCACCACAATCTACAAACACGCTTCTTAATAGCAAAATGTTAGAAACATTTCCTTTAAAATCAAAAATAAGAAAAGGATATTTAATATCACTACTGCTATTAAACATTGTATTGAAAGTCTCAGTCAATGCAATCAGAAAATAAAAAGTGAAGCAAAAGTGTTAGAAAGAAACAAAACTGCCTCTGTTCCTTGTCTCTGGCAGCTGTAATAAATTAGCAAAATTTAGTGGCTTGAAACAGCACAAATATATTATCTTATAGTTCCATAGTTTGGAATCCAAAATGGGTCTCACTGTAATAAAGTCAAGGTGTTAGCAGGTCAGCATCCCTTGTTGGTGGCTCTAGAGGGAGAGAATGGAGAAGGCAATGGCACCCCACTCCAGTACTCTTGCCTGGAAAATCCCATGGACAGAGGAGCCTGGTAGGCTGCAGTCCATGGGGTCGCTAAGAGTCGGACACGACTGAGCGACTTCACTTTCACTTTTCACTTCCATGCATTGGAGAAGGAAACGGCAACCCACTCCAGTGTTCTTGCCTGGAGAATCCCAGGGACGGGGGAGCCTGGTGGGCTGCCATCTATGGGGTCGCACAGAGTCGGACATGACTGAGGGAGCAGAGGGAGAGAAAGACGCATCCTTGGATTGTCCAGCTTCTAGTGGCTGTCCGCACCCCTTGGCTCATGGCTCCCTTCCTCTGTCTTTAAAGCCAACATCAGGCCAACTCTTGAGGCTGCCATCTCTCTGGTTCTTCCTTTTCTGCCTCCCTCTTCCTCTTTTAAGGACCTTTTGATTATACGCGTCTATGTCTATAATCTAGGTTTCACCCTATTGCAAACTTAATTTTTCTGCATCTTAATTCTCCTTTGGTGGATAGCATAACATATTCATATTTTCCAGAGATTTAGGACATGGACATCTTTGGGGGTTCATTATTCTGCTCACTACCTCCATTATTCACAGATTATTTGAATTATTTGCGTATATAAATAAATTTAAAGGAACTACAAATTATCAGATTTTGTAGTATTGTCATTTGCTAAAATTTGTAAGTAGTTATAGCACCAATATTTTTTGTAAAATAAAGATGCCATCTATATCTCATACTTTCTCATGCTATACTAGTAAGAATACTTGAAACTCTTCTCAATATGGTAATACTTAAATATTTATTGACTTCTATCCATCTTCAAAATATTAAGCTATTTGAAGATTTCCTGAAAGAGCATGTGACAGGCTGTTATTTTACATACTGTCACACTGAATCCTCATAATGCTGAGAAGCAAATATTATTCTCTCTCTTTTACAATTAAAAAAGCTGAGACTCAGAGAAGTTGGATCACTGGTTATCCAGAAATAAGTCACTGCATGAGTATCTTAACGCAAGGAAAACATTGCAGCTCTGCAAAGTTCTGCCGCCGTACAGTTCCATCTCTCTGCCCTCTCGGAGGTACTTGGTGCCACCACCATTTCTTCCACCCTGAAATGACATGATTCCATATGTGACTGTGATAGTAAACAATAATATCGCTTTAATTTACAGAGCATTTTGTGTACTTAAGCCGTTGTCATATCAATTACATCTGATTCTCACAACATACAAGATGAATAACAGTATATTAATATTTTGTGTGAGAAAAGGATTCAAAGAGGAAGATTGGCCCAGATGACACAGTTATTGCTAGCAGACCATAGAACCAGAGTCTCCTAACTTCTAGAACACTGTCCTACACCAAGAAATAAAGTGTGAAAATCCGCAAAACACACAATGTTCTAAAAGCTTTTTTAACATGTGTTTCCATGAGATGTTTGGGGGCAGGAAATAATCTATTCTAAAGTCTCATCATTTTCTTCTGAGTTTCTTTTGAGGGGATAATATTAGGAGTAAATTATTTCTAGAATGTTCTTAATTGATGTTTGAAGTCTTTCTTGGCATTCAAAAGGCAAATCATTTAGTGTTTAAGAACTCAGTTGCTGGAGTCAAAAGGCCTGTATTTGAATCCTTGTTACTTTGCCAACTAAGGTCCGTCTAGTCAAGGCTATGGTTTTTCCTGTGGTCATGTATGGATGTGAGAGTTGGACTGTGAAGAAGGCTGAGCGCCGAAGAATTGATGCTTTTGAACTGTGGTGTTGGAGAAGACTCTTGAGAGTCCCTTGGACTGCAAGACGATCCAACCAGTCCATTCTGAAGATCAGCCCTGGGATTTCTTTGGAAGGTATTATGCTAAAGCTGAAACTCCAGTACTTTGGCCACCTCATGAGAAGAGTTGACTCATTGGAAAAGACTGTGATGCTGAGAGGGATTGGGGGCAGGAGGAGAAGGGGATGACCGAGGATGAGATGGCTGGATGGCATCACTGACTCGATGGATGTGAGTGTGAGTGAACTCCGAGAGATGGTAATGAACAGGGAGGCCTGGCGTGCTGCGATTCCTGGGGTTGCAAAGAGTCGGACACGACTGAGCGACTGAACTGAACTGAATTTGACCCCTTACCATGGCAATTTATCTCAGCTCAGTGGGCTTCAGTGTCCTAGTATGTAAAGTGGGCTTCAGTGTCCTAGTATGTAAAATGGGAATCATTTCACTCCCTCGAGGTAGTGAGTTAATACAGGCTTCCCTGGTGGCTCAGATAGTAAAGAATCTGCCTGCAATGTGAAAGACCTGGGTTAGATCCCTGGGTTGGGAAGATCCCCTGCAGGAGGGCATGGCAACCCACTCCAGTACTGGAGAATTGCCTGGAGAATTCCATGGACAGAGAAGACTGGCAGGGTCTGGGGTCGCAAAGAGTCGGAAGTGACTAAGCGACTAACTCTAGACTAGACTAGTGACTTAATACATACACAGGCTTAAGTCAGAGCCTGGCCCAGAGTCAGTACTCAGTGAGCACTAGCTATTATTCTCTACAGAATACTAGCTATTATTCTCTACAGAAGCCTTTCGTATTTATTATCTTAGTGAAAGATTGCAGCGATCAGAAGGTTCCAATTAATATTCGTTGTTAAAAGCTAAATGCTTTCTCTTGCATTTCAGTGATGCCTTTACTGTCACAAAAGCATCTGTATAGTGTAAGTACCAACACCAATAGGAGAGCTAATGAGAAGGATAAGCAGTTTTCTTCTCCCTTCAACCCAGCTTTATTGAAATATAATTGACAAATAAAAATTGTATATACTTAAAGTATATAATATGGTGTTTTGATGTATGTATACATTTTGAAATGACTGCCAAAATCAAGCTAATTATCATATTCATCACCCTACATGGTTACATGACAGAACGTGGTCCACTGGAGAAGGGAATGGCAAGCCACTTCAGTATTCTTGCCTTGAGAACCTCATGAACAGTATGAACAGGCAAAATGATAGGATACCAAAAGAGGAACTCCCCAGGTCATTAGGTGCCCAATATGCTACTGGAGATCAGTGGAGAAATAAGTCCAGAAAGAATGAAGGGACGGAGCCAAAGCGAAAACAGTACACATTTGTGCATGTGACTGGTGATAGAAGCAAGATCCGATGCTATAAAGAGCAATACTGCATAGGAACCTGGAATGTCAGGTCCATGAATCAAGGCAAATTGGAAGTGGTCAAACAAGAGATGACAAGGGTGAACGTCAACATTCTAGGAATCAGCGAACTAAAATGGACTGGAATGGGTGAATTTAACTCAGATGACCATTATATCTACTACTGCGGGCAGGAATCCCTCAGAAGAAATGGAGTAGCCATCATGGTCAACAAGAGTCCGAAATGCAGTACTTGGATGCAATCTCAAAAATGACAGAATGATCTCTGTTCGTCTCCAAGGCAAACCATTCAATATCACAGTTATCCAAGTCTATGCCCCAACCAGTAATGCTGAAGAAGCTGAAGT
>SJYT01031419.1:14875-136153 GCA_006410635.1 Cephalophus harveyi | reverse complement strand
ACTGAGCGACTGAACTGAACATGGTTACCACTGGTGTGTGTGCATGATGAGAATACAGTATTATTAACCATAGTCATTAGACTCTACATGAAACTGTACACTAGACCTCCAGAATTTATTCATCTTACATAACAGCAACGTTGGACTTTTTGCACCCATTTTGCCTACTGCTTAGACCCTGGAAACTACCATTCTACTCTCTACTTTAATAAGTTCAACTTTTTTAGATCCCACATATAAGTGAGATCACACAATATTTTTCTTTCTTACATATATCACATCTTCTTTATTCATTCATCTGTTGATAGACACTTAGAGTGTTTCCATATCCTTGCTTAAAATGTTATTTATTTATTTATGGCTGTGCTGGGTCTTTGTTGCCGCACAGGCTTTGCTCCAGTTGCATCGAGCGGGGGCTACTCTCTAGCTGCGGTGTGCGGGCTTTCACTCCAGTAGCCTCTCTTGCTGCAGAGTATGAGCTCTAGGGCACATGGGTTCAGTAGTTGTGGTTCCCAGGTTCCAAAGCCCAGGCTTAAGAGTTGTGGTGGAAGGGCTTAGTTGCTCCAGGCCTGTGGGATCTTTCCAGATCAGAGATCAAATCCGTGTTTCCTGCGTTGGCAGGTGTATTCTTTACCACTGAGCCACCAGGGCAGCCCCTCCATATCTTGACAATTGTAAATAACACTGTGGGTATTTTTCCTCTACAACTTGAGTTCAAAAGCAATGAATATCACCACTAAAGATCGTTCATTATTGACAGGGGAAATATATGGCACTCAGGAATGAACAACGAGAGGAAAGACCATCACAAGACAGCTGCATTGAGAACCACTGAAGTAGAGGCATTTTGGTACATTTTCACCTGTGTGGTTTGCACAGTGCAATTAAAGCTGGACAAGCTAGAATTCCAGGGTCTTTGTTGAGCAGTTCCACACGCCAGAACACTCTGAACTTTTGTGTTCCAAGGCTGGCACTACACTATGTACTGTAGTAGTAACAAAGACACAGAGATTAACACCAAGCTTAGGGTACTAAAACTTTCATGAAATAGTCTCTTCCTGTTTAAGTTAATAGTGCATAATTTTATTGACACTCAATAAAGGCTAACTCATAAACTCTTCTGTCATATAGCAGTTCAGTGCACATTTGTGTTCTCTTAAAGACATTTGAATTTTATCTAAAAGTCAGCTAGCACTGAAGCTCAGCAAGAAGTTAGTAAGTAACTCTAATGACATTTCCTCTGCAGAGGCTATGCCTCTCACTCACATGCACTTGAGCTATTTTCTGATACTAGCAATAGGTTCACAACAAACCAAGAAAACACTCTTCTTCAAGATCCTTTGAGGCAACGACTTGAATCTAAGGGATCTGCCAACCCATCCAAACCTAACTGGGTTCTTAGTTCAATGTCACATGGGCTCTGTGACCAAACTCTACTCCATCAGTTCAGCTCAACAAATAGTCACAGAAGTTGCTATCAAGGTCTGTAAAAAGAAGACACAAAGGGATTCTGCAAGTACAGAGGTAATAGTAATAGCTGTCATTTAATGAGTGTGCACTGCCTACCAGCATGCTAAGTCATCACAAACATTATCTCATTTATATCACCGTGGGATTTAGATATGATTTTTTAAATTGTATTTATGTTTATTTTTGGCTGTGCTGGGTCTTCATTGCTTGACGTTTCATTCTGGGCTTTCTCTAGTTGTGGCAGACCGGGGCTACTCTCGAGGTGTGGTACTTACCTGGGCTTACTGCTGTGGCTTCTCCTGTTGAAGAGCATAGGCTCTAGGGTGAGAGGGCCTCAGCAGTCACAGCACAGGGGCTTAGTTCCTGGACCAGAGATAGAACCTGTGTCCCCTGCATTGGCAAGAAGATTCTTAACACCTGGGACCAACAATAGAAACTATTGGTCTCAGTTTACACGTTACAAAAACTGAAAGAAATCTTAAGTGATTTCCTCCAAGCTCACACAGCTAGAAAATAGCAGTGCCAGAATCTGAAATGAAGCTGATTCTCCACACTCACCACGAGGCTAAAACTAATGGCCTTGTAGTCAATTTAAAGTTAGAGGTGTGTTCAGGGTATGTAGTGTGGCACAAAGGGCCATTTCGGCAAAACTCCCTTCATTTCTCATGCTGCAGGTCAAGAACGCTGGAAAGGATTATGGCTGGATGCAAGGAGGGAAGCTACGAACCCTAAAAGACTCCAAATGCATGCTTCTAACAACTGTGAACTGGAAGGGTGATCATCCGCTCCTCTCTAAGACCAGAACCAGAATTAGGAATCCCACTACTTGCTAAAAAGGTTTTCTGTCCTCCCATCACAGAATTCTGAGGGGTAATGGCTTCTTAAATAATCTCACCAATAGAGGGCAGACCCTGAATGCCCAGAAAACTGTACCCTTAAATGCCCTTGGACCCAGTTTCCTTAAAAGCTCACATGTAATAAAGAGTTACAGCTGCCAGTCCTTCTGGTTATATTAGTGACCCCAAATTTATTTCATTTATTTGAAGTAAGGTCTTATTTTTAAGAGAACAGTATCAAAAACAAATTGCCCTTGGACCCAGTTTCCTTAAAAGCTCACATGTAATAAAGAGTTACAGCTGCCAGTCCTTCTGGTTATATTAGTGACCCCAAATTTATTTCATTTATTTGAAGTAAGGTCTTATTTTTAAGAGAACAGTATCAAAAACAAACTACATGTTTCTACAAGTTCCCAATCCAATAATGTAAGGATTAGAACAAAACTTACATATACCATTAGCAGGCTTTCCCAGCAAACCCAAGGACAGATGTGTATTTGATAAAACTCAGAAATCTGAGGGCTAACTGGCAAAGATCAGTTGAAATAAATAAGCTATAAACAAAATATTTGCCCTAGAAAGGCCCACCTACTTGAAAACTGGCAGAAAAAAAAAATTGCCTTAGTGCTAATAAATTCTTTTTTGGTTTTATTTTATTTATTATATATTTATTTCCGGCTTCACTGGGTCTCATTGCTGCATGCAGGCTATTCTCCAGTTGCAGTGCTTGGGCTTCTCATGGGGTGACTTCCTTGTTCTGAAGCACGGGCCCTGGAGCACAGGCTCTGGAGCACGGGCCCTGGAGCACAGGCTCTGGAGCACGGGCCCTGGAGCATGGGCTGGGTAGTTGTGACCTACACTAGCTTAGTTGCCTTGTGGTATGTAGGGTCTTCCCACTAATAAATCCTTGATTTTTAAAAATTAAATGAATTATGTGCTTTTTAAAACAATAACCAGAGGCAGTCCTAAGATGGCAGAGGAATAGGACGGGGAGACCACTTTCTCCCTCACAAATTCATCAAAAGAACATTTCAACGCTGAGTAAATTCCACAAAACAACTTCTGAATGCTGGCAGAGGACATCAGGCACCCAGAAAAGCAGATCATTGTCTTCAAAAACAGGTAGGAAAAAATATAAAAGACGAAAAAAAAGAGACAAAAGATGTAGGGAGGGAGCTCCATCCTGGGAAGGGAGTCTTAAAAAGAGAGAAGTTTCCAAATACCAGGAAACACTCTTGATGCCAAGTCTGTGGTGAGCCTTAGCAGCACAGAGGGCAACATAACAGGGAGGAAAAATAAATCAATAATTAAAACCCACAGAGTACGAGCCTAATGGTAACTCCCTCAGCGGAGAAGCAGCGCAGATGCCTGCATCCGCCACTAGCAAGCGGGGCTGGGCAGGGAGGCGCATGCTGCAGTGCTTTTTAAGAATCAGGCAGGAATGCCCCGAGTGGAACCAGAGCGAACTAACTTGGGCTAGCAAACTAGACTGTGGGATAGCTACCACACGAAAAGCTCTAACATAAGACACCGCCAGGACCGCACACACAACAAAGGACGGAACAGAATTACCCAGCTGCAGACCATCCCCCTCCAGTGACAGGCAGCCAGAGCCGGAAGGGCCGGAAGGGCCGGAAGGGGGCAATCGCAGCCCCAGAGAGACATTAACTACCAAACTGCAAGCAGGCTTCTTTGCTAACTAAGACTTCTTGGGGCTCTGGACAGTCGCGCCAGTTGTACACCCAGAAAACTGACCAGCAGGGACGGGAAAGGCGATAAGTCGCAGCAACCGCGCTCGCCAAACACCCGAGCTACTCGGACCTGGGAAGGGCACAAAATGCAGGCCCAACTGAGTCTGCGCCTCTGAAGACTACCTGAGTGCCTGAGCCTGAGCGGCTTAGACGGGGGAGGTGCATGCAGCCCAGGGCCGGCCTCAGACGGTTCCCAGCGGAGCAACCTAGAGCCTGAGCAGTGTGCGCCATGAGCAGGGGCAGGCCCAGTGTGGTTGAGACACTGCAAGCACATGCCAGTGTTATTTGTTTGCAGCATCCCTCCCTCCCAACAGGGCAACTGAACAAGTTAGCCTTAAAAAAGTGTCCACCACCATCCCCCTTGTGTCAGGGCGGAAATCAGATACTGACAAGACCAGCAAACAGAAGAAGCTAAAACAGAGGGAACCACATTGGAAGTAACAGGTGCAATAGATTAAAACCCTGTCATTAGTACCAACTACGTAGGAAGGGGCCTATAGATCTTGAGAAATATAAGCTGGACCAAGGAACTATCCAAAAATTAACTGACCCCACACTGCCCACAACAACACCAGAGAAAGTCCCAGATATACCTTTACTATTTTTACGATCATTCTTTTTTTGTTTTTTCTTCTTTTCTTTTCTTCTTTTTTTTAAACATTTAAAAATTTTTAAGCCCTCTATTTCTCCTTTAATTTTTATTTTTATAACCTACTATTACCTTAAAAAAAAAAAGAGAGACCTTATTTTTAAAGCAAATGCCATATATTTTTTTTTGTGGTTGTTGTTGTTTTTTAATAATTCTTGTGACTTTGCTTTTTCTTTCTTTCTTCTTCTTTTCTTTAATATTGTATTTTTGAAGATCCAACCTCTACTCTAGATTTTTAACCTTTGCTTTTTGGTATTTGTTAATCTTGAGAGATGTGTATAAGAGACAGACTATTACTTTTCAAAAAAAGACCCTATTTTTAAAGCAAACTTCATATATATATATTTAAATAATTTTGTGTGACTTTGTTTTTTTTTTATTCTTCTTCTTTTCTTTAATATTGTATTTTTGAAAATCCAACCTCTACTCTAGATTTTTAATCTTTGCTTTTTTGTATTTGTTATCAATTTTGTACTTTTAAAAACCCAATCTTCAGTACCCATTTTTACTTGGGAGCGAGATTACTGGCTTGACTGCTCTCTCCTCCTTTGGACTCTCCTTTTTCTCCACCAGGTTGCCTCTGTCTCCTCCCTCCCCCTTCTCTTCTCTGCCCAACTCTGTGAATCTCTGTGGGTTCCAGATGGTGGAGACCACTTAGGGAACTGGTTACTGGCTGGATCTGTCTCTCTCCTTTTCATTTCCCTCTTTTATCCTCCTGGCTGCCTCTTTCTCCTTCCTCCCTCTCCTCTTCTCTGTATAACTCCGTGAACTTCTCTGAGTGGTCCAGACAGTGGAGCGCACATAAGGAAGTGATTACTGGCTAGCTCGCTCTCTCCTCTTTTGAACCCACCTCATCTCATCCCAGTCACCTCTAACTACCCCCACCACTCTTCTCTTCTCCATGTAACTCAGTGAAACTCTCTGGGTGTCCCTCAATGTGGAGAAACCTTTCATCTTTAACCTAGATGTTTTATAATCGGTGCTGTATAGATGGAGAAGCCTTGAGGCTATTGTAAAAATAAAACTCCTCCCTCCCCCTTCTCTTCTCTACCCAACTCTGTGAATCTCTGTGTGTTCCAGACGATGGAGAACACTTAGGGAACTGCTTACTGGCTGAATCTGTCTCTCTCCTTTTCATTTCCCTTTTTTATCCTCCTGGCCACCTCTGTCTACTTCCCCCCTCTCCTCTTCCCTGTATAACTCCGTGAACATCTCTGAGCAGTCCAGACTGTGGACTTCACATAAGGAAGTGATTACTGGCTAGCTTGTTCTCTCTTCTTTTGATCCCACCTCATCTCATTCCAGTCACCTCTAACTACCCCCTCCCTCTTCTCTTCTCCATGTAACTCAGTGAACCTCTCTGGGTATCCCTCAATGTGGAGAAACTTTTCATCTTTAACCTAGAGGTTTTATCATCAGTGCTGTATAGATGGAGAAGTCTTGAGGTGACTGTAAAAATAAAACTGAAAACCAGAAGCAGGAGGCTTAAGTACAAATCCTGAGAACATCAGAGAAATCCTGAATCCAGGGAACATTAATCGATAGGAGCTCATCAAACGCCTCCATACCTACACTGAAACCAAGCACCACCCAAGGGCCAACAAGTTCCAGAGCAAGACATACCTCTCAAATTCTCCAGCAACACAGGAACACACCCCTGAGCCTCAATATNTACAAATTCTGAGAACATCAGAGAAATCCTGAATCCAGGGAACATTAATCGATAGGAGCTCATCAAATGCCTCCATACCTAGACTGAAACCAAGCACCACCCAAGGGCCAACAAGTTCCAGAGCAAGACATATCACACAAATTCTTCAGCAACACAGGAACACACCCCTGAGCTTCAATATACAGGCAGCTCAAAGTTACTCCAAAACCACTGACATCTCATAAATCATTACTGGACACTTCATTGCACTCCAGAGAGAAGAAATTCAGAACTCCAACACAAGCTTCCCTAACCAAGAGACCTTGACAAACCACTGATATAACCCCACTCACAGAGAGGAAACTCCATGATAAAGAGAACTCCACAAATTCCCAGAAAATAGAAAGTCCACCACAAACGCAGCAATATAACCAAGATGAAGAGACAGAGGAATACCCAGCAGGTAAAGGAACAGGAGAAAAGCCCACCAAGCCAAGCAAAAGAGGAAGATATAGGGAATCTACCTGAGAAAGAATTCCGAATATTGATAGTGAAAATGATCCAAAATCTTGAAATAAAAATAGAATCACAGATAAATAGCCTGGAGACAAGGATTGAGAAGATGCAAGAAAGGTTTAACAAGGATCTAGAAGAAATGAAGAAGAGTCAATATATAATGAATAATGCAATAAATGAGGTCAGAACCACTCCAGAGGCAACAAACAGTAGAATAACAGAGGCAGAAGATAGGATTAGTGAAGTAGAAGATAGAATGGTAGAAATAAACGAATCAGAGAGGAAAAGAGAAAAACGAATTAAAAGAAATGAGGACAATCTCAGAGACTTCCAGGACAATATGAAATGCTCCAATATTCAAGTCATTGGTGTCCCAGAAGAAGAAGACAAAAAGAAAGACCAAGAGAAAGTACTTGAGGAGATAATAGTTGAAAAATTCCCTAAAATGGGGAAGGAAATAATCACTCAAGTCTAAGAAACCCAGAGAGTCCCAAATAGGATAAACCCAAGGCGAAACACCCTAAGACACATATTAATCAAATTAACAAAGACCAAACACAAAGAACAAATATTAAAAGCAGCAAGCGAAAAATAACAAATAACACACAAGGGGATTCCCATAAGGATAACAGCTGATCTTTCAATAGAAATGCTTCAAGCCAGAAGGGAATGGCAAGACATACTTAAAGTGATGAAAGAAAATAACCTACAGCCCAGATTACTGTACCCAGCAAGGATCTCATTCAAATATGAAGGAGAAATCAAAAGCTTTACAGACAAACAAAAGCTGAGAGAATTCAGCACCACCAAACCAGTTCTACAACAAATGCTAAAGGATATTCTCTAGACAGGAAACACAAAAAGGGTGTATAAACTCGAACACAAAACAATAAAATAAATGGCAACGGGATCATACTTATCAATAATTACCTTAAACATAAATGGGTTGAATCCCCCAACCAAAAGACAAAGACTGGCTGAATGGATACAAAAACAAGACCCCTATTCATGTTATCTACAAGAGACCCACCTCAAAACAAGGGACACATGCAGACTGAAAGTGAAAGGCTGGAAAAAAAGATATTCCATACAAATAGAGACCAAAAAAAAGCAAGAGTAGCAATACTCATATCAGATAAAATAGACATTAAAACAAAGGCTGTCAAAAGAGACAAAGGACACTACATAATGATCAAAGGATCAATCCAAGAAGAAGATATAACAATTATAAATATATATGCACCCAATATACGAGCACCGCAATATGTAAGAAAATGCTAACAAGTACAAAAGGGGAAATTAACAATAGCACAATAATAGTGGGAGACTTTAATACCCCACTCCCACCTATGGATAGATCAACTAAACAGAAAATTAACAAAGAAACACAAACTTTAAATGATACAATAGACCAGTTAGACCTAATTAATATATATAGGACATTTCACCCCAAAACAATGAATTTCACCTTTTTCTCAAGTGTACATGGAACCTTCTCCAGGATAGATCACATCCTGGGCCATAAATCTAGCCTTGGTAAATTCATAAAAATTGAAATCATTCCAAGCATCTTTTCTGACCATAATGTAGTAAGATTAGATCTCAATTACAGGAGAAAAACTATTAAAAATTCAAACATATGGAGGCTGAACAACACACTGCTGAATAACCAACACATCACAGAAGAAATCTAAAAAGAAATCAAAATATGCATAAAAATGAATGAAAATGAAAACACAAAATCTGTGGAACACTGTAAAAGCAGTGCTAAGGAGAAAGTGCATAGCAATACAGGCATACCTCAAGAAACAAGAAAAAAAGTCAAATAAATAACCTAACCCTACACCTAAAGCAACTAGAAAAGGAAGAAATAAAGAACCCCAGGGTTAGTAGCAGGAAGGAATCTTAAAAATTAGGGCAGAAATAAATGCAAAAGAAACAAAAGAGACCATAGCAAAAATCAACAAAGCAAAAAGTGCAGGATCCACTATGATCCACCTCCCAGAATACTGGAAATAAAAGCAAAAATAAACAAATGGGACCTAATTAAAATTAATAGCTTCTGCACAACAAAGGAAACTATAAGCAAGGTGAAAAGACAGCCTTTGGAATGGGAGAAAATAATAGCAAAGCAACTGACAAACAACTAATCTCAAAAATATTCAAGCAACTTCTGCAGCTCAATTTCAGAAAAATAAATGACCCAATCAAAAAATGGGCCAAAGATCTAGACAGACATTTCTCCAAAGAAGACATACAGATGGCTAACAAACACAGGAAAAGTTACTCAACATTACTCATTATCAGAGAAATGCAAATCAAAACCACAATGAGGTACCATTTCACGTCAGTCAGAATGGCTATTATCCAAAAGTCTACAAGCAATAAATGCTGGAGAGGGTGTGGAGAAAAGGGAACCCTCTTACACCGTTGGTGGAAATGCAAACTAGTACAGCCACTATGGAGAACTGTGTGGAAATTCCTTTAAAAACTGGAAATAGAACAATCCCACTGCTGGGCATACACACCGAGGAAACCAGAATTGAAAGAGACACGTGTACCCCAATGTTCATTGCAGCACTGTTTATAATAGCCAGGACATGGAAGCAACCTAGATGTCCATAAGCAGATGGAATGGATAAGAAAGCAGTGGTAAATATACACAATGAATCAGTTCTAATGAGGTGGATGAAACTGGAGTGTATTATACAGAGTGAAGTAAGCCAGAAAGAAAAATACCAATACAGTATACTAACGCATATATATGGAATTTAGAAAGATGGTAATGATAACCCTGTATGCGAGACAGCAAAGAGACACAGACATATAGAACAGTCTTTTGGACTCTGTGGGAGAGAGAGAGGGTGGGATGATTTGGGAGAATGGCATTGAAACGTGTATAATATCATATAAGAAATGAATCGCCAGTCTAGGTTCGATGCAGGATGCAGGATGCTCGGGGCTAGTGCACTGGGATGACCCAGAGAGATGGTTACAGGGAGGGAGGCAGGAGGGGGGTTCAGGATTGGGAACACATGTACACCTGTGGTGGATTCATGTTGATTTATGGCAAAATCAATACAATATTGTAAACTAATTAGCCTCCAATTAAAATAAATAAATTTAATTTTTTTTAATCCAAAACAATTAACAAAATGGCAATAAGAACATACCTATCAATAATTACCTTAAATGTACATGAATTAAATGCTGCAACCAAAAGACATACACTGGCTGAACAAATATATGCTTTTACAAGAGACCCACTTCATATCTGGCATGGCCTTTTCTGTTATTGGGCTCTTTGTGGTTGCTTTGTTGATCTCCTCCCTCTAGTGACCCTTAGAAACATGTCTTGGCAAGGGTCTTGTTCCTCTCATTCTGGTGACCTCCAGACTTATGATCATTATGACCCCACCCAGTCACTTACCTTTCTAACCCATACCCTTCCTGTGATGGTCCATATTACACCTCCAATCTTTCTGCTGGGTGCTTTCCACTAGGAGGAAATCTTGAGAAAGATCCTCTTCAAGAAAATTAAAGGCTTGATTGGTGATTCAGATGTATCTGGTGTGCTGGAAAATGTGATTATCTTGGTCCTTCCATCAGTGAAGAAGGCTTGTTCTCACTGTGGCCCTTTCTGCTCACTCTGCCTTCTGAATGGCTCCAGCTAGTCACTCTGGATCCAACCCAAATGACTGGTCTCTACAGGCAGGAATCCGATGTTGATCCCCATGTCTACCAGTCTCCTACACACACCAAGATCCCAGGGCACAGGTTACATTTGCTAAGCAGTTTTCATGTAGACCATTTACTTGGCTGATTTTAAAGGGGAAGTTCTCCTTCTCCTAAAGGGAGTCAATGACCAGCATTGTTGTTGTTTAGTTTATAAGTCATGTCTAACTCTTTTGTGACCCCACAGACTATAGCCCCCCAGGCTCCTGTGTCCATGGGGTTTCCCAGGCAAGAATACTAGAGTGGGTTGCCATTTCCTTCTCTGTGGGATTTTCCTGACCCAAGGATCAAACTTGCATCTCTTGTATTGGCAGGAAGATTCTTTCCCACTGAGCCACCAGAGAAACCCAGTACAGCCACTGGCAACTCTTTAGAGAGTTACTTGCCCTCTAGTCTTCCTCTCATCAATCATCTCACCTCTGCTTACATGTCCTTGAGATATGTGAAGGGCCAAGAGCTGCTGGACAAGTTTTAAAATGTCCCCTCACAGATATAAAGATCTGACACTTTTAAAAGATAAATCAGCAATCCTAAAGGAATCAAGTCTGACTATTTATTGGAAGGACTGATACTGAAACTGAAGCTCCAATACTTTGGCCACCTGATGTGAAGAACTGACTCATTAAAAAAGACTCTGATGCTAGAAAAGTTTGAAGGCAGGAAGAGAAGAGGACAACAGAGGATGAGATGATTGGATGGCACCACTGACTCAATGGACATGAGTTTGAGCAACCTCTGGGAGATGGTGAAAGACAGGGAAGCCTGGCGTGCTGCAGGCCATGGGGTTGCAAAGAGTCAGACACAACTAAGTGACTGAAAAACAACAGCAATTAACACCTCTTGCTCCTACCTTTGAAACCTCAGATAAATCTAAGACAACAGAAGTATATCCTTCTATACACAATGTAATTTCACATAGTAATGAGTGTTATAAAAAACAAGAAAGCAGAGATATGACAGAGAAGGTCAAAATGCTAAGTTGTAGGGACAAATCCATACAGGGTCATAAGAGAAAACCAGTTGCAGGAAAAGATATTGAAGCAGATGCCTGAGTGCTAAGGGGTAAGTCATGCAAAGATCAGGGGCAAGAGCATTAAGCAGAGGAAATAGCAAATGTGCAAGCCATAAGCAGAAATGAAATAGATGTATTCAAAAAGTGAGAAGAAAGTCAATGAAAGAAGAGTTCAATGAAGGAAAGAAGTGACAGAAGTTAATATAAGAGAGGTGGGTAGAGACAAAATCATGTGATCACATAAGGCTTTGAGAGTGATGGACATCATTGAAGAATTTTGAGCAGCATAGTACTATGAGTCTGGTTTTGTATTTCAAACATCACTCTGGCTGTTAAATGAATTATAGATGATGGAGTTGTAACCATCCATATGTGCAAACTATGTTGAGGATCTAGTGAGAGCACCATGCTTGATGTGTATGTTCAGCTTAGTTATAAAACAGATACACACCAGGACAATGAAGGAGAAATATGATGCTAAGACTCTTTCTACCTTTTTCCTTAGTAAGGAGAGATAAGAAAGCCTTCCTAAGTGACAAATGCAAAGAAATAGAGAAAAACAATAGAATGCGAAAGACTAGAGAGCTCTTCAAGAAAATTAGAGAAACTAAGAGAATAGTTCATGAAAAGATGGGCACAATAAAGGACAGAAATGGTATGGACCTAACAGAAGCAGAAGATATTAAGAAGAGGTGGCAAGAATACACAGAAGAACTGTACAAAATTGATCTTCATGACCCAGATAATCATGATGGTGTGATCATTCACCTAGAGCCAGACATCCTGGCATGCGAAGTCAAGTGGGCCTTAGGAAGGATCATTACAAGCAAAGCTAGTGGAGGTGATGGAATTCCAGTTGAGCTAATCCTAAAAGATGATGCTGTGAAAGTGCTCCACTCAATATGCCAGCAAATTTGGAAAACTCAGCAGTGGCCACAGGACTGGAAAAAGTCAATTTTCATCCCAATCTCAAAGAACAGCAATGCAAAGAATGTTCAAACTACTACACAATTGCACTCATCTCACATGCTAGCAAAGTAATGCTCAAAATTCTCCAAGCCAGGCTTCAACAGTACATGAACCATGAACTTCCAGGTGTTCAAGCTGGATTTAGAAAAGGCAAAGGAACCACAGATCAAATTGCCAATATCCTCTGGATCATAGAAAAAGCAAGAGAATTTCAGAAAAACATCTACTTCTGCTTTATTGATTATGCTAAAGCCTTTGACCATGTAGATCACAACAAACTGGAAAATTCTTCAAGAGATGGAAATACCAGACCACTTTACCTGCCTCCTACCAAAATCACAGTGTTTATAAGGATGAACCCTAGTCTGATCTCTCATCTGGTAAGCACTTCAGTGATCACTGCCTGGTGTCACTTAGAAGAAGGAGAAAGGTGGCAGTTATTTCTTCAACCAGACCTTTGCAAAGGACAAGTGCCTGAACTATCAATTGATGACAAAATGCAGTGTCCAAGCAATGTGTAGTCTATTTGAAACAAATAGTTAACTTGAAAAAGATGTTATGTATATCATAGCAATATAACGTTGGGTTTTTCTGATCCATAAGGAGCAAATTTATACCTGTTTCTGAATTAAGCACAAGATAGAGAACAGCTATTAATGTTTTTTAAGAATATTTTAAATGGTGATTCTATATAATTGAAGAAAAAGGCTTGCTAATTTTACCTAATGTTTCATCATTAATCTCAGGACAACTTACTTCAGGGCCAAAAAAAAAAATGATGGGAGGGAATCGTTTCCCAAACAGGACTATGAGAGTGGATGTAGGCACTAAATTCTTGCATTTTTGTAATCCATCTCTGACATAATAGAATCATCAGTTTTGTGTAAGAGATTTAAATCTAAAACCTGAAGATGTTTTTAAGACAATATTAACAACTGTTAGATTTTAAAAGAATAACTAATCACATTTGTCTTCAGTCATTATGCATTGCTTTGTTTCGATCACAGTGATTTTTTCTTCAGTGCTTTGTGATCATACTATTAGGAAAAAGTATAGGGCTCATTGCTGTGTGATTTTAGTAAATTTGGCTAAACTACTGACAGGGGATTTTAAAAGTATCTGAGGGATTTGATGGCTCCATATAATGTTCTCCCCGGAGAAGACAATGGCACCCCACTCCAGTACTCTTGCCTGGAAAATCCCACGGACAGAGGAGCCTGGTAGGCTGCAGTCCATGGGGTTGTGAAGAGTCGGACACAATTGAGCGACTTCACTTTCACTTTCACTTTACCTGCCTCCTAAGAAATCTGTATGCAGGTCAGGAAGCAACAGTTAGAACTGGACATGGAACAACAGACTGGTTCCAAACAGGGAAAGAAGTATGTCAAGGCTGTACATTGTCACCCTGCCTATTTAACTTATATGCAGAGTACATCATGCAAAATGCTGGGCTGGATGAAGCACAAGTTAGAATCAAGATTTCCAGGAGAAATATCAATAACCTCAGATACACAGATGACACCACCCTTATGGAGAAAGTGAAAGGAACTAAGGAGCCTCTTGTTGAAAGTGAAAGAGGAGAGTGGAAAAGTTGTCTTAAAACTCAACACTCAAAAAACAAAAATTATGTCATCCTGTCCCATCACTCCATGGCAAATAGATAGAAAAATAATGAGACAGTGGCAGACTTTATTTTCTTGGGCTCCAAAATCTCTGCAGACAGTGACTGCAGCCATGAAATTAAAAGATGCTTGCTCCTTGGAAGAAAAACTATGGCCAACCTAGACAGCATATTTAAAAGCAGAGACATTACTTTGCCAACAAATGTCCATCTAAACAAAGCTATGGTTTTTCCAGTAGTCAGGTATGGAGGTGAGAGGTGGACTATAAAGAAAACTGAATACTGAGGAATTGACGCTTTTGAACTATGGTGTTGGAGAAGACTCTTAAGAGTCCCTTGGACTACAGAAGTGAAGTCGCTCAGTCGTGTCTGACTCTTTGCGACCCCATGGAGTGTAGCCTACCAGGCTCCTCCATCCATGGGGTTTTCCAGGCAAGAGAACTGGAGTGGGTTGCCATTTCCTTCTCCAGGAGATCTTCCCAACCCAGGGATTGAACCCGGGTTTCCTGCATTGTAGGCAGATGCTTTACCATCTGAGCCACCAGGGAAGGACTACAAGGAGATCAAACAAGTCAGTCCTACAGGAAATCAGTCCTGAATATTCATTAGAAAGACTGATGCTGATGGTGATTGCAGCCATGAAATTAAAAGACGCTTACTCCTTGGAAGAAAAGTTATGAGCAACCTAGATAGTATATTCAAAAGCAGAGACATTACTTTGCCAACTAAGGTCCGTCTAGTCAAGGCTATGGTTTTTCCTATGGTCATGTATGGATGTGAGAGTTGGACTGTGAAGAAGGCTGAGCCCCGAAGAATTGATGCTTTTGAACTGTGGTGTTGGAGAAGACTCTTGAGAGTCCCCTGGACTGCAAGGAGATCCAACCAGTCCATTCTGAAGGAGATCAGCCATGAGATTTCTTTGGAAGGAATGATGCTAAAGCTGAAACTCCAGTACTTTGGCCACCTCATGCGAAGAGTTGACTCATTGGAAAAGACTTTGATGCTGGGAGGGATTGGGGGCAGGAGAAGAAGGGGACGACAGAGGATGAGATGGCTGGATGGCATCACTGACTCAATGGACGCGTGTCTGAGTGAACTCCGGGAGTTGGTGATGGACAGGGAGGCTTGGCGTGCTGTGATTCATGGGGTCACAAAGAGTCAGACACGACTGAGCGACTGAACTGAACTGAACTGAACTGAACTGAACTGATGCTGAAGCTGAAGCTCCAATACGTTGGCCACATGTTGCGAAGAACTAACTCATTGGAAAAGACCCTGATGCTGGGAAAGACTGAAAGCAGGAGGCAAAGAGGATGACAGAGGATGAGATGGTTGGATGGCATCAACAACTCAATGCACATGAGTTTGAGCAAGCCCTGGGAGTTGGTGATGAACAGGGAAGTGTGGCGCGCTGCAGTCCATGGGATCGCAAAGAATTGGGCACAGCTGAGTGACTGAACTGAACTGAACTGAAATATATTCAAGAGAAAAGCCTTAAAGAAAAGTTATTTGCACTCTATTTCTGCATAGCCAATTACTCCAAACTTGATAGCCTGAATCAAAGAAAGCATCTTTTTATAAAACCTAATTGTTTCTGTGGCTTCCCTGGTAGCTCAGCTAGTAAAGAATCCTTCTGCAATGCGGAAGACCCTGGTTCGATTCTTAGGTTGGGAAGATCCCCTAGAGAAGGAATAGGCTACCCAATCCAGTATTCTTGTCCTTTCCTGGTGGCTCAGATGGTAAAGAATTTGCCTGCAATGTGGGAGACTGGGTTTAATCCCTGGATTTGGAAGTTCCCCTGGAGGAGAGCATGACAACTCACTCCAGTATTCTTGCCTGGAGAATCCCCATGGACAGAGGAACCTGGCAGTCTACTCTCCATGAGGTCACAAAGGGTCAACCATGACTGAGTGACTAAGCACAGCACAGCGCAGCACAGTTGTTTCTATAGGTGAAGAGCTGAGGGAGGGCTCAGCTGTTGGCTTCTGAGTCAGGGTATCTCGTGGGGCTACGGTCAGATCGAAGCTGAAGCTGGAGCAGTGAGTAGAAGGTGCGAGGGGCTGGGTATGCATTGCTCCATCTTCATTTAGTATTAGGGCTTCTCCATGTGGTTTCTCAACCAGGGCGACTGAATTTCCTCATATTGTGGTGACTTCAGAGCAGTTAAATTATTTACATGAAGGCTTAGGGCTCCAGTACAAGAATTCTAGCTCACCAGATGGAAGCTCAATCTCTTCTGCCACATTCTTTGGTTACAAATGTATCATAGTCCCTTTCAGATTCCAGAGGAAGGGATATAGAACCCCACCATTTCCCAGTGGGAAAAATGCCAAGGTCACATTGCTGATAAAGAATTGGAAGTATTACTGCAACCAACTTCTGAGGAGTTATTTATTTATTTTGGCTTATATATCTATTTTATTTACCCTTCAGTCGCTAAGTCGTATCTGACTCTTTGTAACCCCATGAATGGCAGCATGCCAAGCTTCCATGTCCTTCACTATCTCCCAGAGTTTTCTCACACTCATGGCCATTGAGTTGATGATGTCATCCAACCATCTCATCCTCTGTCACCCCCTTCTCCTGCTGTCAATCTTTCCCAGCATTACAGTCTTTTCCAATGAGTTGGCTCTTTGCATCAGATAGTCAAAGTACTGAAGCTTCAGTTTCAGCATCAGTCTGTCCAATGAACATTCAGGGTTGATTCCCTTTAGGATCGACTGGTTTGAGCTCCTTGCAGTCTAGGGGACTCTCAAGAGTCATCTCCAACACCATAATTTGAAAGCATCAATTCTTTAGCACTCAGCTTTTTTCATGTTCCAACTCTCACATCCATACATAGCTACTAGAAAAACCATAACTTTGACAATATGGACATTTGCCAGTGAAGTGATGTCTGTGCTTTTTTATATGCTGTCTAAGTTTATCATCCCTTTTCTTCCAAGGAGCAAGTTTTTTTTTAATTGCATATTATCATGTTACTCCTCTATATTATTGTTGTATTTTTTTAAAACCAGCTCTTATTTGTCCAGAATTTCATTCATTATATTCCTTAAGTTTATGTCCCCATGACAGTGTCACCATTGGTTCATATACTAGCTAAAATATTGTTGATTTATAAAAAAAATTCAGATTTTTGTCTTCTCTTGAGAAATTGATAATCCTCTAAAACATTGGTTCTATTTCACAGCAAGGCAAAAATTAACGGTAACTCAGAGAGCTGTCCCTGTTCATACCAATTTCAGCTATCTCCCGATCAAGAATTTTCATGTTAGTTGAACCTCTGGGCTTGCACTGTTATTCTTCTAATCAAGTGGAAAGTGAGCAATTATATTGTGTTGAGGAGGATTTTTTTTTTTTTTTTTTTTTGCCTTTTTAAATTGAAGTATGGTGGCTCAGATGGTAAAGCGTCTGTCTACAATGCGGGAGACCTGGGTTCGATCCCTGGGTCAGGAAGATTCCCTGGAGAAGGAAATGGCAACCCACTCCAGTACTCTTGCCTGGAAAATCCCATGGACAGAGGAGCTTGGTGCAGGCCACTGTCCATGGGGTCGCAAAGAGTCGGGCACGACTGAGCGTAATCATCATCATCATCATCATCATCATCATGGTTGCTATATAATATTATATGTTACAGGTGTATAGTATAGTGGTTCACAATTTTTAAAATTTGTACTCAAGTTATAGTTATTATGAAATATTGGTTATATTATTTTGTTGTAAATATATTCTTGTAGCTTATTTCAAATCTAATAATTTGTACTTCTTAATTCCCTATGCCTATCTTACACCTCTTCCCTTCCTTCTCCCCACCAGTAACAGTGATTTGTTCTCTATATCTGTGAGTCTGCTTCTTTTATGTTATATTCACTAGTTTATTGTATTTTTAGATTCTATATATAAATGGTATCATACAGTATTTGCTTTCCTCTGTCTGATTTATTTCACTTAGCATAATGCCCTCTAGGTTCATCCTTATTACTGCAAATGACAAAATTTCATTCCTTTTTATGGCTGATATTCCATTGTATATATATTAATATACCACATCTTTTTATTTATTCATCTGTCATTGGAAGCTTTGCTTGCTTTCAAGTACTTAACAGTACTTTACTTAGCAGTAAATAGTACTGCTATGAACATTGGGGTGCATGTATCCTTTTGAATAATTTTTTGCTTTTTTCTAATATATGCCCAGAAGTGGAATTATTGCAGCCAACTTTGGAAAATACAATCTGCCCATGATACCTAAAGTATAGAAAAGTATTACAGGAAGGGTTAAGAGAATAATGAAAACACAGGGAAGAAACAGGAAAAAAGGTTTTTGGCAATCAGAAGTATTTAGTGGTAAATCAAAAAAGGAAATAGAATCAAGACACTTATTTTGCACAACACTAGGAACAAAAGTGATATCTGCCTATAACAATAGATGCCTATAATCACGAAGATCTATGTGTGCACGTGTACACACACACACACACACAACTATAGCTCCCAGAACCCTCTAGCCCAACACTGTAATGACTTCTACTCTGATCAGTATTTTTTATCCACAGTGATTGTGGCAACTGGCGCCTGAGCTCCACTACCTCTATATACATTTATATATCCTTAGAGAGCTTCCTCTGACCTTCTGGAGAGGGCTTGCTAATGGTTGTCCTCTCAGCTCAGGGCAAAGTAATTTCCTTGGAATCCTATTGTCATCCATCCTCCTCACATGAACAGCCTGGAGAAGTGGAGTGGCAAAGTGCATGGCTTGGATGCCAGTGGATTGGCAGGGCTCCAGCTTCTTACTCTCAGCAACCTTGCTGTGCCATTTGATGTTAAATATAGAACATAAGAGGGCAGGGTGGGAATGCTAGTGCCCCAGACAAATTCTAATTCTTCCTGTTCCCCATCTATCACTATCTCTTTATATATCTCTTTTATGTACTTATCATCACAGTGCTTACTTAATTCCCGTCCTTTTATTTTGTAACAAGCTGATCCACACTTTTGTAATGGGACAGTGTGCTTAAAAACATCACAACTGGATTTCCCTAGCAGTCCAGTGGTTAAGGCTCCACACTTCCACTGCAGAGAGCACGAATTTGAACCCTGCTCTGAAAACTAATCCTGCCTTGCATGCCCGTGCAATCAGAAACAAGCAAAGAAACAAGATACATCACAATTACACATTCAACTAACTAATGTTAGTTGAAATTAACATTTCATTTAACCAGCACTATCTCACCAGAATCCTTAGTAAACCAGAAATGAGAGTAAAAAACATCAAATCATAGAAGCCAACTTTATATTTTAAAAAGTTACCAAGAGGGAGACAAGGTGTGGGAGGGATAAATTGGGAGTTTGGGATTAGCACACGCAAACTAATATATATAGGATGAATATCACTGTTTCCATTGTTTCCCCATCTATTTGCTATGAAGTGACAAGACTGGATGCCATGATCTTCATTTTTTGAATATTGAGTTTTAAGCCAGTTTTCATTCTTCTTTCACTTTCATCAAGAGACTCTTTAGTTCCCCTTTGTGTTCTGTCATAATGGTGGTGTCATCTGCATATCTGAGGTTATTGATATTTCTGCCAGCAATCTTGATTCCAGCTTGTGCTTCATTTAACATGGTGTTCAGTTCAGTCACTCAGTCATGCGTGACTCTTTGTGACCCCAAGGACTGAAGAATGCCAGGACTCCCTGTCCATCACCAACTCCCAGAGCTTACTCAAACTCATGTCCATTGAGTCAGTGATGCCATCCAACCATCTCATCCTCTCCCATCGTCCCCTTCTCCTCCTGCCTTCAATCTTTCCCAGCATCAGGGTCTTTTCCAATGAGTCAGTTCTTCGCATCAGGTGACCAAAGTATTGGAGTTTCAGCTTCAACATCAGTCCTTCCAATGAATATTGAGGACTGATTTCCTTTAGGATGGGCTGATTGGATCTCCCTGCAGTCAAAGGGACTCTCAAGAATCTTCTCCAACACCACAGTTCAAAAGCGTCAATTCTTCAGTGCTCAGCTTTCTTTATAGTCTAACTCTCACATCCATACATGACTACTGGAAAAACCATAGCTTTGACTAGATGGACTTTTGTTGGCAAAGTAATATCTCTGCTTTTTATTATGCTGTCTAGGCTGGTCATAACTTTCCTTCCAAGGAGCAAGTATCTTTTTATTTCATGACTGTAATCACCATCTGCAGTGATTTTGGAGCCCAAAAAAAATAAAGTCTGTCACTATTTCCATTGTTTCCCCATCTATTTGCCATGAAGTGATGGGGCCAGATGCCATGATCTTAGTTCTCTGAATGTTGAGTTTTAAGCCAACTTTTTCACTCTCTTCTTTCACTTTCATCAAGAGGCTTTTTAGTTCCTCTTCACTTTCTGCTATAAGGGTGGTGTCATCTGCATATCTGAGGTTACTGATATTTCTCCTGGCAATCTTGATTCCAGCTTGTGCTTCATCAAGCCCAGCGTTTCTCATGATGTACTCTGCATATAAGTTAAATGAGCAGGGTGACAATATACAGCCTTGACATATTCCTTTCCCAGTTTGGAACCAGTCTGTTGTTTTTCCATGTTCAGTTATAACCATGTTCAGCTTCTTGACCTGTATACAGATTTCTCAGGAGGCAGGTCAGGTGGTCTAGTATTCCCATCTCTTTAAGAATTTTCCATGGTTTGTTGTGATCCACACAATCAAAGGTTTTAGCATAGTCAATGAGACAGAAGTAGATATTTTTCTAGAATTCTGTTGCTTTTTCGATGATCCAGCAGATGTTGGCAATTTGATCTCTGGTTCCTCTGCCTTTTCTAAATCGAATTTGAACATATGGAAGTTCATGTACTGTTGAAGCCTAGCTTGGAGAATTTTGAGCATTACTTTACTAGGATGTGAGATGAGTTCAATTGTGTGGTAATTTGAGCATTCTTTGGCATTACCTTTCTTTGGAACTGGAATGAAAACTGACCTTTTCCATTCCTGTGGCTCACTGTTGAGTTTTCCAAATTTGCTGGCTTATTGAGTGCAGCACTTTCACAGCATCATCTTCTAGGATTTGAAATAGCTCAGTTGACTGTTTGTCTTTTCTGATATTGAGTTGTATGAGCTGCTTGTATATTTTCAAAATTAATTCTTTGTCATTTGTTTCCATTGCTATTATTTTGTCTCATACAAACAAGGGTGTCTTTTCACCTTGTTTGTAGTTTCCTTTGCTATGCAAAAGCTTTTAAGTTTTATGAAGTTCCACTTGCTTGTTTTCATTTATATTTCCATTACTCTAGGAGGTGGGTCATAGAGGATCTTGCTTTGATTTATGTCATCAAGTGTTCTGCCTATGTTTTCCTCTAAGAGTTTATTGTTTCTGGTCTTACATTTAGGTCTTTAATCCATTTTGAGTTTATCTTTGTATACAGCATTAGTAGTGTTCTAATTTCATTCTTTTACATGCAGCTGTCCAATTTTCCCACCACCACTTATTGAACAGGCTATCTTTGTGCCCCATTGTATATTCTTACCTCTTTTGTCAAAAATAAGGTACTCATAGGCAAAGTGCACCTCTCCAATTACCTGTTCAGTGCAAGACCACTGAATGTCAGCTCTATAATCTTTGTCAACCACTCTAGACCTCAGTTTCATAGTCTGTTAACTGAGAAAATGCAGTGGATAATTTCTCTGTTCCTATGTAGGTTTCTGACTTGAAGATTCAGAATATTGCATGTGGTATATCACAGTTAAATAGAATATTCAATTAACTAGAAAATTCATTACCTTCATTCTACTTAGTTAGGTTCTACTATAATAGTGACAATAGTTATAGAATTTACCTGTATATCATTAAATTTCATAAATGTTTTGACATTTATGCTCTTATTTTAACTTCGAAATCTCCATAACAATTTGGTGACCCATATTTTTGTGTCCTACCAAGTAAATAATATTGAAGGGAGAGAAGCAATCATATAACACGCAAGAGATTCTGTTTGGTATAGTTTGTATGGTTCTTCTTTTCTTGAGTTAGAAAAATACTGTAAGTTCTTTCAAAATGAAAAGTAAAACTATGGAGATATAAGTCATTCAAAAATGTTCCTGTATCAGAACTTTATAATAATTTTTCACAGGCACATAGAAGAAATACCTAAGCTCATCTATAGACCTAAGTCAAGTTTAAGTTTAAATCAACTGTCTAAGAATTATATCTCATATATCTGTGTCTCTTTTGCTGTATCTGTGGGAGAGGGAGAGGGTGGGATGATTTGGGAGAGTAGCATTGAAACATGTATAATATCATATGTGAAGCGAATCACTAGTCCAGGTTCGATGCAGGATACAGGATGCTTGGGGCTGATGCACTGGGATGACCCAGAGGGATGGTACAGGGAGGGAGGTGGGAGTGGGGTTCAGGATGGGGAACACATGTACACCATGGCGGATTCACCATGGCATGTACACCATGTTGATGTATGGCAAAACCAATACAATATTGTAAAGTAATTAGCCTCCAATTAAAATAAATAAATTTAAATTTTAAAAATAAATAAATAAAATCATGTCTTGTTACCACACAAAATAAATAAATAAAAGTTAAAAAAAAAGAATTGTATCTCATAATTTTAGAGCGCTTTCAAGTTAGCTAACACTTTCACAGACTTTATTTCATCTAATCCCACAAAGACCCTGAGTCACTGTTAACTGAAATGAAAGTGCTGATCTCATTTTATAAATGAATCAACTAAGATCAAAGAGGATAAGTGACTTGCTCAAAAACACAGAAGTAATTAGAGAAAAAATCAGGACCTATTAGAACAGTAGAATTCAAAGTAATAGGAAGCCTAATGGTCACCTAGTGAAATTTCTCATGAGGCATCAGTCCTATGGCGATGATGGACAGCCGTCACAATTAGGGCCCCCCTTTCCATAGTAGAGATTTATAACTGGGAGGTGTCTTTCCACCCAGGACCACATATCCCAGTCTTTCTAGCGTCTGCTGCTGCTAAGTCGTTTCAGTCGTGTCCGACTCTGTGAGACCCCATAGATGGCAGCCCACCAGGCTCCCCAATCCCTGGGATTCTCCAGGCAAGAACACTGGAGTGGGTTGCCATTTCCTTCTCCAATTCATGAAAGTGAAAAGTGAAAGTGAAGTCGCTCAGTCGTGTACAACTCTTAGCAACCCCATGGACTGCAGCCCACCAGGCTCCTCTGCCCATGAATTTTCCAGGCAACAGTACTGGAGTGGGTTGTCATTGCCTTCTCCTTCTGGTGTCCAGATATGATCAATTATCACCTCTATCTGATATCTAGGTATGACCAATTATCAGCATGATTGAGCAGAAGTTCTCTTTATTTTTTCTCTATCCTTTTCCACCCTAATTCAGAGGACACTGAAGCTCAAGGAAATGGGAGCAAAAAATAGAAAGTGCCTTGAATCACCCAAAGGAAGAAAGTTGTCTGCCAACTGGAATACTTGTACATGAACAAGAAATAATCTGAATTTGTGTTAAAACAGCAGCATTAGATACTTACTGTTTACCATAGTTAGCATTATCCTAAAAAATAAAATTGCTTACAAGCCCCGTACCTCCAACTAAATAATATCGAGGGGCTTGCTCCTACCATGGCAGTTCATTTCGCGTTTGAAGAGCTTCTGACTATGAAAAAGATTTCTCTGCATTAAGCAGATATTTTTTCTTGTTAGTTCAGTTTGGTCCTGTTATGCCTCTTGAACACACACAAAACTGACCTTCCACTTATGTCAGCCTCTAACACATTATTACTGACGATCTTTGTTATAGGACAATGAGTCTTCATAGAAATTACATTTCCATTATAAGATTCTAAGTTTCTCCTCCCAGGCAATGCTTGCAATTTGGGACAAAGAACAAGGGTTTGATAAATACTGAATATCTTACGGAAGCTTATCCTGATTTTGGAGTTGAGTCGTCACTTTTCTTGGAGGCATTTCTCAATTCATTGAGACCAAGTTAAGTTATTGCCCTGTTGTACCCTCACAGCAACTCACAACTTTTTCTACTGTAACCCACCCCACATGATATTATGATTGTAAATCTACCTGCATCTGAACTAAGACTATAACCAGCAAGAAGCCCCCTATGACTTTTTCATTTTACCTGGAGCTACAGCTTATATAATAATTCCATGGGATTTCATCCCCATTATAGTCCTTCAGTATGTGCTATAAGGTGACCTCAAGATTCTTTTAGAGCCCAGAAAATGATGCTCATGTGCTCTTCTTTCTCTTTCCCTTAGGTTACTCCTCAGTCTACTTTGTGGGTGCCCGGAAGTCTCATGTTCCTGGTTCCCTTGCTCACTCATTTTCTATCACTCCCACTGCACTCACACACACACACACACACACACGCCCACTTCATCCTACCTGTGCTTCATCCCTTGCATTCAAGCAGAGCAAACATAATGTGTTTAAGCACCACTGAGATAACAAATTGTAAACTTGCTAATAATATTGATACGACTCATAGCATAGCTTGAGAAATCACTATGCAAATTGAAGAAAGTAGGGAAAACTGCTAGACCATTCAGGTATGACCTAAATCAAATCCCTTCTGATTATACAGTGGATGTCAGAAATAGATTTAAGGGCCTAGATCTGATAGATAGACTGCCTGATGAACTATGGAATGAGGTTCATGACATTGTACAGGAGACAGGGATCAAGACCATCCCCATGGAAAAGAAATGCAAAAAAGCAAAATGGCTGTCTGGGGAGGCCTTACAAATAGCTGTGAAAAGAAAAGAAGCAAAAAGCAAAAGAGAAAAGGAAAGATAAAAGCATCTGAATGCAGAGTTCCAAAGTATAGCAAGGAGAGATTAGAAAGCCTTCCTTGGTGATCAATGCAATGAAATAGAGGGAAACAATACAATGGGAAATACTAGAGATCTCTTCAAGAAAATTAGAGATACCAAGGGAACATTTCATGCAATGATGGGCTCGATAAAGGACAGAAATGGTATGGACCTAACAGAAGCAGAAGATATTTAGAAGAGGTGGCAAGAATACACGGAAGAACTGTACAAAAAAGATCTTCACGACCAAGATAATCATGATGGTATGATCACTCACCTAGAGCCAGACATCCTGGAATGTGAAGTCAAGTGGGCCTTAGAAAGCATCACTACGAACAAAGCTAGTGGAGGTGATGGAATTCCAGTTGAGCTGTTTCAAATCCTGAAAGATGATGCTGTGAAAGTCCTGCACTCAATATGCCAGCAAATTTGGAAAACTCAGCAGTGGCCACAGGACTGGAAAAGGGCAGTTTTCATTCCAATCCCTAAGAAAGGCAATGCCAACGAATGCTCAAACTACTGCACAATTGAAATCATCTCACACACTAGCAAAGTAATGCGCAAAATTCTCCAAGCTAGGCTTCAGCAATATGTGAACCGTGAACTTCCAGATGTTCAATCTGGTTTTAGAAAAGGCAGAGGAATCAGAGATCAAATTGCCAACATCTGCTGGATCATCGAAAACACAAGAGATTTCCAGAAAAATATCTACTTCTGCTTTATTGAATATGCCAAAGCCTTTGACTGTGTGGATCACAATAAACTGTGGAAAATTCTGAAAGAGATGGGAATACCAGACCACCTGACCTGCCTCTTAAGAAATCTGTATGCAGATCAGGAAGCAACAGTTAGAAACAGGAATGGAACAACAGACTGGTTCCAAATAGGGAAAGGAGTATGTCAAGGCTATATATTGTTTCCCTGCTTATTTAACTTTTATGCAGAGTGCATCAAGAGAATCACTAGGCTGGATGAAGCACAAGCTGGGATCAAGATTGCCAGAAAAAATATCAATAACCTCAGATATGCAGATGACAGCACCCCTTTGGCAGAAAGTGAAGAACTAAAGAGCTTCTTGATAAAAGTGAAAAAGGAGAGTGAAAAAGTTTGGTTAAAGCTCAACAGTCAGAAAACTAAGATCATGGCATCTGGTCCCATCGCTTCATGATAAATAGATGCGGAAACAGAGGAAACAGTGACAGAGTTTATTTTCTTGGGCTCCAAAATCACTGCAGGTGGTGACTGCAGCCATGAAATTAAAAAACACTTGCTACTTGGAAGAAAACTTATGACCAACCTAGACAGAATATTAAAAAGCAGAGACATTACTTTGCTAACAAAAGTCCATCTAGTCAAAGCTATGGTTTTTCCAGTAGTCATGTATGGATGTGAGAGTTGGACTGTGAAGAAAGCTGAGTGCAGAAGAATTGATGCTTTTGAACTGTGGTGTGGGAGAAGACTCTTGAGCATCCCTTGGACTGCAAGGAGATCCAATCAGTCCATCCTAAAGGAAATCAGTACTGAATATTCATTGGAAGGACTGATGCTGAAGCTCAAACTCAATACTTTGGCCACCTGATGCGAACAGATGACTCATTAGAAAAGACCTGATGCTGGGAAAGGTTGAAGGCAGGAGGAGAAGGGGATGATCACCGACTCAATGGATATAGGTTTGAATAAACTCTGGGAGTTGGCGATGGACAGGGAGGCCTGGCATGCTTCAGTCCATGGGGTTGCAAAGAGTCAGACACAACTTAGCGACTGAACTGAACTAAAGACCCCTCCTTATTGTGAGGAAAACTCATGTGTGATGGACGATTGAGGAGCTGGATGGGGAAGGGAAAAGAATGAAAGAATTTGAAATCTCCTTCACTGTATGTAGACTCTTGGATTTGTCTATATGTCTTCTCTTCCAAATTAGTATATATTTATTTAGTCATTTATATAAAACTTCTCAGAGGTTAAAGCATCTGCCTCCAATGCAGGAGACCCGGGTTCGATCCCTGGGTCGGGAAGATCCCCTGGAGAAGGAAATGGCAATCCACTCCAGTATTCATGCCTGGAGAATCCCATGGACGGAGAAGCCTAGTAGGTTACAGTCCACAGGGTCGCAAAGAGTCGGACACGACTGAGCGACTTCACCTTCACCTTCTGTAACACTTACTAAATGTTAGGATTACTCTAAGAGTTTTTGCAAACGTTAACTCATTTTACCGTCATAATCACTCCATAAGGCAGAGTATATTGATGTCCCTATTTTATAGATGAGGAAATTGGAGACAGGTGGTGTAATTTGGCTAATGTCACTAACCTGTAAAGGCTGCCTCAGGATTTCATGGATTCACAGACTTATTATAAAAATAAATATTTGGATTATTTAAAAAACATTATAAACTGTTAAGGACATCAGTCCAATGTGCTGTGGTCACAAAGGTCAACAAAATGATGAGTATTATCCACACAGGTATGGTAAACTACAGAGCAGACCACATTCAGCACTTGCCCAGAAAACAGAACGAATATATTGCCCTCTGAAATGCAATGCTCTTCTAATTCCTATACCTCTAGAAACAGACTGAGAAATTAGAACAAATCTAGAATGAGAACATGTTAATGGCTTAGAGCATGGAAAGTGGTAATCATAGAAGGACAGCCTGAAAAGATTTAAATTGCACTATGATTATAAAAAAGCAATTCTCTGCCATTAGTATCCCATATAATATTTAACAACACTTCTTAATTTAGTTATACATACATATTTAAAGTCTCAAATTAAATAAAGTAAAATATTATTTTAGAAATAATGTTTCTTTTAACTCACATTTCATGAAACAATTATGCTCAAACTCTTCATGTGCACTTTTAGTATGAATAACTCTTTCATTATTAAAGTCACATTTTGTGTCATCTAGCACAGTTTTGCAAAGCACATCCTCTTCACTGTCATTGAATTCATTTGAGTTGCAGTACTTTAAATCCATTTGTGATGCCTCACCGGAAATCGGGTTCCAAATCACAAGCACTCATTCACATAGCACTTGGATAATTCATTTCATTTGCATATTATAATAACAGCACTATAATTTATTACATGTTTTCTCTTCAGTTTAATTACCTATCTGTTCTGCTTTTTTAAAATTGTTCACAATGACACCAAACACTTGGAACTGTGAGATTATACCCACCCAGATAATGGCTAAATTATGAAAATCTTTGTCTCCTTTTATTTTAATAATTTGATCAGATGATTTCTCTAACCAACACAAGGTAGCATTGATGGAAATGATCTGAGTATAATTTGTCTTCTTTGAAAAATACTTTATTGTTTAGGAAAATATATTTCAGAGAGCATGCCATAATATGAGAGATTGTAGGCTCAAAAGTAACCATTCCTTCTTTTCTAAGAGATTATTAAATGATCATTAAAAGATCATTCACACATACAGATGTTAAAATGAATTTAAAAATTATAATAAAATCTAAAGCTTTATTATTTCTTTTATACTTTATTGCCTAGGGCTTTGATTGTTCATGATTCAAAAAGATGCCAAACATTCATTGAACACTTACTGTGTACCGAGGGCTGAAGTATATGATTTCCCAGAAGAAATAAAATAACATTCAGGTATAAATTTAATTATGTCGAGCATGCAAGTGAATTAATTGGGACTCAAAAAGTTTTTAAATACCTTGTTTCCCATAATCACTAAAGTGGTGAATTAGAACTGAGATGTCTCTGAATCTAAAACCCTTGTTTTTTCTGTCATGTAAGAAAGCTCAAACTATTAGAACAAAGACCTGTATCTCAAAGGTTTAGAGAAAAAATATAAAATAGAGTATATGCTACTTTATGTAATATAGGAATTTGTGTTTTTATAATGCCTTATAGTTTTTATAGTCTCTTGCATTTATTATCTCATTTTATAACTGTAAAAATTTAATGTTTCCCAAACAAGATATGGTCTAAAAACATGAAATGACTCATTAGCAGTAAGTATTCCTGCAGCCTATCCATTATAGTATGTTATCAAAACTTAGAAGTTTATCCATCTGAAAGGTGAAAAGTGATATTTAATTCTCATTTTGTCTTGCATTTCTCATTATAATAAGTGAGACTGAACATATTCTATTGTTTTCAGGTTCTATGCCTTTTTTTTTCCCCTGTGAACTCTGCATTCATAACTTTCATCCATTTTTTCTATAGGGTATTTGCAGCTTTTTTGTTTCTCTGTTTTAAGCTTTTTATATATTAGAGGCATTAACCCTTTGTGTTGTATGTAATTTGCAAATATTTTTCCATATTATTGTTTATGTTTTTATTTAGTTTATAGTCTTTATTGTCATTATATGATAGAATTTTGGATTTTGTTTATTTATAAAGTCAAATTTACTAACCTTTTTCCTCATTGCTTCCAGAGAGTGAGGCATGTCTTGTTTGCTTTTAGGTTGTGAAGGATTTCCCCTGTGTTTTCATCTCATCTATTTATGGTTTTACTTTTCACCACTAGTATTCATTTGGAACTCATCCTGGTACATGGTGCAAGGAATAAACCAACCTATATCTTTTTCTATATATCATTCCAGCTCCTCTGTTTCTTTTTAATTCTTAAATTTTTGAATATGAAATTTTTTCATACATTACCAATCATAGAGCTTCCCTGGTGGTTCAAATGGTACAGAATCTGCCTGCAATGCAGGAGACCCAGGTTCAATCCCTGGGTTGGGAAGATTCCCTGGAGAAGGAAATGGTAACCTACTCCAGTACTCTTGCCTGGAAAATTCCATGGACAGAGGAGCCTGGAGGGTTACAGTTGATGGGATCACAAAGCTGGATAGGACTAAGTGAGGAACTTTCACTTTTCAATCATTAACAGTTTAAATGGCTATAGAATTCTTGATTGGAAATAATTTCCTTGGAATTTTTAGCACCCAGCATCCTCTTACACCCAATCCTGTTCTTGAGACATTCCATGTCATTCAAATTTCTTTTTTGGTGAGGAGGGGAGTGGTGTATTTTTCCCCCTCCTCTCTCTTCACGTCCTTTCCTTCTTTATCCCTCTTTCATCTCTCTCTTTTAGGTTAGGATCTTCTCTTCTGTGTTTTTGAAATTTCATGCCAAGATATCTTTCCAAGTTTATTATTTTTACATTATGCTGAACACTTTGTGAATCTTTTTACTCTAAAACCATATATCCTTTAACTTTTGAAAATTTTCTTATGCTATTCCTTTGCCAATACCTCACTTTCATTTTCTCTACTTTCTTTCTAGAAATAACTAGTGGCAAATTGTGGATTAATATTCTAATTTTCTTACCTTCTTCTTTCTAATGTTTCATCACTTTGACTGATTCTACTTTCCAGGAGAGCTCCTAAATATTTTTTTCCAACTATAATATGGAAATTTATATTTCAACAGACTGGTTCCAAATAGGAAAAAGAGTACGTCAAGGCTGTATATTGTCACCCTACTTATTTAACTTCTATGCAGAGTACATCATGAGAAACACTGGACTGGAAGAAACACAAGCTGGAATCAAGATTGCTGAGAGAAATATCAATAACCTCAGATATCCAGATGACACCACCCTTATGGCAGAAAGTGAAGAGGAACTAAAAAGCCTCTTGATGACAGTGAAAGAGGAGAGTGAAAAAGTTGGCTTAAAGCTCAACATTCAGAAAACGAAGATCATGGCATCTGGTCCCATCACTTCATGGGAAATAGATGGGCTCCAAAATCACTGCAGATGGTGACTGCAGCCATGAAATTAAAAGATGCTTACCCCTTGGCAGAAAAGTTATGAGCAACCTAGATAGCATATTCAAAAGCAGAGACATTACTTTTCAACAAAAGTCCATCTAGTCAAGGCTATGGTTTTTCCAGTGGTCATGTATGGATGTGAGAGTTGGTCTGTAAAGAAAGCTGAGTGCTGAAGAATTGAAGCTTTTGAACTGTGGTGTTGGAGAAGACTCTTGAGAGTCCCTTGGACTGCAAGGAGATCCAACCAGTCCATTCTGAAGGAGATCAGCCCTGGGATTTCTTTGGAAGGAATGATGCTAAAGCTGAAACTCCAGTACTTTGGCCACCTCATGCGAAGAGTTGACTCATTGGAAAAGACTGTGATGCTGGGAGGGATTGGGGGCAGGAGGAGAAGGGGACACCAGAGGATGAGATGGCTGGATGGCATCACTGACTTGATGGACGTGAATCTGAGTGAACTCCGGGAGTTGGTGATGGACAGGGAGGCCTGGCGTGCTGCGATTCATGGGGTCACAAAGAGTTGGACACGACTGAATGACTGAAGTGATTGCTTTTTTCAAAACTTTTCCCTGAATATTCTATTATAATAGTATTCTTGTCTTGGTTTCTTGGAAGCAATATTTTTCTCTTATTTCTTTGGAGATTATAATTTTGGAATGTTTATTATATTTTTCCTACCTGCAATGTCAGTTTCTTCTAGGTCCATTTTTGTCCTTTTTGCTTTAGTCATTCTTTTTCATTCTGAAGGCCTTCCTCAACTATCTGACAACTTTGGGTTTTATTTTTAAGAGTGAATGTAGGGCTTTCTCTCAGAAAGCCTTGTAGGCAAAAAATTAGGGCTTTCTCTCAGAAGTTTCTTGAAAAATAATAGGAATTGGAGATTGGCATTCAGTGGAAGCCATCAAATTTCCTATCTCCAGAAACAAATCTTTCATTTTACGATGATGGGGGGGGGGGTGGATAGAAGGAAGGAACAGAGCAGGTGTCTCTGGCTGCTGCACATGAGAAGAAAGTTGAAGTATATCGGTGTGCCATGTCGATTCTCATTTAATCCATTGGTTTTTAACCCATATCTCAATCCTGTACTCCTCTATAACCACTGCTATCCCAGAGACTGATGTATATACTTTCTCCACAATGTAAACCTCTGTTATACCACCAGCAGAAACTGGAGACCACACCTAAGCCCTGCTTCATGGGCAGGAAAGCTCACACAGACTCCAAAGACTATGTGAACACTTTTGTGTAATGCCACCAATTGCAGTGGCTCACTTTGCCTTCCACATATGCCTTAAATACTGAACTTCTCAGGGCTTTGCAGGATGAATTGGAACATTTCACAACAATGTCCAAAACTGCAGGTAATTAGTTATAACTTTATCCATTCCGCTAAGACAAGTACCTCTTGTCTCTGCTTTTTTTTTCCAAAATGCGTCAAATTCTCCCAGCTACTGTTATCACCTTTTCTTTTCCTGCCCTTGAGGGTTAATAATGGTTTTTAGTCCTTTACTTATTTTTTAGTGATTGATTCTAGCCTACTTCAAATTTTTTGTGCCAAAATATTCTGGCCCAAAGTAAAAATACAAGCACTATAATAATCTTATTTTGTCACCCACAGATAGATGGACAAATTCATAAAGAAATGAAAAAAGGAAAGAAGGAAAAAGGAAGGAAGGAAGGAAGGAAAAGAGACAATTTAGATTTAAGAAAGGGTATGGCTTGCAGAGACTATATGATCCGGACATTTAATGTAAGAAATCTTGCCAAGTTATTATAATCTCTGGCATTTCCACTGAAAAAGAAATCCCCATGCCTGGCCCCAAAATTACACCTCCTGGCAGACAGTGTGAGAGCCCTGGCTGCCTCTAACTATCATATATTCTCCCCTCTACTAGGCATTTTCCTGGATGAAAAGAAGAATTGGTAGAGTAAAGTGGAAGAGAAGGGACAGTGTGGAAGTATCCAGCTCTCTTCTTTGCCCAGCAGGGCATTACTATGCTTTCCAGCAGGCACTAGGAAACCAGCACCCACAGAGACCCTTCAACAGAGTTGCCCTGAACACAGAGTTGGACACGGTCCCTAACTGGGTGACCTTCTGAAAGAGATGTGCTCCCCAAATGCCAGCAGGCACTGCCAGGATGGCTGAAAGGAGCCTTTACTAGGTTTCCTAGGTTTCTGCAAACACACTTCAAGAAGGTTATATGTGGTTTGTGCTGAGATGGTAATAAATTAAATTATAGCTCTGGACTAATTATCTACCATATAATGGTAGATTGTTTCACTCCCTGAAAAATCAGAGACTCAGTACTTTTTCAGCTGCCTTTGATTTTCCAAGCAGATGTCCTAGAAATTTTTAAAAAACAGGTTCTGTTCTCATCTGAAAATCTGCCATCTTAAAAACACAGCAATTCTAATAGTCAAAAAATGTTTATACTTTTACTATGCCATTCACTTTTAAAGTGTCAAGTGATAGCAGATAAAAGTTCTTTCTTCTCAAGTGTTCTTGTCACTGTCCTAGTTCAGGTTCTCTTTCCTGCTAGTTTACTGCCACAGTCTTCTATCTGCCCTCAACTTTAACCTTCCCCTTGATTCAAATCTTGGGCTATCTAACTTCAAGAGTATGCTCTTTCTTTCTAGCCTGCTCAGCTGACGTAATAAGGAAAGGAATGCACTTCTGAGTAAATTAACCCTTTCTCTCTCCCTCTCCCTCTCTGATTCCCTCTTTCCATCTTTCTGTAGTTCATGCTCTCATAGACCCTAGAAACCCACTTTCCTTATCTTTGAGTGCTTAGATAATCTACTACAGTATCTAATACATAGTAAATGTTCAGTGAATTTTATTAAAGAAATAGACCATTAATGTACATAAGTCATAATTTTACAGCAAGCTTGAATAGATGAAGTACCGGAAGTAAAGTGAAGTGAGTAAAGTCACTCAGTCGTGTCTGACTCTTTGCGACCCCATGGACTGTAGCCTATCAGGCTCCTCTGTCCATTGGATTTTCCAGGCAATAGTCTGGAGTGGATTGCCATTTCCTTCTCCACAGATCTTCCCAACCCAGGGATCGAACCCGGGTCTCCCGCATTGTAGACAGACACTTTACCGTCTGAGCCACCAGGAGCAGACAAAGCAAATAACTGGATTGGGTGGATTGTTCCAGAGTCTGCACCAGGTGGATGTGTTGGAGAGATAAAGAAACAAGGTGACAAGAGTCCTTGTTGGTTATCTGTTTTAAATATAGCAGTGTGCACATGTCAATCCTAAACTCCCAATCCTCACCTCTACCCTTAACCCTGGAAACCATAGGTATTTCTGTGAGTTGACTAAAGAGAGACGATGAAATGGTGTTTCTGGTGATCTGGGGAAGACAAGAAGTAAAGACTTAAAGTGACTCATAGTTTTGAAGAAAATGGAGCAGTTCAGGGATAGAAGGCCTTGAAATATAAAAATAGATGTAGTATAAGTGAGATGAGCAACTTGGATAGAAAAGAGACTATGCAGAGAGGTGGGTAAGAGGTGGAGAAGTAACAGTGGGTAAGAGGTGGAGAAGTAACAGACCAATGCAAGGAGCAAGAATGGCCACAGATGGAGACTGAGAATTATATTAATAGAAAAAGTTAAGCAACTAGAATACATCAAAATCACAAGGCAGTATTGCCAGAGTTTAGAATGGCATTCATTCTAGAAGTCACCTACCAATGCTTTGGTGAAATAGCTGGTCACACTGACAGATGATACATGTCTTGAACAAAGAAAGGCTTTGGCATGAAGGTGAAGGGGGCATGATTTATTCCCTTCTCAACAAACAAAAGCCTACGCTGGATATAAACAGGTAAGATTTGCGCACATGATAGACTAAAAAATGCAGAGTATTGAATGTAATATAAACTGCTCCAAAAGAGTTGGAAGAGCACAAAGAAATATTGAGTACCTACTGAGAGTCAGTATGGACCCTTAAAGAGATCTTGCCTGGAATGGAAAATTCTTAAAGAGATAGGATTACCAGACCACCTACCTGTCTCCTGAGAAACCTGTATGTGAGTCAAGAAGCAACAGGTTAAAACCAGACATGGAACGACTGACTGGTTCAAAATCAGGAAAAAGACTACATCAAGGCTACATATTGTCACCCTGCTTATTTAACTTCTATGCAAAATACATCATGCGAAATGCAGGGCTGGATGAATAACAAACTGGAATCAAGATTGCTGGGAGAAATAGCAACAATCTCAAATATACAGATAATATTAGTACCACTCTAATGGCAGAAAGTGAAGCAGAACTAAAGCCTTTTGATGAGGGTAAAAGAGGAGAGTGAAAAAGCAGGCTTAAAATTCAACATTCAAGAAACTAAGATTATGACATCCAGTCTCATCACTTCATGGCCAATAGAAGGGGAAATTGTAGACAGATTTTATTTTCTTGGGCTCCAAAATCACTGCAGATGGTGACTACAGCCATGAAATTAAAAGACACTTGCTCCTTGCAAAGAAAGCTATGACAATCCTAGACAGTGTATTAATGGTACAGGGAGGGAGGAGGGAGGGGGGTTCAGGATGGGGAACACGTGTATACCTGTGGTGGATACATGTTGATGTATGCCAAAACCAATACAATATTGTAAAGTAATTAACCTCCAATTAAAATAAATAAACTAAAACAAAAAAAAAGCAGAGACATCACTTTGTCAACAAAGGTCCATATTGACAAAGTTATGGTTTTCCAGTAGTCATGTATGGATGTGAGAGTTGGACCATAAAGAAAGCTGAGCACCAAAAAATTGATGCTTTTGATTTGTGGTGCTGATGTAGACTCTTGAGAGTCCCTTGGACTGCAAGGAGATCAAACCAGTCAATCCTAAATGAAATCGACCCTGAATATTCATTGGAAAGACTGATGCTAAAGCTGAAGCTCCAATATGCAAAGAGCTGATCCACCTGATGCAAAGAGCTGACTCACTGGAAAAGACCCTGATGCTGGGAAAGATTGAAGGCAAAAGGAGAAGGGGCCAGCAGAAGATGAGATAGTTAGAAAGCATCACCAACTCAATGGACATGAATTTGAGCAAACTCTGTAAGATAGTGGAGGACAGAGGAGCCTAGTGTGCTGCAGTCCATGGAGTTGCAAAGGGTTGAACATAACTTAGTGACTGAACAGCAACAACAAATAAAAAGCATGAGTGATTTGCTATTTTTTTGTTCACTTCTCATTACCTATTAATTCTGACTGTATGTATATATTGGGTTCTTTATAACAAACTTACATATTGGCAGAGTCAAATACACGCCTCAGTAGTCTGGTTCTAGGACTGAAGGAAGTCTATCTCTTGCCAGCCTGAAATGCAGCCAAGGGGACTGGTTACAGATTCAGAAAGTCATATGAATGTCATTTCTGCAAAGAGTAAATAATAGCTTAACTTCTCCCTGTAGAGAAACGATGGACAGTGGGAATGGAGACAGCATGCCAAGAAGGAAAAAAATTAGGTTACAGAACATTTTATTGGAGATGAAGGCATTAAGATATGGAGTAAGAAGAATGCATAAAAAGATAGGTAAGCTATCTCAAAGGCAGTTCTCCCTTGCCACTCACTGTCACTAAGGACCTGGGCTGTTTATGCTTGTTCTGAATGACTCATGAACCAAGCCCTCTGGTTCCACTTCCCACTGCAATTGGGAAACTATGCTTTTGACTTGAATTGAGGACTATACACCACAGAGCCACAGTGGAAAATTAAACAGAAAAACAAGATAGGCTAAATGAGATACATAAGGTACTTATTTGCTGCATAGTTTAGAATATGACAACTACAGAATCCTGTATCAAAGTCAACTGTTAATTTTGATTTCTTCACATTATCTCTTTGCTGGGAAATATAATGACTGAAAAGTTTTCTCTCCCTTCCCATCCATTTCTTTCTCACTCTTTAACTCTTTTCTGTATGTCATCTGTCTCCTGTTTCTCTCTTTCTTACTTATCATCCTTCTCTTCTCTCACCCCCTTCCCATCTCCTCTTCTTCTTCTTTTTCTCCTTATCTTTCTCCCTCTTTCCCCTCCTCTCTCTCTCTCCCTCACTCATTTGAGTATTTAAATTAACTTTATGTAGGTATAATTTACATACAAATGGACATCCATTCTAAGTGTACATTTTGATGAATCCTGACAAATGTACACACTTTGGCAACCATTTTCACAATCAACATACACATTATTATGACTCCTGCCCCAGAATTTCCCTTATACCCTTTCTCAAGGAATACCCCTATCTCTAATCCAAGGTAAGCTCTGATATATTTTCTTTCACCATAGATTAGATTGTCTTTTCTAGATTTTCCAATGAATGGAATGATACATTATACTCATTTGTGCCTGCCATCTTCTCCTCAGAAAAATGAATTTTAGATTCATCATGCTGTTACATGGTGTCAGGTTCAATCTTTATTTGCTGTCTACACATGGACACCATCAGATGGCCAACACTGAAGTCAGATTGATTATATTCTTTGCAGCCAAAAATGAAGAAGCTGTATACAGTTAGCAAAAACAAGACTGAGAGCTGACTGTGGCACAGATGATGAACTCCTTATTGCCAAATTCAGACTGAAATTGAAGGGAAATAGGGAAAACCACTAGACCACTCAGGTATGACCTAAATCAAATCCCTTACAATTATACAGTGGAAGTGAGAAATAGATTTAAAAGACTAGATCTGATAGACAGAGTGCCTCATGGATGGAGGTTCATGACATTGTACAGGAGACAGGGATCAGGACCATACCCAAGAAAAAGAAATGCAAAAAAGCAAAATGGCTGTCTGAAGAGGCCTTACAAATAGCTGTGAAAAGAAGAGACGTGAAAAGCAAAGGAGAAAAGCAAAGATATACCAATTTGAATGTAGAGTTCCAAAGAATAGCAAGGAGAGATAAGAAAGCCTTCTTCAGTGATCAGTGAAAAGAAATAGAGGAAAACAACAGAATGGGAAACACTAGAGATCTCTTCAAGAAAATTAGAGATACCAAGGGAACATTTCATGCAAAGATGGGCTCGATAAAGGACAGAAATGGTATGAACCTAACAGAAGTAGAAGATATTAAGAAGAGGTGACATCACCAACTCAGTGGACATGAGTTTGTGTAAACTCCGGGAATTGTTGATGGACAGGAAGGCCTGGCGAGCTGCAATTCATGTGGTCGCAAAGAGTTGGACACAACTGAGTGACTAAACTGAACTGAACTGTTTCCACTCTATTAATAATACCTGCACCATATGGTAAACGTATGTTTAATATCATAAGAAACATCTCAGTCAGTTCAATTCAGTCGCTCAGTCATGTCCGATTCTTTGAGACCCCATGGACTGCAGCACGCCAGGTTTCCCTATTCATCATCAACTCCCTGAGTTTACTCAAACTCAAGTCCAGTGAGCCAGTGATGCCCTCCAACCATCTCATCCTCCGTCGACCCCCTTCTCCTCCTACCTTCAATCTTTCCCAACGTCAGGGTCTTTTCCAATGAGTCAGTTCTTTGCATCAAGTGGTCCAAGTATTGGAGTTTCAGCATCAGTCTTTCCAGTGGATATTCAGGACTGATTTCCTTTAGGATGGACCAGTTGGATCTCCTTGCTGTACAAGGGACTCTCAAGAGTCTTCTCCAACACCACAGTTCAAAAGTATCAATTCCTTGGCACTCAGCTTTCTTTATAGTCCAACTCTCACATCCATACATAACTACTGGAAAAACCGCAGCCTTAACTAGAGGGAACTTTGTTGGCAAAGTAATGTCTCTGCTTTTTAATATGCTGTCTAGGTTGATCATAGCTTTTCTTCCAAGGAGCAAGTGTCTTTTAATTTCATGGCTGCAGTCACCATCTGCAGTGATTTTGAAGCCCCCCCAAAAATTAAGTCTCTCACTGTTTCCACTAATGCTGAGTTTTAAGCCAACTTTTTCACTCTCCTCTTTCACTTTCATCAAGAAGCTCTTTAGTTCTTCTTTGCTTTCAGCCATAAAGGTGGTTATGCATATCTGCATCTGCATATCTGAGGTTATTCATATTTCTCCCTGTAATCCTTATTCTAACTTGTGCTTCATCCAGCGCAGCATTTCACATGATGTACTCTGTATAAGTTAAATAACTAGGATGACAATATACAGCCTTGATGTGCTCCTTTCCTGATTTGGAACCAGAAACATTTGGACTGGTTCAAAATGACTATATCACTTTCCATCCCTACCAACAGTGAATGAGAGTCCCATTTGGTTCAAATCCTTGCCAACTCTCCATACTGTCTGTTCTTTTAATTTTCATCATTCTAAAGTATACATGCTGGTATAACATTGTGATTTTCATTTTTATTTTCCTGGTAATTATGTTGCACATATTTTGGTGTGCTTAATGACCATTCATTTTTCTTCATCTGTGGAGTATCTATTCAAACTATTTGCCCATCTTTATTATTTTTTTTTGTCTTTTTTAATTGAATTGTCAGAGTTCTTTTTATATCATGGATACAAATCTTTTGTTAGATGTAAATAGCAGCGGTCAAATACGATTTTAATTTAGCAAATTTTAAATATAGCAACACTGATCATAGAATTCTAGAACTATAAAATAAATGTCTCATAAACATTGGCTTTAAGGAACCTCTGAACTCTCAGTTTCAGGACAAAAGTCCCCATTTTTTGCATCAGTGTTTTTCTCTTATACTCTTTGTTTAATTTTTCTACAAAAATATTTGTTTGGTTAAAACCTTTTGCCCTAATGAATTTGACCTTGATATACTGGGATAATGAGATTTTCATTCAAATTTTAGTGTATTCTATAGAAAACTATGTGCAAGAGTTTGTTTGTTTATAGGGGTTGATAAACTGTAAAGAGCCTGGTAGTAAAAATTTTGGCATGGAGGATCAAAGGTCTCTTTTAAAATTACTCAACTCTGCCTCTATATGGCAGAGAGTGTATTGCCACAGACAATGCATGAATGAATGCATGTCCCCATGTTCTAAAGAAAACTTTTTATAAAATAAGTGGTAGTTTGGATTTGGCTTCCTGACTCATTATAGTATAAATGTGCTTACATACACACACAAATATGCCAAAAATAATAAAATAAATAACAATGTTAGTTTATTAATAGTTTTGTGAATTATATCCCTAACAGTTATCTCCATACCACTGCAAAATTGGTCAGACTCTGGCACTGTTGAAGTAAATTTTCAGGTTCAACCTCAGTGTCATTCGGTTAAATTTATAGAGAAAACATTTCTACTGCAAGGTCACAAAATGCGGTCTTATCTCTGATCAGCTATCACATAAATCTATGCCAGTCATCACAAGGGAAACTGGTGGATCAATTCAAACTTACCACTCCCTTCAGAAAAGTAATTCTAAATGCATATGAGGCTGAAGAGGCAGAAGTAACACCATCTAAAGAAACACTCAGTATCTGTAAAACCATTGCATCAGAATAATGTATATATTATTTAGGATGAGCCTGTGTGTTTATAAGCAAATTACTCTAAAAAGCTCACTCTTTTAGGACCCAGATATTAGTGACTAAGTGTTTCGCAGGTGGCTCAGTGGTAAAGATTCTGCCTGCCAATGCAGGAAACGCAGGAGATATGGGTCTGATCCCTGGGTCAGAAAGATCCCCTGGAGTAGGAAAATGGAAACCCGCTCCAGTATTCTTGCCTGGAAAATTTCATAGTTAGAGGAGCTTAGTGGGCTGCAGTCTGTGGAGTCACAAAGAATTGGACATGACTGAACAACCAAGCACACAGTAAGAGGCTAAATAACAATAACAAATCTTCCTTTGATCCACCCTTATGCACCATAGTACCTAGAGTGCTCAATAATCACTATGAATATATACATCCTCTAGTTTCACTTGCATTCAAAATGTATTGAGCTTAAGACCCAGTTAATTCCATTTTATTACCCCAAACTGGTTTGTCATCCTGAGTCTCTGAATGTTATTAATCCTACATGATTTTTTTCAGTCATCCAGCCAAAATCCTACCTTTGACCTGGATGGCACAAGAATCGACTGAGGTTAGAGCTTATCTGAGAATAAACGATAATTCTCTAGTCTGGAGAACCCCAGATTATTGGAAATGTTCTCATACCTTGTTAGTTTTTAGACCCATCTCAGACCCAAGTGCTTATTTCTCCTTCTTATAAGAAGCATTTTAAGGTTTATTTCCTTTGATACTTACAACACAAAATCATTAACTATTATTATTCCAATTTTAAATGAGAAAACCAAGGCTTAAAGAGGTTATGCAACGCACACATTTACACAGATCATTAGAGCCAAGGTTTTCATTCAGTAAGACCGAGTCCCAAGACTTGAGGAGTTCGTGATCTAGTAGAACACTTTAGGCACAGCAAAATCTAAGCAATAAAGTCAAATATGTGTTATGAATGAAGTATCTACAGGGAACATCTGAGGCACAACAGAATAGTGGAGCCTGCAGGGCCAGAACAAAATGAAAAGTTTTAGGATTTTTTTCTTTAAATCAGCATAACTTCTAGGCCAACATTCAGCTTAGCTTTTGCCTGGAGGTATTGTGCATTGAGCACTCAAGCACATTAGGAAGAAAGTTTAAAAGAAAAATGAGATCAGGGCCTGGAAGCAATGAAGCAAAGGTGATGGGATCAGAAAGGTCAGCACAGGGAGACATGGTAAAACGAGCATTTTGTGGTTTTGAAACTGGACCTCTGATGTCTTGGCCATGATATCATGTTATTTCTCTCTTTCCAATGAGCTCCTACAGATGTCCATCCTATAGAAAAGTAAAAGCTAAAATTATGTACTAGAAAATCCTACCTATCCAACGTGTCTTAGTTTTAGGTTTCTGCCAGTATTGGTCAAAAGTCTCTGGAGTCTACACAAAGACTGGGCTATTAAAATGTGGTAACGTGATTCTTCAAGACCAGGATGAGAGGTGGGAATTACCCGCTGACATCCAGAGTCTCATGTTAGCCTCTTGCCTCCAGATTCTCTGAGACTCTCAAGAAGCCTCTTCAATTGTCAAATACTTCACACGTTGTCACCAAAAATGTTTTGGCAGAGGCATCATCTTTAAGTTTTGACATAATTCCGAAGAGAGACTTTTTCAATTATTACTAATGGAATATTACACTCCTCTTTGGGAACTTCTGCATGAATAAAAAGGGTCATTAATGACATCTACTCTCAGCCCGGAAATCATTAGTCAGTGCTTGGTGCAAGGCTTTTTTTAAGCACCTCGTAATTTTCCACTCCCCCATCACCTTTCCAACTCAAATAGCAAGTTATTGAGTTGACTATAATAAAGTCAGTGGTATTGATTCCCTGCAGGTGAATGCTATTTATTCTCCATTGTTTTATTTCCCATTTAACATAATAATATCTCACATTCCTATAGCACTGCTCCTTCTGAAGTGTTTTGCCAGTTCAGTGTTATTTCCTGACACTGAGTAATAGGAACTGCTTTGGGGGTAACTCCTATGTTCACTTTCGCGTGTGAAAGACTAACTCAGGCTATTGAAACACTGCACTGGGAAGGCTTACCTATCTAAAGTGTATTGTAGGATAATTGCTAAGGAATATTTATGCCTACTGCATGGCCAATTCCACATCTAAACCCAGTCAAGAAAAGAGACGATCTATTTAAAGGTTTACTTAAGTTATCCACAAGATGATTCCCACCATTGAGCCAAAACAAACAGACTTTTGAAGGTCTAAAAATGTCAAATTGATCATCATACCTCTTATTTCAGCTAACTAACCTGTATGGTATACCACTAGATCTGATAGGATAGACCAATGGTTCTTAACCTCTCTCTCCTAATGTGTTCAAATATGCAAGACAGATAAAATAGGAGTTAAATTTGTTTCCCAGTAATTATGACTCAAAGCATTGTTTCCTAATATATGAAAACTTATGGGAGCACAAATGAGCAGAGTGATTATAATAAAATAACCCTGAAACTACTCTGATTTATATAAAAAGAAAGTCAACCGCAAACTTTGGTCCTTTATTAGTAGCAATTTGCCTTTGATATACGTCATAACACACCAATAACAAAGTGTATTATCAAAAATTGCTGGTTATATTGAAAATTACAGGCATATTTTTTCATTATCAATGAAATTTATTGATTCCTTCTCCCCCTACCATATGTAATGATAGTTTTATACAGGAAATCATAAAGATTATCTGCATGTATGGCTATAATTTCAGTTCAGTTCATTTCAGTCACTCAGCTGTGTCTGACTCTTTGCAACCCCATGGACTGCAGCATGCCAGCCTTCCCTGTCCATCACCAACTCCCGGAGCCTACTCAGACTCATGTCCATTGCATCAGTGATGCCATCCAACCATCTTATCCTCTGTGGTCCCCTTCTCCTCCCACCTTCAATCCTTCCCAGCATCAGGGTCTTTTCCAATGAGTCAGTTATTTGCGTCAGGTGGCCAAAGTATTGGAGTTTCAGCTTCAGTCTTTCCAATGAATATTCAAGACTGATTTCTTTCAGGATTGACTGGTTACATCTCCTAGCTGTCCAAGGGCTCTCAAGAGTCTTCTCCAAAACCACAATTCAAAAGCATCAGTTCTTCAGTGCTCAGCTTTCTTTATCGTCCAACTCTCCAGTCATCCATACATGATTACTGAAAAAACCATAGCTTTGAGTAGACGGACCTTTGTTGGTAAAGTAATGTCTATGGCTTTTAATATGTTGTCTAGGTTGGTCATATATTGAAAGTATTCTGGATATTCATAACATTAAAGTGCTTTCTTAACAAATGTTAAAAAGAAACAAGGGATGTCTTTATGGCAAGAAGAGCTTCCATGACTAAAAACAGAATTATATCTAGAAAATGCAGTATGGCATAGTTGATAAGAGGCTTCCGTGGTAGCTCATCTGGCAAAGAGTCCGCCAGAATTAGCAATGCAGGAAACCTTGGTTCAACTCCTGGATCTTACCCTGGAGAAGGGATAGGCTACCTTCTCCAGAATTCTTGGGCTTCCCTGGTGTTTCAGATGTGAAAGAATCCACCTGCAATGCAGGAGATCTGGGTTCAATCCCTGGGCTGGGAAGATTTCCTGGAGGAGGGCATGGCAACCCATACCAGTATTCTTGCCTGGAGAATTTCCATGGACAGAGAAGCCTGGTAGGCTATAGTCCATGGGGTCACAAAGAGTCTTGACACAACTGAGTGACTAAGAACAGCACAGCAGAGCACATGGTTGATAAGAGCACAAATTCTAGAGCAGACTGCTAAATTTTGATCCTTGTTTACCATTTACTGGCTGTGTGATTTGGGGCAACATATTTAACTTTCTGTGCTTCCATTTCTTCATCTGTAACATGAAAATAATAATAGCACATACCTTACAAATTTATTGTACAGATTATATATAAATCAATTGGAACATTGCTTCATGCACATATATTAAGTATTCGATATATGTGAACTTTTATTATCATCTAAGGAATAAGTGATGTTGATAGGGTATCAGATTCTTTTAATTTTTACTTGAAAATCTCAAACACATGTAAATAATGACTTCTTCATTTGAATGGAACCATGAAAAAAAAAAATGAAAAGCTGGAGATTACATTTTTTTCTCTTGTATTCATTCTCCTCTTTAGATCAAAGCACAAAATCTATTGATAAATATAGTTGCTTGAGGTTGCAGAAGCAGGGTGAAACAAGATTAAACTATATATAGATATAGTATTGGTTTGTTTGCTGATTTAGCATTTTTGCTAAGGCTATGTTCTGTGAGTGAAGCCACAGGTGGGCTCTTTTCCACATAGCTTCAACTTATGAGATGGAAGCTCCATCTTGGAGTGGCATTTTGAAGAGTATCAGGACCCCAATGTGGTGTTGGAGAAGACCTTTGAGAGTCCCTTGGACTGCAAGGAGATCCAACTAGCCCATTCTGAAGGAGATCAGCCCTGGGATTTCTTTGGAGGAAATGATGTTAAAGCTGAAACTCCAGTACTTTGGCCACCATGTGAAGAGCTGACTCATTTGAAAAAACTCTGATGCTGGGAAGGATTGGGGGCAGGAGGAGAAGAGGACGACAGAGGATGAGATAGCTGGATGGCATCACGGACTCGATGGACATGAGTCTGAGTGAACTCCAGGAGATGGTGATGGACAGGGAGGCCTGGCGTGCTGCGATTCATGGGGTGGCAAAGAGTCAGACACGACTGAGTGACTGAACTGAACTGAACTGAATGTCCCATTTCTGGATTTAGTTTTATATACTATGTAGAGAAGACTGTCCTGCAAGTTGCAATTTTCAGACCACAACAGATGAATGCAAGTACATGACATTCACTACATATACAAGTAGAACTTAATACACCAAAATGTGAAATAGATGCTATATAAGTTAGGAATGACTAAAAGCATTAGTCGGTTAGTCATGTCCAACTCTTTGTGACCCCACAGACTGTAACCCACCAAGCTCCTTTGTCCTTGGGATTTCCTAGGCAAGAATACTGGACAGGATAGTCATTCCCTTCTTCAAGATATCTTCCAGACTCAGGGGTCAAGCCCAGGTCTCCTGTATTGGAGGCAGATTCTTCACCATCTGAGACACCAGGGAAGCTCCTAGAAATGATTGCTGCCTACTACTAATAGAAATTAGAAATGTGTGGCTTAAGCAAAGTAAAAGTTTCTCATTCCTATTCCTATCAGGGTCATTGTATAGGAGCCAGTCTTTAGTGCCATCATCAGGAATTCAATTCCCTTCTATCTTTCTGCTCTGCCATCCTTAAAATGCTGTTTCAATTCTCAAAGACATCTCCAGGACCAAAGTGACTCCTGGAGCTACAGTCATTATGCCACATTCAATGCAAGAAACACTAAAAAGGTGGAAAGAGTAAAAAGTTTAATTGAGTTGCATAACCCCCTCTTAAGGAGCTTCTCAGAAGCTAACTCAGTAGCTTTCACTTATACCTCATTGATCAGAACTGAGTCATATGGTCACATCTAGCTGTCAGGAAACCTAGGAAATACAGTTGTTTTAGTTGAGTACATCCCACTCCAGTACTCTTGCCTGGAAATTCCCATTTACAGAGGAGCCTGGTAGGCTGCAGTCCATGGGGTCGCTGAGTCAGACACGACTGAGCGACTTCACTTTCACTTTTCACTTTCATGCATTGGAGAAGGAAATGGCAACCCACTCCAGTGTTCTTGCCTGGAGAATCCCAGGGATGGTGGAGCCCAATGGGCTCCCGTCTGTGGGGTCGCACAGAGTCGGACATGACTGAAGCGACTTAGCAGCAGCAATCCCAAGTAAATTTGGATCTGGTGCTAAGGAAAAGAAGAATATAGGCAATTTGCAGCCTCTGCCATATTCAGGTTGTCTAATATATTAATTTCTATTTATCAAATTTTGTGTTTGCAATTTTATATATTCCAACTACAAATACAGATAGATAGATGACAGTTTTTCTGGCAAATACTTTCAACAAATGTTAATTAAGCATTTAATATAAGCACTAAATTATGGTAGGCACGAGGAATACAAAGGTAAGTCAATTAGTAATTTTCTCAGTTTGTTTCCCTGGTGGCTCTGATGCTAAAGAATCTGTCTGCAATGCAGGAGACCTGAGTTTGATTCCTGGGTTGGGAAGATCCCCTGGAGAAGAGTATGGTAACCCACTCCAGTATTCTTGCCTGGAGAATTCCATGGACAGAGAAGTCAAGGGTCTTAAACAGTCAGACATGACTGAAGCAACTTAGCACAAATGTGGACAAAATAAGTGATAATTGCAAAGAAAAATTGTTTTTAAAAAATTGGGGGAGTTCCACTTCTGTCGAGGTAGCATTAGGAGTTTCATGACTGTGAAACTGATAAAAAAAAAAATTTTATTAACTATCTGGATATGACCTTAAAAGTTTATAGCAGACAAACATTCATTCAAGAAAATCTACTAAAATTTGATAAGAACAATAAGACTCTGATACTTAAATCAAGATCTGCTTCCTCTCTTCCTCCTCTCAACTCAGTGAGACTGATGAAGCTGAGAACACAGGGCTTCCTCTCTACCCAGCTCTGAGTTGGAGAGCTGTCTTCCTAAGAATGGCAGGATGTCACTCGTTCTCATCCAGCTCCTAGCTACTTGTTGCTAAGACTATGTTCCAGGTGAGTGCAGCCGAAAGATGGAGCTCCCTTCTTCCACCTAGCTTCAACTTATGAGACAGAGCCTCTATTTTGGAGTGGCACTTTCAAGAATATTGGGGTCCCAGTGTCCCTCACGCTAGCTCATATGGTGAAGATGTCATGTTAGGAAAGAGCAACTGAGGCTACTGCCCTCTCTTCACCAAATACTCAGAGTTGTCATGTTAAATATATTTGAAGAATTAAAGAAGAAAATTATCATTTTAAAAAATAAAGGTTGCATCAAATAAAGATTATCAATAAGGAGACAGAAGTTATTTTTAAAATAACAGCAAAGGAAATTCTAGAGTTGGAAAGTACAGAAACTGAAATCAAATATTCAGTAAAAGGGGCTCAACAGTAGATATGAACAGGCAGAAGAATTAGTGAACTGGATGACAGACTGATAGAGATTATGCTCTTTGAAGAGCAGAGAAAAAAATGAAGTGAAGAGACATTCAGAAATATCAGACTCCATGAAGAACACCAATACATGCATTACAGTATTACCAGAAGGAGAAGAGAGAGAGAGAGAAAGGAGCTGAAAAAAATATTCAAAGAAATTATGGCTGAAATGTCCCCAAATTTATGGAAAAACATTAATTTGCACATTCAGTACAAATGAGGTGGGTGGGAGAAAAACTGTACTGGACTAAGGAAATGACCCTAGATAATAACTCAGATACACAGAAACAAATGAAGAGAACCAGAAATGATAAATAAGAAGATCAATATAATAGAAGTATAAAAGCATATGACTTTTCTCTCAATCTTCTCTAAAAGTCACAAAATTAAAGAGGGAGGTTCAAGAGGGAGGGGACATATGCATACCTATGGCAGATTCAACTTGATGCATGGCAAAAAGAAAGACAATGTTGTAAGTCAATTATCCTCCAATTAAAAATAAATTAATTAATTTAAAAAAGAAATCACATGTTTTAATTTGCAAAAAAAAAGAAAAGTCACAAAATTATATAAAGTGGTAATTACAACAATGTAGTATTGAGTTTCTAACATTTATGAATATAAAATATCTAACAATAATACCATGAAAACAGGGACTTTTTCTTAGATAAATACCAGTGATAAACTTATCAATTACACTGCCATGTTGTCCTGGGGCCATCCTTTCCCACAGACTACTCAAGATGGGGTTCTCCTTACAGTTGGGCAATGAATGGTCCTGTCCTAAAGTTTCATCTTACTGCCTATTTTCTTGGCCCACTCCCAACAGTGCTTTCATCCATTTGGGTCCTCTAAGAAGCAGATGCCAAAATGACATGAGATATAGAAAGTATTTATTGGGGGACATGCTTAAGAAGGATAAAAGGAGAGAGAGCACACAGACATGATGCAAGACTTACATCTGCAAAAAGGGAGAGAGAAGGAAAAATTGGGTAAGAAGAACTTCAGATGGCAGAGAAGTTCTCAGAGGTTTTGGCCAGATCAGTGGGAGTTCCTAACCAAAATTGTCTGTTAGAGAAATCTTGGCTCAGGAAGGAATGGCCTGATTCTAGTAACACCTTTGTTCAGTCATTGGCTGGGATTAGCCTATGAGAAGAAGGACTTCAAAGTGAATGCCGTGGTGGGTCCAAAGAAGCAGCAACTAGAGGAGGTCCGTCAACTATGTTCCTGCAGCAGATCCTTTTGAAGGAAGATCTGAGCAGGGTATTTCCAAGGCTTCCATGAGACTGTACCTTTTTGCCTTGTAAATCCATTGAAGCCCCATTAAAATGCTCACAGAGCTGCTACGAATTATTTTTACTTGAAATATCACTTTATAAAACGTTACACTATTCTCAGTTATACACTAAAGTCATGCCCACATGGCATTTGAAAAGTCAGTGCAGGGTTTATATAGAGGAATAAAATGACAGAGTTCATCCAAGTGCCTCTGAGCACTGAGCCAAAGCTCTGGACTGTTTAGCCAAGCTGGATGGAGCGTGGTGCTGAGTCCAGTCACCAGGATTATATAGACAGTAAGCACCGCCTGATACTCCAGACAGCTGTCTCACCAGTATGTGCCCTTGGTCACAAGGGAGAACTGGCAAGGGGTTATTTAACACAAACTTATCCCTTTAATCACAAAGCTTGTTAGTGCCATACCAGGGGCAAAAGCTGGATCTACTAATGACCAACATCAGCAGTTTTCTTCTGAATGATTCTGCTTCTAAACTGTAAATGCAGACATAGCAGTCCCACATCCATGTCTTTTTTCCTCAATGAAAGACTTCACTGGTTTCATTAATAGAGACAAATAGGCAACCATACCAAGAAGACTTATTTTTATATTTATCCTGCCTTGACTTAAAATTACTGTCTATTATATCATTGGCCTACACTCCAAGTTCACAAAGTATTGGCCTGTATGCAGCAGGCCCTCCCCTTCTCAAAGAAAAAGGGAAAATTGTCCCCTTGCCTAGTGATGACATCAGGCAGCCCTGATATGTCACCGTGTGTTAATGATCTCATTAGATGAAAGCCTGTTCCAGGAAGCCTAATTGAAAGTGGCTTGTGATTGTCTTCAAAGTCCTTATTGTGAAAAACTCTCAAAGGGAACAGCCAGAGTCAGCTTCCCTGAAGGAAGAGTGAGCTCACAATGGCAACCCCCCACTCAACGAACGTCTGTGAAGCAACAAACACCATAGAGATTCCATGCTTAAACTCAGCTATTAAAATTAATATACTAGCAATTCAATCTTGCTCTGTTCTCTGGTGTCCTTTCCTAGAAGAAGAATCATGTGAAAGAAGAAAGGATGAACGCACCTCAGGTGTCCAGGGTCCAGTGAGCTACCTTGTGAAGAGTAAGGGAGAAGGGAGGGAAGATACGCTTCATTGAAGCACAAAAGGAAAAGCATCCATGTCTTTGAACAATGTATTATGCTTATTATACGATTTCTAACTTTGGAAATGAAATTTCTAATGACCAAATATAGGCATATCCTCACTATTAACAAGGCCATTTACTCTATATACCCAGCACAAAATAGTTAAAATAAGTTATAGGAAAAATATATATTTGGTTTTCATCCACAATTCCTGGCTCACAACTACCAAAACCCTTAAAATTTCCCAGGCAATAAGAAAAATGGGATAATATTTTGTCTCTTATGCTCAGTTTCTGAAAAAACTTTAAGTTTTCTTTTGGTTCCCACCCAAGACCTTCCCAGGTGGCACAGTGGTAAAGACTCTGCCTGCTGATGACACAAGAGACACAGCTTCAATCCCAGGGTCAGGAAGATTCTCTGGAGGAGAAAATGGCAACCCACTCCAGCATTCTTGCCTGGAAAATTCCATGGACAGAGAAACCTGTGGGCTACAGTCCATGTGGCCGGAAGAGTGGAGCACAGCTGAGCACAGAGCACACACAAGGGTGGGTGCTGGTTGCCAGGAGAATCTACTGTGTAATTAGATGGTTGGAGCTTCTAACCCCACTCCCTGATTTCCTGGGAGGTGAGAAGGACTAGAAGTTGAAGCAGTTGCCATTGGCTGATAATTGAGTCCGTCATGACTATGTAATGAAGCTTCCATAAGAAACAGAAGGAAAGCTTTTTGTTTCTTTTTTCCCCTAAGAGTTTCCCTGCTGGCAAATCAGAATAATTCCATGTGCAAGGCCCCACACTCCACAAGACAGAAGCTCCTTTGTTTAGAACCCCACCTATTTCTCTCTTTATCTATCAATTTGTATCTTCTAATACACATCTTTTTTATAATAAATTGGTAAGAGTCAGACATCACTTAGTGATTAAACAACAATCTAGTGAAGACACAAGTTTTCTAGAGTTCTGTGAGCCATGCTAGCAAATTAATCAAACCTGAGGAGGGGGTCATGGGAATTTCTCATTTATAGCTAGTGGGTCAGAAACACAGGTGAAAACCTGGGCTTGCATCTGGTGTTTGAAATGGAGGGAAGTATTGTGGGATGGAGCCCTTTAGCTGTGGAATCTGATTCTTTCTCTGGGTAGATAATGTCAGAATTGAGCCAAATTCTTGGACACTCTGCTGGTCTCCAAGAAATTCCTTGCTGGCCTGGGGATGCCTGGACACACACACACATTTTGGAACTGGATCCAGGAACCCTTTGCATCCAGGAATGCAAGCATACGTACGCAATCCACATAAATCTGTTGTCTCATACACACATTACTTCAGGATTTAACTAGCCATGTAGAGTTCCCACAGGCATACAGGGCTCATTGTATCCAGGGATCTTCCAGGGTCATTTGGAATCCAGGATTGCCCTTGTGTGGCAACTTTATCCTTGCCTTTCAGTCTTATCTGAATTGAGGTAGAACCAATTAAATTATTTCCAAGAGCTGATTTCCAACAGATATTGGGACAGGTAGGACAACACTCTGCCTGGATTTGACACCAAAGGAATGTCATCTCTGTCTCAGCTGCAACCCGGTGTCAGGGAAGATCACGGCCGTGAGAGTGGCGTCAGCATTTCTCCTAATGACCTCACGTGTTCTGTGGAGAGAAGGATAACAGCCTGGAGCTCGGTGGGACTAAGGGCCTTAAGGGCAAAAGAGCCGTTACTCTTGTCAGGGAGGAATGACTTGAGCCATGTTAGGCCTGAGGCCATATCATTATCTGCCTTAGTTTGCTATATCTGGCTCACTTAACTGCCTCTGCAATGCACACTTTTATTCCATAGACCCTTCCCAGAGAAATATAGATGGCTGCCATCCATATAAACACCAGGAAGCTTGTAATTGCCCTCTGTTCCTTAGCCAGCAAGACTATGGCTTACTAAGGGTAAGAAGTTCAGGAAAGCATTAATAAATTTACACTCACACCCCAAACCAACAGTTCTCAACTATCGTGTCACAGCACTCAGGGAAATCATGACGGATTATGAAGTTTACTGAACGTAGTCTGTTACTAAAAATAAAGCATGGCCATTTTCAAATTGTTTGCTTTAAAAATAATAATAAATGGAAATTTATCCCAATGATAATATCACTCCCTCCTACTTTCATTCTGATATGTAATCTTGACACAGAGAGAGAAGAGCAGAGTTATTTTGACCTACCCAAACAGTAAATCATCAAGATGTTAATGGGTGGGACTTCCTTGGAGGTCCAGGGGCTAAGACTTCATGTTCCCAAAGCAGGAGACTTGAGTCCGATCCCATTTCAGGGAGCTAAGATCCCACATGCTGCAACTAAAGATCTCACATGCCACCAGTAAGACCCAGCCAAATAAATACATACGTTGTTCAAAGATGTTAATGGGCAAGTAATGTCACGTGAATCTTAAATAAATGTCTTAAGCATTTTGTTGTTGCCATTCAATCAATCACTCAGTCATGTCCGGCTCTGAGACCCCATAGAATGCAGCACACCAGGCTTCCCTGTCTTTCGCTATCTTCTGGAGTTTGTCCAAACTCTTGTCCATCAAATTGGTGATGCCATCCAACCATCTCTTCCTCTGTCTCCCCCTTCTCCTCCTGCTATCAATCTTTCCCAGCATCAGGGTCTTTTCCAGTGAGTTGATAGCACACCAGGCTTCCCTGTCTTTCACTATCTTCTGGAGTTTGTCCAAACTCTTGTCCATCAAATTGGTGATGCCATCCAACCATCTCTTCCTCTGTCTCCCCCTTCTCCTCCTGCTATCAATCTTTCCCAGCATCAGGGTCTTTTCCAGTGAGTTGACTCTTCGCATCAGGTGGCCAAAGTAATAGAAATTCAGTTTCAGCATCAGTCCTTCCAATGAATATTCAAGGTTGATTTCCTTTAGGATTGACTTGTTTGATCGCCTTGCTGTCCAAGGGATTCTCAAGAGTCTTCTCCAGCACCACAGTTCAAAAGCATTAGTTCTTCAGTGCTCAGGCTTCTTTATGGTCCAACTCTCACATCCATACATGACTACTGGAAAAACCATAGCTTTGACTAAACAGACCTTTGTCAGCAAAATGATATCTCTGCTTTTCAATACACTATCTAGGTTTGTCATGGTTTTACTTTCAAGGAGCTAGAGTCTTAATTTCAGGACTGCAGTCACCATCTGCAGTGATTTTGGAGCCCCAAAAAATAAAGTCTGTTTCCATTTTTTACCCATCTATTCGTCATGAAGTGATGGAACCAGATGCCATGATCTTAAGCATGTGGGTTGTTTTTTGGATTTTTTTTTTAATCACTGGATATATTTTTTTCCATCTAGAATTAAGCTCAAAATAATCTTTTGGCCAATTAATAGACAGAGCTCATCAGAAATTCAGGCTTTATCTGTCAAATCACTCAAAAACTCTATGTGTCTCAGTTTTTTTCATTTATAAATAGGGTAAATGGTATCTAAGTCGAAATTTTTTTTGTGAAAGTTAACTGAGCTCTTATACATGAAATTGCCTAGCCAAAAAAAAAAAAAGGGAGAAGGCAATGGCAACCCACTCCAGTACTCTTGCCTGGAAAATCCCATGGACGGAGGAGCCTGGTAGGCTGCAGTCCATGGGGTTGTGAAGAGTCGGACACGACTGAGCGACTTCACTTTCACTTTTCACTTTTATGCATTGGAGAAGGAAATGGCAACCCACTCCAGTGTTCTTGCCTGGAGAATCCCAGGGACGGGGGAGCCTGGTGGGCTGCCATCTATGGGGTCGCACAGCGTCGGACACGACTGAAGTGACTTAGCAGCAGCAGCACAAAAAAAGAAAGAAAAAAAATTGATCCTATCATGATGTATAGCTAATCTGTTTTTGTTTTTTCTGGGAAAATTAAGGATTGGTTCCAAAATTCTAGCCAATTTTCTCTATCAGTCTTTTCAAACTGCATTACGATCATACTCAGTATATATTTCCTGTCCCTAATCTGTTTTTCTGTATCTGTGAATGTTTTAAATAGCTTCTGCATCCCTCACTTGATGTAGCCTGAGTACTCCCAGGTATACCATGTCATTGTCCTAAGTCTGAGAGACTCTCTTCACCTCTATCCTGAACACTTTGTGTTGGTGGATGCTGTTCCCAACATACTTGCCATGGCAGGTTTTATACAGATCTGATGATCTGCCTGAACTAAAACACGCTGTATGTTCCAGTGTATCAGATTCAGAAGAGGTCAAACTGATTGAGAAAATGGTAGAGGGAAAAAAAACTAGGTGAGAAAATTAATTTTTTAAAACTATGTTCAAAGTTTAACCTCAAATCAAATTCTTGGACCACAAAAATCTTGAACATTGATTAAGTTCTCCTCCCTACTCCAGGTCCCTAGGACTTTACACACCTACACTGAATTCTCCCAGAGAGAGGGTGGTTAGTGCCTTCCTATGTAAAATGCATTTCTGGAGGAACTTAAAGCCTGATGAGAGTGATAGAACCTTGAGAATGATTCCATTTTCACATCTTCCTAAATGTGAACACTACTGAATCATTTCACCCCAACCCATCCAACCACAACCCCAACTTTCACTGGACATGCTATGCTCCCACACTTCAAAATAGGAATCCACAGGAGACCACAGATGATTCTTAGGACCATGGGATTATAAGATTTTATGTTCTTTTATGTAACTGTATCTGTGGAATAAATTATCAATGATGTGAATTAAAGAACTCTTCCTTAAGGCCTCCCTGAAGTTTTAAACCCAGGGTTCGTATGGAGAAAATAACATGAGTAAGAAATAGTCGATACTGTAATCTGCTTAGCAGATTCTCCTCAGGACTGAGGTCCTGATTCCCCCAGGATCAAGAAGACACAGCTACTTATGACAGACCACTGAACGCCTCTTTGGGAATTGTCTTTAGCCAAAGGGAATCACCTCACCCAAAGTTCTCCCCCTCCCAAGGATGAGCATGTGTCCAGTACCCAGTGTAGGGTACAGCCTCCTTGCCTTGATTCAGGATGGCTCTGCAGGGCAATCCCGGGGCAATTCTCTGTAAGACAGACTGAAGCTTCATTTGCAAATTCTTGGTAGCTCAAACTCTCCATTTCCCCATTGTTGAACTGATAGGTCTCCTGCATGCAAATCTCCACCCAGGGAGCCTGGCCCAAGACAGACACAAAGACTGGATCTCTCCCAGGCCTTGTGTCTCTGTTGCAATTACTTAATTCTGCCAGTGTTAATGCAAAAGCAGCCACCAACACTGCATGAAAATAAATGGCCAAGGCACTATTCCAATAACACTTTATTTACCTAAAAATAAGTAATGGGCCGGATTTGGCCTTCAGGTCATAATTTGCTGATCTCTCCCTTACATTTCCCAGAAATTAATACTTATTAAATCTACATTGATAGATTTAATTGATCATTAAATCTACAATGATCAGCTTGATCTTATGGTTTACTCTTCACTCACCTAAAAATTATTTGGCCTAGAATTTGTTTCCCGGTTTATTAATGAGGAATCTGCAAAAATGAGTTCAAAAGCCTTGCAAAAGTTGAGCTAGGTTATATCTATTATTCTTGTTTAATTACCCAGCCCTATAAACTTATTAGAAGAAAAACAAAAACTTCTGTGATCTAAATTTATATGTCATTGCTTCTCTACAGAAAGCTTATGTTCCAGAAAGACTGGATACTAGAAACTAATTCTACTTGGAACCCCTTTTTTAATACTCAGGTCAAATGTCACTTGCAATACAAGTCTTTCACAAGTTTCAGGAATGTTGAAGTGTTATCTTTTTTCCATCTTTCTATCTCTCAATGTTTTGCACACTGTATGGTACTCATGAAAAAAATCAGTGGCAAAAGAAAGTGACTGAATGTTACTCCACAGAGAATAAGGNAATGTCACTTGCAATACAAGTCTTTCACAAGTTTCAGGAATGTTGAAGTGTTATCTTTTTTCCATCTTTCTATCTCTCAATGTTTTGCACACTGTATGGTACTCATGAAAAAAATCAGTGGCAAAAGAAAGTGACTGAATGTTACTCCACAGAGAATAAGGTTTACATGAGTTGTTACTCAGTATATTGCCCTGTTACAAAGACTTTGTAAGTTCTTTTTCATTCAAGAATGTTCAGTGGCACTAGAACCTTACCAAGAAAATTTTGTAATGTCCATAGACTGGTCAAGACTTCATTAAAACAATAGTTTTTTTCCAGAGAATCCCATTAGTGCAGAATAAACACCGGATGGAAATTTAAGCGATCTGAGTTCCAGTCTCAGCTAGATTATTTGGCTGGATGACTCTGAATAGGCTTTGCTTTGGGCCTCAATTTCCTCATATGTGAAATAAATTAATGGAACTAGATGCACCCTAGAGTAACTTCTGTGTGCTAAACAATGCTGCCTAAAAGGGCCAGGCATTTATCTCCAACCCAGTGGTCTCTACTCATTGTCCTTGCCTGAAATCCCGGAAGAACAGGAACACTAGGCATTGGACCCTTCCACCCTCCTCCAGAGTTCCAGCACTCCTTTTCATCTCAAAAATTTCACCTGGAAATTATTTCTTGCCATTTCAATATAAAGGGCACATACAGAGAAGTTTGGGACTCAGAACATTTGTGCAAATTCTCTATGCTATTAGAGACTTGCTCTAGGAAGGATGAGTCTTCCAGTAAGAGTCTTGGGTAACAAAGTGCCCCTTAATCCCTTTGGTGAATCTCCCCAGCATAGCTGTGCCACACCTGCAGGGAGAGAGGTTAATTGTCACAGAATCAAAAGAAGAAATTTTGTCAATTCCTCATGACTTATAGGGATACCTGAAAAGAGAGTTGTGGCAGACAAGCAGAGAAGCTAAAAAAAATGCCTAAGGAAAAAAGAAACATAGGAAGTATTAACTGGAGAATACAGAAGACTTAATGGAGAAATGACTTATACCCATGTGCCTTTTTTAGGGAAGGCAGATTGAAACTCCACAGAGCTTCAATTTTCCTCTAAATGCTTCTGATTTCAGACACTCCCTGGGGTCCAAACTCCCTCTGGAGAACTCTTAGCAGGGAGGAAGTTCTGCCACACCTGCTGCAGAAAGAGGTGGCTTTTGTACAGGGACAGACTAGGATATCCCAGTGACAAAGGGAAGGAAAATGACGCCAATCATTTGAAAGAGGGGGCTTAGCCAGAGAGGGAGCAATCTTAGTGAGAGGTTTCTAAGCTTTACATGTTCCACAGGTTTCACCTTCCACAGCGGTTGTCAAGACAACAGAGTGAGGTCACAACCAAAGAACAAATAGCGTCAGCCTCATTGAGTGTCACCGCCTTTACCTGCCAACTACAGGTACAAATAGTGCCCTCTCTTGCCTGGCAACAGCAACCTAGACCTACTCCCAGATTCACAGACCATAGAATGCAGAGAAAGAGAGACAGACATTCTATTGTTTTCCACATGTGCGGCTTCTTCATAATCCTATAAAGAAGCTGCAACTGTCTAAGGATCTCTCAAGTATAGCAACCTTTAAAAATATGTTATTTTTAACCATTCTGGCAATTTAGAGTTTCACACCATGGGAAGAAAGTCTTCTGTTTTGAAAAGTAACCAGCCAAGGAACCTCAGAAAATAGAGCCAGCTTTTTTTTTTTTTTTCCCCCAGAACCAGGCGTATGACTCTAAATGCTTTCTTTATTCAGAATTTCAGAGGACAAAGTGAACAGTCAAATTAAAATGGGCCCAATAGCTCCAGGACATAAAGAACACAGACAACCTCAAGGACATCAGACTGTGCACAAGAAAGAAGTAAATATTCAAATTGTGGTGAGTCCCGTGCAGCTAACCCTCAAGTGAAATGACAGGCTTCCTCCCAGCTCCATCCCAGCCCAGTTATAAGATGCACCCCATCTGTGATCTTTCTAAGTGGGAAAAAAGCTAGGAAAACTTTATAATGAATTATATACTGAAATTAACTGATTCGCTCTAAATTTACCCATTTGCTCTAGAAATAAACTAGAAAAGCCATAAAAATGTATAAGTATGTATTTTTCCTGGTTCCAATGATAAAGGCCACTTGGTGGCTTACCCAGATATGCCAAGACTGGCTGCCTCTGTCTGCTAATGCATTATCCTCACACTGTGCACATCATTTTTTAAAAACATCAGTGACACACTGTCCAAAATTGAGTTATTTTTATACCTGTCTTATTTCTTCATTAGATGGGATGGACCTGGATATTATCATACTAAGTGAAGCAAGTCAGACAGAGAAGAACAAATATCATATAATAGCTCTTATATACAAAATCTAAAAATGATACAAATGAATTTATTTACAAAACAGAAATAGGCTCACAGATTTAGAGAATGAACTTATGGTTACCAGGAGAGAAGGAAGATAGGAAAGATAGATTGGGAATTTGGGATTAACATGTATGCATTGCTATATTTAAAAATTGATAACCATCAAGGACCTACTGTATAGCATAGGGAACTCTCAATATTCTGTAATAATCTAAATGGGAAAAAAATGAAAAAGAATATACACATTCATATGTATAACTGGATCAGTTTTCTGTACACCCAAAACTAACACAACACTGTTAATCAACTACACTCAATATAAATAAATAAAGATTTTTTTTAAAAAAGGATTTGAACTGCAGTGGCACCAGGGCCAGGTCATATACAAATACTAAAAAGAAAAGTTCCAGACGACACAGCTCATTAGAACAAATCAGAGGGAGAGATATTTTGAAATCTCTCTGATTTATGACCTACTGTAAGATATGGAGACATCATTTATGATCAGTATGTATGCCTGTTAGAATCTCGCTAGAGCCACTGGTTGGTCAGCCCAATCCAATGGATATACTCTCTGTGTTCTTTCTGTTGGCGTATGTGTTAGCTGCTCAGTCATGTCCAACTTTTTGTGACCCCATAGACTGTAGCCCGCCAGGCTCCTTTGTCTGTGGGATTTTCCAGGCAAGGGTAGTGGAGTGGGTTGCCATTTCTTTCTCCAGGGGATCTTCCTGACCCAGGGATCAAACTCGGGTCTCCTGCATTGCAGGTGGATGCTTTACCATCTGATCTACTAGGGAAGCCCATCTTGGTGGGCTGGTACAGGTTCTATTGGTACAGGCAATGAATCTAGATGTGGTAACTAACATCCCTGAAAAAGGAATTGATTACTCCAATGCTTGGGGACCTGACCTAGAGATAGGAGTTTTCAGGGAGAAGGCAAGTTGGTACAAAGAAGACAGACTATAACAAGCTTCCCTCCACAATTTTCATTTGCAATTCCTTACAACAGCATCCTTCCTTACAACATTCACCTTCCTTAAAGAATCACGCAGAATTATTTTTAGGTCGTCTGGATGCTCACTATAAAACTTCCTCAACTTATTTCTTCTGATGCTGATACAAATGGAATGCCAATAAAGATAAAAATTAATCTAGATTGCCATATAATCAATCAAACTTTATATACCTTGAAAGTGAAAGTGAAGTCACTCAGTCGTGTCCGACTCTTTGCTACCTCATGGATTGTAGCCTACCACGCTCCTCTATCCATGGGATTTTCCAGGCAAGAGTACTAGTGAGGTTGCCATTTCCTTCACCAGAGGATCTTCCCAACCCAGGGATTGAACCTGGGTCTCCTGCATTGTAAGCAGACGCTTTACCATCTGAGCCACCAGGGAAGTCCTTTACTTTATATTATACTAAAAGATATGGGAAATATAAATTAGGAAGTATAAGACATTAAATATTTTATGCATATAAAGTAATAGGAGTGCTCTTGTTTTAAGAAGTTTCTTCTTTTGGTGGGGGTGGGGGAAAGATCCTCTTTCCCTAGAAATTTATAGATCAATCATATGTCTCTCCTTCCACTCAGATACAGGAATTTGAAGAGAAAAAGTGAGTTGGTAGAAAAGATAGACTCTAACAAGCTTCCCTCCATGATTCTCATTTGCAGTCTCTACAGCAGCATCCTTCTATACTCACCTTCATTAAAGAACCATACAGAATTCCATGTACCTTCTCAGCTCCAGTATTTTGAACATGGCTCCCAAAGCCTACATCATTATCACTACATATACATCCCAGCTTCCCACTCAAAGGGGCTTCCTGATAGCTCACCTGGTAAAGAATCAACTTGCAATGCAGGAGACCTGAGTTCGATCCCTGGGTTAGGAAGATCCCCTGGAAAAGGAAAAGGCTACCCACTCCAGTGTTCTGGCCTGGAGAATTACATGGACTGTATGTATAGTCCATGGGGTCACAAAGATTAGGACATGACTAAGAGACTTTCACTTCACTTCACTTCCCTAAGCTTTACATGTTCCACAGGTTTCACCTTCCACAGCGGTTGTCAAGACAACAGAGTGAGGTCACAACCAAAGAACAAATAGCGTCAGCCTCATTGAGTGTCACCGCCTTTACCTGCCAACTACAGGTACAAATAGTGCCCTCTCTTGCCTGGCAACAGCAACCTAGACCTACTCCCAGATTCACAGACCATAGAATGCAGAGAAAGAGAGACAGACATTCTATTGTTTTCCACATGTGCGGCTTCTTCATAATCCTATAAAGAAGCTGCAACTGTCTAAGGATCTCTCAAGTATAGCAACCTTTAAAAATATGTTATTTTTAACCATTCTGGCAATTTAGAGTTTCACACCATGGGAAGAAAGTCTTCTGTTTTGAAAAGTAACCAGCCAAGGAACCTCAGAAAATAGAGCCAGCTTTTTTTTTTTTTTTCCCCCAGAACCAGGCGTATGACTCTAAATGCTTTCTTTATTCAGAATTTCAGAGGACAAAGTGAACAGTCAAATTAAAATGGGCCCAATAGCTCCAGGACATAAAGAACACAGACAACCTCAAGGACATCAGACTGTGCACAAGAAAGAAGTAAATATTCAAATTGTGGTGAGTCCCGTGCAGCTAACCCTCAAGTGAAATGACAGGCTTCCTCTCAGCTCCATCCCAGCCCAGTTATAAGATGCACCCCATCTGTGATCTTTCTAAGTGGGAAAAAAGCTAGGAAAACTTTATAATGAATTATATACTGAAATTAACTGATTCGCTCTAAATTTACCCATTTGCTCTAGAAATAAACTAGAAAAGCCATAAAAATGTATAAGTATGTATTTTTCCTGGTTCCAATGATAAAGGCCACTTGGTGGCTTACCCAGATATGCCAAGACTGGCTGCCTCTGTCTGCTAATGCATTATCCTCACACTGTGCACATCATTTTTTAAAAACATCAGTGACACACTGTCCAAAATTGAGTTATTTTTATACCTGTCTTATTTCTTCATTAGATGGGATGGACCTGGATATTATCATACTAAGTGAAGCAAGTCAGACAGAGAAGAACAAATATCATATAATAGCTCTTATATACAAAATCTAAAAACAAAATGATACAAATGAATTTATTTACAAAACAGAAATAGGCTCACAGATTTAGAGAATGAACTTATGGTTACCAGGAGAGAAGGAAGATAGGAAAGATAGATTGGGAATTTGGGATTAACATGTATGCATTGCTATATTTAAAAATTGACAACCATTAAGGACCTACTGTATAGCATAGGGAACTCTCAATATTCTGTAGTAATCTAAATGGGAAAAAAATGAAAAAGAATATACACATTCATATGTATAACTGGATCAGTTTGCTGCACACCCAAAACTAACACAACACTGTTAATCAACTACACTCAATATAAATAAATAAAGATTTAAAAAAAAAAAAAAAGATTTGAACTGCAGTGGCACCAGGGCCAGGTCATATACGAATACTAAAAAGAAAAGTTCCAGACGACACAGCTCATTAGAACAAATCAGAGGGAGAGATATTTTGAAATCTCTCTGATTTAAGACCTACTGTAAGATATGGAGACATCATTTATGATCAATATGTATGCCTGTTAGAATCTCGCTAGAGTCACTGGTTGGTCAGCCCAATCCAGTGGACACACTCTCTGTGTTCTTTCTGTTGGCGTATGTGTTAGCTGCTCAGTCATGTCCAACTTTTTGTGACCCCATAGACTGTAGCCCGCCAGGCTCCTTTGTCTGTGGGATTTTCCAGGCAAGGGTAGTGGAGTGGGTTGCCATTTCTTTCTCCAGGGGATCTTCCTGACCCAGGGATCAAACCCGGGTCTCCTGCATTGCAGGTGGATGCTTTACCATCTGTCTACTAGGGAAGCCCATCTTGGTGGGCTGGTACAGGTTCTATTGGTACAGGCAATGAATCTAGATGTGGTAACTAACATCCCTGAAAAAGGAATTGATTACTCCAATGCTTGGGGACCTGACCTAGAGATAGGAGTTTTCAGGGAGAAGGCAAGTTGGTACAAAGAAGACAGACTATAACAAGCTTCCCTCCACAATTTTCATTTGCAATTCCTTACAACAGCATCCTTCCTTACAACATTCACCTTCCTTAAAGAATCACGCAGAATTATTTTTAGGTCGTCTGGATGCTCACTATAAAACTTCCTCAACTTATTTCTTCTAATGCTGATACAAATGGAATGCCAATAAAGATAAAAATTAATCTAGATTGCCATATAATCAATCAAACTTTATATACCTTGAAAGTGAAAGTGAAGTCACTCAGTCGTGTCTGACTCTTTGCTACCTCACGGATTGTAGCCTACCACGCTCCTCTGTCCATGGGATTTTCCAGGCAAGAGTACTAGTGAGGTTGCCATTTCCTTCACCAGAGGATCTTCCCAACCCAGGGATTGAACCTGGGTCTCCTGCATTGTAAGCAGACGCTTTACCATCTGAGCCACCAGGGAAGTCCTTTACTTTATATTATACTAAAAGATATGGGAAATATAAATTAGGAAGTATAAGACATTAAATATTTTATGCATATAAAGTAATAGGAGTGCTCTTGTTTTAAGAAGTTTCTTCTTTTGGTGGGGGTGGGGGAAAGATCCTCTTTCCCTAGAAATTTATAGATCAATCATATGTCTCTCCTTCCACTCAGATACAGGAATTTGAAGAGAAAAAGTGAGTTGGTAGAAAAGATAGACTCTAACAAGCTTCCCTCCATGATTCTCATTTGCAGTCTCTACAGCAGCATCCTTCTATACTCATCTTCATTAAAGAACCATACAGAATTCCATGTACCTTCTCAGCTCCAGTATTTTGAACATGGCTCCCAAAGCCTACATCATTATCACTACATATACATCCCAGCTTCCCACTCAAAGGGGCTTCCTGATAGCTCACCTGGTAAAGAATCAACTTGCAATGCAGGAGACCTGAGTTCGATCCCTGGGTTAGGAAGATCCCCTGGAAAAGGAAAAGGCTACCCACTCCAGTGTTCTGGCCTGGAGAATTACATGGACTGTATGTATAGTCCATGGGGTCACAAAGATTAGGACACGACTAAGTGACTTTCACTTCACTTCACTTCCCCTTCAAAATCACTCATACCAAGCATCACTTGACATTACAAAGCTCTATCTTGCTGGTAAATCTCAGTTTAAATATTCATTTTTCCAGGAGCCTTTCCTCAAGACCCTAAACTAGTTGAAATTCCCCTAAAATGTGTTATGATAGCACCCTATATTTCCTCTAGTATAATACTCATCACAGTTTAGTTCATTCACTGTCATGTCCAACTCTTTGTGACCCCACGGACTGCAGCACACCAGGCTTCCCTGTCCATCACCAATTCCAGGAGCTTGCTCAAACTCATGTCATCGAGTTTGGTGATGCCATCCAAACATTTCATCCTCTATCATCCCCTTCTGCTCCTGCATTCAATCTTGCCCAGTATCAGGGTCTTTTTCAGTGAGTCAGTTCTTCGAATCAGGTGGCCAAAGTATTGGACTTTCAGTTTCAGCATATTCATTCATTCATTCATTCATTCATCCCAATGAATATTCAGGACTGATTTCTTTTAGGATTGACTGATTTGATCTCCTTGCAATCAAAGGGACTCTCAAGAGTCTTCTCCCGCACTAAGTTCAAAAGCACCAATTCTTCAGCGTTCAGCTTTCTTTATGGTCCAACTCTTCCATCCATACATGAATACTGGAAAAACCATAGCTTTCACGACAAGGACCTTTGTTCTCAAAGTAATGTCTTTGCTTTTGAATATGCTGTCTAGCTTGGTCATAGCTTTTCTTCCAAGGAGCAAGCGTCTTTTAATTTCATGGCTGCAGTCACCATCTGCAGTGATATTGGAGTGCAAAAAAATAAAGTCTTCACTATTTCTACTGTTTTCCCATCTATTTGCCATGAAATGATGGGACCAGATGCCATGATCTTAGTTTTCTTAATGTTGAGTTTTAAGTCAGCTTTTTCACTCTCTCTTTCACTTTCATCAAGAGGCTCTCTAGTTCTTCTTCACTTTCTGCTAAAGTGTGGTGTCCTCTGCATATCTGAGGTTACTGATATTTTTCCCAACCATCTTGATTCCAACTTGTGCATCATCCAGCCTGGCATTTCACATGATGTACTCTTCATGTAAGTTAAATAAGCAGGGTGACAATATACAGCCTTGAAGCACTCCTTTCCCGATTCAGAACCAGTCTGTTGTTACATGTTCAATTCTAACTGGTGCTTCTTGACCTGTGTACAGATTTCTCAGGAGGCAGGTAAAGTGGTCTTGTATTCCCATTTCTTTAAAAACGTCCCACAGTTTGTGGTAATCCACACAGTCAAAGGCTTTGGCATAGTCAATAAAGCACAATTAGATGTTTTTCTGTAACTTTCTTGCTTTTTCAGTGATCCAACAGATGTTGTCAATTTGATCTCTGGTTCCTCTGCTTTTTCTAAATCCAGTTTGAACATCTGGAATTTCACAGTTCATGTACTGTTGAAGCCTGGCTTGGAGAATTTTGAGCGTTACTTTGCTAGCTCAGAATTTGTGGGATGAATGCAATTGTATGGTAGTTTGAATATTCTTTGGCATTGCCTTTCTTTGGGATTGGAATGAAAACTGACATTTACCAGTCCTGTGGCCACTGCTGAGTTTTCCAAGTTTGCTGGCACACTGAGTACAGGACTTTCACAGCATCATCTTTTAGGATTTGAAAGAGCTCAACTGGAATTCCATCACCTCCACTAGCTTTGTTCATACTGATGCTTCCTAAGGCCCACTTGACTTCACATTCCAGGAAGTCTGGCTCTAGGTGAATGATCACACCACCGTGGTTACTGGGTCATTAAGTTCTTTTTTGTATAGCTCTTCTGTGTATTCTTGCCACCTTTCTTAATATTTTCTGCTTCTGTTAGGTCCATACCATTTCTGTTCTTTATTGAGCCCATCTTTGCATGAAATGTTCCCTTGCTATCTCTAATTTTCTTGAAGAGATCGCTAGTCTTTTCCATTCTATTGTTTTCCTCTATTTCTTTGCATTGATCACTGAGGAAGGCTTTCTTATCTCTCCTTGTGATTCTTTGGAGCTATGCATTCAAATGGGTATATCTTTCCTTTTCTCCTTTGCCTTTAGCTTCTCTTCTTTTCTCGGCTATTTGTAAGGCCTCCTTAGACAACCATTTTGCTTTATGCATTTCTTTTTCTTGGGGATGGTCTTGATCACTGCTTCCTGTACAATGTTACAAATCTCCATCCATAGTTCTTCAGGCACTCTGTCTATCAGATCTAACCCCTTGAATTTATTTGTCACTTTCACTGTATAATCATAAGGCATTTGATTTAGGTCATACCTGAATGGTCTAGTGGTTTTCCCTACTTTCTTCAATTTAAGTCTGAATTTTGTAATAAGGAGTTCATGATCTGAGCCACAGTCAGCTCCTAGTCTTGTTTTTGCTGACTATATAGAGCTTCTCCATCTTTGGCTGCAAAGAATATAATCAGTCTGATTTCAGTATTGACCATCTGGTGATGTCCATGTGTAGAGTCTTCTCTTGTGTTGTTAAAAAAGAGTGCTATAACCAGTGCATTCTGTTGGCAAAACTCTGTTAGCCTTTGTCCTGCTTCATTTTGTACTCCAAGGCCAAATTTCCCTGTTATTCCAGGTATTTGTTGACTTCCTACTTTTGCATTCCAGTTCCCTATAATGAAAAGGACATCTCTTTCGGTTATCAAATAAAGTGGTGGAGTAGAGGGATGTGCGCTCAACTTCTCCTGTGAGAACTCCAAAATTACAATTCACTACTGAGCAATCATTGACAGGAGAATATTGGATCCCGCCAAAAAAAGATATCCCACATCTAATGGCAAAGGAGAAGCCCCAGCAAGATGGTAGGAGAGGTGCAATCACATTTAGAATCAAACCCTATACCCACCAGAGATGCTTGGAGGGCTCAAACAAAACCTGTGCACAACAGGAGACCCCACAGAGACTGAGCCAGACCTGCCTTTGAGTGTTTGAGTGTCTCCTGCAGAGATACAGGTCAGCAGTGGCCTGCCACAGGGGCAGGGGCTCTGGGTGCAGCAGACCTGGGTGCAGCATAAGCTCTCTTGGAGGAGGTCACCATTAACCCTCCCATAGAGCTGCCAGAACTCACACAGGACTGGGGAAACAGACTCTTGGAGGGCACAAACAAAACCTGTGCAGACCAGGACCCAGGAGAAAGGAGCAGTGACCCCACAGGAAACTGACAGGGACTTGCCTGTGAGTGTCCAGGAGTCTCCAGCAGAGATGGAGGTGGCGGCAGTGACCTGCTGCGGGGTCAGGGGCACTGAGTGCAGCAGTGCGTACACGAGACTTTTTGAAGGAGGTGGCTATTAACTTCATTACCTCCACCATAGTTTGGTTTCAGGTCAAACAACAGGGAGGGAACACAGCTCCACCCATCAACAGAAAATTGGGTTAAACATTTACTGAGCATGGCCCCACCCATCAGAACAAGACCCAGTTTCCCCCTCAGTCAGTGTCTCCCATCAGGAAGCTTCCATAAGTCTCTTATCCTTATCCCTCAGAGGGCAGACAGAATGAAAACAACAATCACAGAAAACTAATCAGACTGATCATCGAATTCAACTAGAATTCCTTGCTTGATAGTCTATTGTGTCAGCTAGACTGTAAGTCCTCTAAGAAAGGGGACCATGTCTGTCTTAGTTACTGAGCATGGCCCCACCCATCAGAACAAGACCCAGTTTCCCCCTCAGTCAGTGTCTCCCATCAGGAAGCTTCCATAAGTCTCTTATCCTTATCCCTCAGAGGGCAGACAGAATGAAAACAACAATCACAGAAAACTAATCAGACTGATCATCGAATTCAACTAGAATTCCTTGCTTGATAGTCTATTGTGTCAGCTAGACTGTAAGTCCTCTAAGAAAGGGGACCATGTCTGTCTTAGTCACACCAATCCAACAGACATACCATCTGTGTTCTCTGGCACAGCTTATAAATCCAGACATAACCACAGTCATTTATCTGTCTGAGAACATTCCTAGTTATGTGTTAGGTAAGAAGTTAAGCTTGAGCTAAAAGGGGTGACCTAGCCAAAAATGATTCAAGCTTATCTCTAAACCCCACCCCAAAATGCCTCTATGCTGCCCAGGAGAGCTCACAGATACACTGCAAAATCACCACAGAGCCTTTTTCAACTCCAGCGCATGTACCCTTGAGGCACAGCTGTGTCCTCAAGTGATCTTAGGCAGCCGGGAACCTATTAAGGGTTCATAAATATTCTATACATACATACATCTGATTATAACAGATTGAATTATGAGAAAGACATGCGCAACAGAGTGTGTTGTTATGTAACTTGCAACTGTCGATCAAAACTGTCAGTCCACACCTGTCTAGATGAATATGTAAAAGTTCTGTCTTGAAAAACCCCCTACCTCATCATATCAGTGCCAGTGCGTCTCTTGGCTCGGCCCACCTCTCCCTTGAGGTGTTCTTTCTGTTCTTTCTTCAATAAACTTGTTTTTGCCACAGGTAAGATCTCAGATTCTTCTTTGTGTCCTTACCAAGAACCAAGGCCCATGAGGAAGGGTCCTCTTTGACTCTCCTTATATGGTAACATAATCCTCAGAGGCTAACTCAGAGTTCTGATTTTGGGGGAAGAAGACAGGTTGCTTAAAGGAGGATTTTGTGCATTACAGTGACCTGCAGAGTTCCAAGTAAGTAGGAAGTGTTTGGTACGTATTTACTACAGAATAAATATCAATGTAGTTAAGAATAAATCAAAGAATGAAATTATTACAAAATGTTCAGTGCTTATCTGAGAAGTGACTATAAATGCAATAACAGTGAATGAAAAGTGATGAGTCAGTCTAATGTTATTCTTGATTTAGCTTAGTTCAGTGTTTGGAAACAAGAGTTGACTACTTTTTGTGACTTGAACATCCTTCCCTCAAAAAAGTCTACCTTTTTTTGTTTGTTTGTTTGTTTAAGAAGTATTTCTTCTTTCAAACTTGAAACTTCTATTTTGTATTGGGGTATAGCTGATTAACAATGTTGTGACAGTTTCACATGAATAGTGAAGGGACTCAGCCACACATATACACATATCCATTCTCTCCTAAACCACCCTCCCATCCAGGCTGGCACATCACACTGAATAGAGTTCCATGTGTCATACAGTAGGTCCTTGTTGGTCTTCCATTTCAAATAGAGCAGTGTGTACATGTTCTTCCCAAACTCCCTAACTATCCCTTTACCCTGGCATCATAAGTTTATTCTCTAAGTCTGTGAGTCTGTTTCTGTTTTGCAAGTAAGTTCATTTGTATCATTTCTTTTTAGATTCTACATTTAAAGGGTGTCATATGATATTTCTCCTCTGTCTAACTTACTTCACTTAGTATGACACTCTCTAAGTCTATCCATGTTGCTGCAAATGGCATTATTTCATTCTTTTTAATGGCTGAGTAATATCCCATTGTATATATGTACCACAACTTCATATGAGCATTTAGGTTGCTTCCATGTCTGGACTATTGTAAACAACGGTCCAATGAACACTGGGGTGCATGCATCCTTTCAAATCATGTTTTTCTCTGGACATATGCCCAGGAGTGGGATTGCAGGGTCATATGTTAGCTCTGCTTTTAGTTTTTTAAGGAATCTCTATACTGTTTTGCATAGTGGCAGCACTAATTTACATTCCCAGCAACAGTGTAGGAGGGTCCCTTCTTGCCACACCCTCTTCATCATTTGTTGTTTGTGGATTTTTTGATGATAGCCATTCTGACTGATCCACCCATTTTTTAAAAACTCTTCCTGTTGCTTGTAACGGAGACTCATCCATTGCTACGTCTACATCAGCAGATAGTGGACCACCTCAAACTCCCCATTGTCTCTCTCTGGAATGTGCAATGCAAGGCAGAAGATAAAAATCAATTTAATGATGTGTCTTCATTTGATCAATAATCCAAGCTCCATAGGTTTCTCTCTAGAAAATAGGCTAAAATGAAAAGAAGGAGTGAAAAACAAAACCTGATCACAACTGTAAATTAAGAGAAGTTGGATGTTCTTCACTTGGAAGCCTTTGTGGTTGAAGTTATGAGGAGGAGACAATGGTCATTGCCCAGTGAATCACAGGTTCCCCCGCAACTGCTGTTTAAATGCTTTTGTCTGTGGTACAGGAGCCCCTATTCCAGCTTCTCATCCTATTCGCCTAAATTGACCCTGACCACTGATGTGATAACTACTGATTGGTATTCAGAGTTCCCAATTTCAATACATTATTCATTTCACAATAATTTGTTGAGTTTCTATTATGTACTAGATACATGGGGTTCTGAGGTAAACAGAATAAACCATGGCTGTTGTCTTCATGAAATTTATAATCTAGTGAATGGGAAGGATTAGATCATAAAATAATATTGCAGATCATAAATGCAGAATTACAGATGGCGATGCATATCAGGAAGAAAAGGTATAATGTGTTATGGGAGATTTTAATGAGGAAATGTTTTAAATTAAGGGATGATAGAAAGCTTCTCTAAGGAACCAGGAGCCTAGGGAGTGGATGGATTCAGCCAGGAAAAGACAAGGGACATCAAGCTCCAAGCTGAGGGAAAAGCTTATAGGAAAGCTCTGAAGTGGGAGAGAATTTAGCTCATTTGAAGACACGGTAGAAAAACCAGGGCAGACACAACATTTTGGGAGAAGGTGCAAGAAAAGCTTGAGGGGTAAGCAGAGGCCTGATCTCATAAGGCTTGTCCAGTGTGCCAGTATAGTTGTTCAGTTGTGTCTGATTCTTTGCCACCCTATGGACTGTAGGCCACCAGGCTCCTCTGTCCATGGGATTCTCCAGGCAAGAATACTGGAGTGGGTAGCCATTCCCTTCTCCTGGGGATCTTCCTGACCCAGGGATTGAATTCAGGTCTTCTGCATTACAGGCAGATTCTTTACTGACTGAGCCACCAGAGAAATCCATGTAAGGCTTTGTAGGCAATGTTAAAGATGTGGGTTTTCTCCATGAGAATATTTTGGCAGTGCATTGAGGTGATCTTGACTACTGCAGCTGTGGAGGAGAACAGACTGGAGGAAGTGGGGCAGAGAGGATGCAAGGAGCTCAGGCTGGATGCCACCAGGGTGGCAGGCCCAGAAGGAAAAAGAAGTGGACAAATTTGAAGCTCAAATTGGCAAGACCTCTTTCTCCACTGAACTCCCATGAGTTGCTGGGTCTGCTTAAGCTACACGTGCTCATGTTCAGGCTGACTCTGCCTCAGTGAGAATCAGCTGAGAAGACTGTCAACTCAGCAGCCCAAAGCTGTGTCTGCCGCAGTCTGGTTATTTTGGTCACACAGACATGGCCTTAATAACAGTCTCATCCTATCTATAGACTCAGTGTCAAATCTGGTTTCCGTTGAGCTAGATTTTTTCATCCTACTCAGCTTTGTGAGGGAAATTTGTCTCTTCAGGAACAACACAGAGAGAGAACCTGGACATAGAGCTATAAAAATGGAGCTGGAGGGACCTGATACAAGGTATCATTTTTTAGAACAACAATTTTATGCTTTAGATTCTAATTAATTTGTGGATCTTTCTTCCCCACCAAGGGAGTTGGCTGAGATGTTGAAGTTAGCAATTCGCCTGCCTCATACAGGCACCATGTCCATTTCAGAATGTTTTCTGTGGATTTTTCCCACATCATCTATTAATTACCTAATTACATCGTCTAATTATGTGATTCTTCATGTATTTACACTGATTACGTAATTGGGTGCAATTACACTAATTAGGTTAATGATACAGGATAACAGACTACAAATTGCTTTAAAGGGACACTGAGAAGGCTAGTAGGCCANTTTGTTTGTTTGTTTAAGAAGTATTTCTTCTTTCAAACTTGAAACTTCTATTTTGTATTGGGGTATAGCTGATTAACAATGTTGTGACAGTTTCACATGAATAGTGAAGGGACTCAGCCACACATATACACATATCCATTCTCTCCTAAACCACCCTCCCATCCAGGCTGGCACATCACACTGAATAGAGTTCCATGTGTCATACAGTAGGTCTTTGTTGGTCTTCCATTTCAAATAGAGCAGTGTGTACATGTTCTTCCCAAACTCCCTAACTATCCCTTTACCCTGGCATCATAAGTTTATTCTCTAAGTCTGTGAGTCTGTTTCTGTTTTGCAAGTAAGTTCATTTGTATCATTTCTTTTTAGATTCTACATATAAAGGGTGTCATATGATATTTCTCCTCTGTCTAACTTACTTCACTTAGTATGACACTCTCTAAGTCTATCCATGTTGCTGCAAATGGCATTATTTCATTCTTTTTAATGGCTGAGTAATATCCCATTGTATATATGTACCACAACTTCATATGAGCATTTAGGTTGCTTCCATGTCTGGACTATTGTAAACAACGGTCCAATGAACACTGGGGTGCATGCATCCTTTCAAATCATGTTTTTCTCTGGACATATGCCCAGGAGTGGGATTGCAGGGTCATATGTTAGCTCTGCTTTTAGTTTTTTAAGGAATCTCTATACTGTTTTGCATAGTGGCAGCACTAATTTACATTCCCAGCAACAGTGTAGGAGGGTCCCTTCTTGCCACACCCTCTTCATCATTTGTTGTTTGTGGATTTTTTGATGATAGCCATTCTGACTGATCCACCCATTTTTTAAAAACTCTTCCTGTTGCTTGTAACGGAGACTCATCCATTGCTACGTCTACATCAGCAGATAGTGGACCACCTCAAACTCCCCATTGTCTCTCTCTGGAATGTGCAATGCAAGGCAGAAGATAAAAATCAATTTAATGATGTGTCTTCATTTGATCAATAATCCAAGCTCCATAGGTTTCTCTCTAGAAAATAGGCTAAAATGAAAAGAAGGAGTGAAAAACAAAACCTGATCACAACTGTAAATTAAGAGAAGTTGGATGTTCTTCACTTGGAAGCCTTTGTGGTTGAAGTTATGAGGAGGAGACAATGGTCATTGCCCAGTGAATCACAGGTTCCCCCGCAACTGCTGTTTAAATGCTTTTGTCTGTGGTACAGGAGCCCCTATTCCAGCTTCTCATCCTATTCGCCTAAATTGACCCTGACCACTGATGTGATAACTACTGATTGGTATTCAGAGTTCCCAATTTCAATACATTATTCATTTCACAATAATTTGTTGAGTTTCTATTATGTACTAGATACATGGGGTTCTGAGGTAAACAGAATAAACCATGGCTGTTGTCTTCATGAAATTTATAATCTAGTGAATGGGAAGGATTAGATCATAAAATAATATTGCAGATCATAAATGCAGAATTACAGATGGCGATGCATATCAGGAAGAAAAGGTATAATGTGTTATGGGAGATTTTAATGAGGAAATGTTTTAAATTAAGGGATGATAGAAAGCTTCTCTAAGGAACCAGGAGCCTAGGGAGTGGATGGATTCAGCCAGGAAAAGACAAGGGACATCAAGCTCCAAGCTGAGGGAAAAGCTTATAGGAAAGCTCTGAAGTGGGAGAGAATTTATCTCATTTGAAGACACGGTAGAAAAACCAGGGCAGACACAACATTTTGGGAGAAGGTGCAAGAAAAGCTTGAGGGGTAAGCAGAGGCCTGATCTCATAAGGCTTGTCCAGTGTGCCAGTATAGTTGTTCAGTTGTGTCTGATTCTTTGCCACCCTATGGACTGTAGGCCACCAGGCTCCTCTGTCCATGGGATTCTCCAGGCAAGAATACTGGAGTGGGTAGCCATTCCCTTCTCCTGGGGATCTTCCTGACCCAGGGATTGAATTCAGGTCTTCTGCATTACAGGCAGATTCTTTACTGACTGAGCCACCAGAGAAATCCATGTAAGGCTTTGTAGGCAATGTTAAAGATGTGGGCTTTCTCCATGAGAATATTTTGGCAGTGCATTGAGGTGATCTTGACTACTGCAGCTGTGGAGGAGAACAGACTGGAGGAAGTGGGGCAGAGAGGATGCAAGGAGCTCAGGCTGGATGCCACCAGGGTGGCAGGCCCAGAAGGAAAAAGAAGTGGACAAATTTGAAGCTCAAATTGGCAAGACCTCTTTCTCCACTGAACTCCCATGAGTTGCTGGGTCTGCTTAAGCTACACGTGCTCATGTTCAGGCTGACTCTGCCTCAGTGAGAATCAGCTGAGAAGACTGTCAACTCAGCAGCCCAAAGCTGTGTCTGCCGCAGTCTGGTTATTTTGGTCACACAGACATGGCCTTAATAACAGTCTCATCCTATCTATAGACTCAGTGTCAAATCTGGTTTCCGTTGAGCTAGATTTTTTCATCCTACTCAGCTTTGTGAGGGAAATTTGTCTCTTCAGGAACAACACAGAGAGAGAACCTGGACATAGAGCTATAAAAATGGAGCTGGAGGGACCTGATACAAGGTATCATTTTTTAGAACAACAATTTTATGCTTTAGATTCTAATTAATTTGTGGATCTTTCTTCCCCACCAAGGGAGTTGGCTGAGATGTTGAAGTTAGCAATTCGCCTGCCTCATACAGGCACCATGTCCATTTCAGAATGTTTTCTGTGGATTTTTCCCACATCATCTATTAATTACCTAATTACATCGTCTAATTATGTGATTCTTCATGTATTTACACTGATTACGTAATTGGGTGCAATTACACTAATTAGGTTAATGATACAGGATAACAGACTACAAATTGCTTTAAAGGGACACTGAGAAGGCTAGTAGGCCAAAAACCCTTTGGTGATAGGTCAGGATCTGTCTACTAGTAGCTCAGGGCTTTCCTCGGCTTCATCTTCATCCTGACCTTCAGATCTGATCTAGAGAGCAATGTGGAAAATTAGCAATTATTTCCCAAGATCAGGAGACCTGTGTATGTGTGTGTGCTTAGTACTTCAGGCAAGTCTGATTCTTTGCAATTCCATGGACTGTACCCACCAGGCTCCTCTGTCCAAAGAATTTCCCAGGAAAGAATACTGGAGTAGGTAGCCATTTCTTTCTCCAGGGGATCTTTCTGACCCAGGGATCGAACTCATGTCTCTTGCATCTTCTGCACTGGCAGATGGATTCTTTACTACTGCACTACCTGGGAAGCCCAGGAGACAAAGATAAGAAGTAGGCAAAGTTTGCCAGACCCATCCTTGTGGTAGACAGAATAATACACCTCTTCACAAAGATGTTTATCCCCTAATACCCAGAACCAGTGAACATATTTCCTTCCATGAACACTGCAGACATGATTGAGTGTAATGACCTTTAGATAGGAAGATTATCCTGAATTATCCTGGTGGGCCCAGCCTAATCATATGCATCCATAAAAATGAAGAGATTTTTCCAGCTGGATCAGAGAGATGCAACAATGGAATGCAAAAAAAGTCAGTTGGAAAACAGCAACACAAGAAGGACAGCAAGGAGATCCAACCAGTACATCCTAAAGGAAATCAGTCCTGAATGTTCATTGGAAGGACTGATATTTAAGCTGAAGCTCTAATACTTTGGCCACCTGATGCGAAGAACTGACTCATTGGAAAAGACCCTGATGCTGGGAATGATTGAGGGCAGGAGGAGAAGCAGGTGACAGAGGATGAAATCGTTGGATGGCATCATCGATTCAATGGACATGAATTTGAGCAAACTCAGGGAGATAGTGAAGAACAGCCTGTCGTGCTGCAGTCCATGGGGTCAAAAGAGTTAGACATGACAGAGAGACTGAACAACAGAAGGCAAGCTCGTAAAGCAGGAGTAAGATTATCTAACTCACAGTGTTGTTACAAATATATAATGGAATTATGAATGCTGAGTGCCGAAAACAATGTCTGAGTCAGACAATGTTTATTGGATTTTCTTCTTTTCTCTGAAAAGAAACCGAGCCATCAGTGACCAACTTGGGGAAGTAATAAAAGAACAGGAGAACTTCCCTACACCAAAAAAATCACAATATCCTGAGACCAAATAATATGCGAGTTGATTTATCTCATATTACCTTGAAACTACTAGAAGGTCTAAAAGATGTTAGGTCATCACCCAAAGGAATCTGGGCAGAGGAAACCACTCAGAAATATTCACTAACCCAGACAGCTGCTTACTGTACATGAAAGCGATATGAACAGCGACAACTAGGTGGTGGAGTCGTCTCCTTCCATTACTGCCCGATGCTCACTGGTCTTAGAGAAACAAGAGAAAAAGAGACAGATCAGCACCTGCATTTCTGTCTCTGACTCTTGGCCTTTTTTTTTTAAATAGATGACCCTAAGTGGTCCCTGAGAATATGTATATTGGCAGAGAGAAAGGTGAAAATTATACAGAAAGATAATAATAATAGAAGTTGCCAAGATTTACATAACATTTATTCTCTTGAGAGCAAAGCACTAATCTAGGCATTTTCTGTACTACAAGGCCACTGTCATCAAGACAGTATGGTACTGGCACAAAGACAGAAACATAGATCAATGGAACAAAATAGAAAGCCCAGAGATAAATCCACACACATATGGACACCTTATCTTCGACAAAGGAGGCAAAAATATACAATGGAGTAAAGACAATCTCTTTAACAAGTGGTGCTGGGAAAACTGGTCAACCACTTGTAGAAGAATGAAACTAGATCACTCTCTAACACCACACACAAAAATAAACTCAAAATGGATTAAAGATCTAAACGTAAGACCAGAAACTATAAAACTCCTAGAGGAGAACATAGGCAAAACACTCTCTGACATAAATCACAGCAGGATCCTCTATGATCCACCTCCCAGAATACAGGAAATAAAAGCAAAAATAAACAAATGGGATCTAATTAAAATTAAAAGCTTCTGCACAACAAAGGAAACTATAAGCAAGGTAAAAAGACAGCCTTCTGAATGGGAGAAAACAATAGCAAATGAAGCAACTGACAAACAACTAATCTCAAAAATATACAAGCAACTTATGCAGCTCAACTCCAGAAAAATAAATGACCCAATCAAAAAATGGGCCAAAGAACTAAACAGACATTTCTCCAAAGAAGACATACGGATGGCTAACAAACACATGAAAAGATGCTCAACATCACTCATTATCAGAGAAATGCAAATCAAGACCACAATGAGGTACCATTTCACACCAGTCAGAATGGCTGCGATCCAAAAGTCTACAAGCAATAAATGCTGGAGAGGGTGTGGAGAAAAGGGAACCCTCTTACACTGTTGGTGGGAATGCAAACTAGTACAGCCACTATGGAGAACAGTGTGGAGATTCCTTAAAAAACTGCAAATAGAACTGCCTTATGACCCAGCAATCCCACTGCTGGGCATACACACCGAGGAAACCAGAATTGAAAGAGACACATGTACCCCAATGTTCATTGCAGCACTGTTTATAATAGCCAGGACATGGAAACAACCTAGATGTCCATCAGCAGATGAATGGATAAGAAAGCTGTGGTACATATACACAATGGAGTATTACTCAGCCATTAAAAAGAATTCATTTGAATCAGTTCTAATGAGATGGATGAAACTGGAACCTATTATACAGAGTGAAGTAAGCCAGAAAGAAAAACACCAATACAGTATACTGACACATATATATGGAATTTAGAAAGATGGCAATGATGACCCTGTATGCGAGACAGCAAAAGAGACACAGATGTATAGAACGGACTTTTGGACTCTGTGGGAGAGGGAGAGGGTGGGATGATTTGGGAGAATGGCATTGAAACATGTAAACTAACATGTAAGAACGAAGCACAAGCCTATGTTCGATACAGGATACAGGATGCTTGGAGCTGGTGCACAGGGATGAGCCAGAGAGATGATGTGGGGTGGGAGGTGGGAGGGGGGTTCGGGATTGGGAGCTAATATACACCCATGGTGGATTCATGTCAATGTATGGCAAAACCAATACGGTATTGTAAAGTAAAATAAAGTAAAAATAAAATTTAAAAAAAAAAAAAATCACTTATCTCCCAATAACCCTTTTTGGAATGTGAGTACACTATTCTTATCTGCATTTACAGTTGAGGAAAGTGAAGTACAAAGAAAGCAATTCTCTCAAGGTTATCAGCTATTAGGTGGCAGACCTGGGATTTGCACTTAGTTGACTGGCACTAGACACAATGCCAGTCTAGTTAACAGGATGCCATATCCTAATACTAGAGATTGGGGCCCAGCATCACCAGAAGGAGCTTCTTTGGTGAGTTTTGGCTGAGTTTTTCCAGTTCATATCAGAGCAATTAGAGTCTTCTTCATACTAAAGTAGTTAAAGTCCCAGTGCAATTGGATTGATCTTATTCAGTTCAGTTTAGCTCAGTCACTCAGTCGTGTCTGACTCTTTGTGACCCCATGAATTGCAGCACGCCAAGCCTTCCTGTCCATCACCAACTCCAGGAGTTCACTCAGATTCACGTCCATTGAGTCAGTGATGCCATCCAGCCATCTCATCCTCGGTCATCCCCTTCTCCTCCTGCCCCCAATCCCTCCCAGCATCAGAGTCTTTTCCAGTGAGTCAACTCTTCGCATGAGGTGGCCAAAGTACTGGAGTTTCAGCTTTAGCATCATTCCTTCCAAAGAAATCCCATGGTTGAGCTCCTTCAGAATGGACTGCTTGGATCTCTTTGCAGTCCAAGGGACTCTCAAGAGTCTTCTCCAACACCACAGTTCAAAAGCACCAATGCTTCAGCACTCAGCCTTCTTCACAGTCCAACTCTCACATCCATACATGACCACAGGAAAAACCATAGCCTTGACTAGATGGACCTTAGTCGGCAAAGTAATTGATCTTATTAGCTTTCTTTAAATTTGGTCCAGATTAGGGTAAGAGCAGCATCATAAGAGTCAGAGTGATCTTGTTTAGAATTCCAGTCAGTTATGTCCTAACTGTACAGTCTTGGAGAGGTTACTTAACCTGAGTCCTTACTGATGGATAACGATGTCTTAAAGGGCTTCCCTAGTGGCTCAGACAGTAAAACATCTGCCTGCCGTGAGAAGAGGGATTCCGATTCTCATATATCCTTGTAAAAATTTTATTTAAGTTATTAGGTCCATGGCAATTGGGTTTCATGGTATAACTTGAAGGATGACAAGCAATCTTCTACCTCCTACAAAATGTTAACTTGTGTTATTATTAACTTGTGCAAATGTCTTATAGCTTCCCTTGTAGCTCAGTCAGTAAAGAATCTTCCTGCAGTGCAGGAGACCCCAGTTCGATCCCTGGGTTGAGAAGATCCCCTGGAGAAGGAAATGGCAGCCCACTCCAGTATCCTTGCCTGGAAAATCTGGTGGACTGCAGTCCATGGGGTCACAAAGAGTCAGGCATGACAAGTGACTAACATTAATGTCTTATCTGAAATTCATATCTGGGTCAGGATGTTAATCCACATTAAAATGGATGGACTTCCAGAGTAGCTGTACCCCACAAACTTAGTTTTTGACACCAAAATGTGAATTAGCAAATAAACACCGTTTTTGATGTATCAGTACTTCAAGCAGAAAATGATGACAAAAATACTAAGGTCTATCTATCTTGAAGGGTTATTCTAAGGAACTTACGAAACAAGGCATGTGAAAACAATTAAGTGAAAAGTGCTCTTTAGTTTCAATTCCAACAACTCTTATGTGGCACCTCCTATATGCCAAGAATGTGGAAACAATTGTTACTGAACCAAATAGGTATTCTTTGAGGTCTTTTTTAAGGAATTCATCTAAGAAAAATGGAGATTAAAATCTTAAAATACAGAATGAGAAAGAACCCATGTGCATATTTCCATCATTCGATATAAACTAATGTTTTATAATTATCAAGTTTAATTTCATTTCCATCTGACCCACTGAGCCATTTGCTTCTTGGGGCTAAGGCCTTTGCCCTACTTATCTTCCCAGTATATAACAAATTGCTTGACCCACAATAGGTGCTTAATAAGTAATCAATAGTAAATCAGTGAGTAAATGATTGAACAAAAGAGAATTTCTCACTAGAAAACTAACTGTAATCTTTTTACTCCTCCCAGTTCTCAGACACCAGGACTCTCTGCACCTCTACCCTGGACTCTAAGATTCTCTTCTCGTTTCCAGGGTGACTCTGTAACCCTCACCCACACCTGGCTCTGTTACCACATCTGTCTAAGCCAGAAGACACACTTGTTTCTCCCCTCTGGCAGACTGGCCCTTTGGGCAGCATTCCTACACTTATTCCTGGTGTCAGAGCTCAGACACTGGTGAAATCACTTATCTGCTGCTTCATTAGCTATGGCTGCTACCTGGATGCTGCACATAGCATTACCACACAGTTATTGATCTCACATTACAGGACCAGGCAGAATGATTTCACTTTCAACTGACTAATTGTGTAGGGAAAGGGCTTTAAAACAAGAAAGGAAAAATTCATTAAATTCTCTAAGACAAAACTGAGGTCACCCTGTTAAGTACAACACCCATACAGATGTGCTATTAAAACAGATGTTCATGCAGACAAGCCTAAACTGTTAACAAGACTGCCATTTCCCTGAGGATGTCTTGTTTTCAAATGACTTCCTAGGTTGCTGGGGGGCTTTGGGGAGGGTAAGGGGATGAGATCCTGGATACATACGAGGCAAACAATTCTATTAGTTTCTTCGACTCCTGTGGTTGTCATCACATAGCTGTTGTCCCAAACAGGAAAATTTAAAGACTATCCAGTTACATTCTATGGGACTTAGACAATTTTAAGGGTAAAAGGTTACCTAGGCCAGTTTTTCAGGCTATATTCCTTGGAGTTTTAGAGTCCTAAGAAATTGCTTTAAGGGTTTTTAGGGTGAGGGGATGAGGGGGATCAACGGCAGCAGAGCTTGTGGGTTACTGGTTTTTACCACCTTTCACCCACTGCTTCCACCATGATTTATTTGTTGTATACAAATCATAAGATTATGTTTTTAAAAAACATAATTTCCCTGTTTAAAAATATTTTAAGCTATAGCTCCATGGCAAATAAATGGGGAAAAAGTGAAAACAGTGACAGATTTTATTTTCTTGGGCTCCAAAATCACTGCCAACAGTGACTGCAGCCATAAAATTAAAAGATGATTTCTCCTTGGAAGAAAAGCTATGACAAATCTAAACAGTGTATTAAAAAGCAGAGACATTACTGCCAAAAAACGTCTATATAGTCAAAGCTATGGTATTTCCAGTAGTCATGTATGGACGTGAGAGTTGGACCATAAAGAAGGCTGAGTGCCAAAGAATTGATGCCTTCAGAATCCAGATTGGAAAAGAAGTAAAACTCTCACTGTTGCAAATGACATGATCCTCTATATAGAAAACCCTGAAGACACCACCAGAAAATTACTAGAGCTAATCAATGAATATAGTAAAGTTGCAGGATATAAAATTAACAGAGAAATCCCTTGCATTCCTATACACTAACAATGAGAAAACAGAAAGAGAAACTAAGGAAACAATCCCATTCATCATTGTGATGAAAAAAATAAAATACATAGGAATAAATCTACTTAAGGAAACAAAAGACCTATATATAGAAAACTATAAAACACTGATGAAAGAAATCAAAGATGACACAACTAGATGGAGAAATACACCATGTTCATGGATCAGTAGAATCAATAAAGTGAAAATGAGTATAATACCCAAAGCAATCTATAGATTCAATGCAATCCCTATCAAGCTACCAATGGCATTTTTCACAGAACTAGAAAAAATAATTTCACAATTTGTATGGAAATACAAAAGAACCCTTGAATGGCCAATGCAATCTTGAGAAAGAAGAATGAACTCTGGGAATCAACCTGCCTGACTTCAGACTATACTACAAAGCTACAGTCATCAAGACTGTATGGTATTGGCACAAAGATAGAAATTTACATCAATGGAACAAAATAGAAAGCCCAGAGATAAATTCATGTACCTATGGGCACCTTATCTTTGACAAAGGAGGCAAGAATATACAATGGAAAAAAGACAATCTCTTTAACAAGTGGTACTGGGAACACTGGTCAACCACAGGTAAAAGAATGAAACTAGAATACTTTCAAACACCATACACAAAAATAAACTCAAAATGAATTAAAGATCTAAAAGTAAGATCAGAAGCTATAAATCTCCAAGAGGAAGATATAGGCAAAACACTCTCTGACATAAATCACAGCAGGATTCTCTATGACCCACCTCCCAGAGTAATGGAAATAAAAGCAAAAATAAACAAATGGGACCTAATTAAGTTTAAAAGCTTCTGCACAACAAAGGAAACTATAAGCAAGGTGAAAAGACAGCCTTCAGAATGGGAGAAAATAATAGCAAATGAAGCAACTGACAAAGAATTAATCTCAAAAATATACAAGCAGTCCTGCAGCTCAATACCAGAAAAATAAACTACCCAATCAAAAAATGGGCCAAAGAACTAAACAGACATTTCTCCAAAGAAGGCATGCAGATGGCTAACAAACATATGAAAAGATGCTCAACAACACCCAATATCAGAGAAATGCAAATCAAAACCACAATGAGGTTCCATCTCATGCCAGTCAGAATCAGTTCACCTCAGCTCAGTTCAGTTGCTCAGTGATGTGCAACTCTTTGTGATCCCATGGACTGCAACAAGCCAGGCCTCCCTGTCCATCACCAACTCCTCGAGTTTACTCAAACTCATGTCCATTGAGTTGGTGATGCCATACAACCATCTCATCCTCTGTCATCCCCTTCTCCTCCCACCTTCAGTCTTTCTCAGCATCAGGGTCTTTTCCAATTACTCAGTTCTTCACATCAGGTGGCCAAAGTACTGGAGTTTCAGCTTCAGCATCAGTCCTTCCAATGAACATTCTGGACTAATTTCCTTTAGGATGGACTGGTTGGATCTCCTTGCTGTACAAGGGACTCTCAAGAGTCTTCTCCAACACCACAGTTCAAAAGCATCAATTCTTCAGTGCTCAGCTTTCTTTATAGTCCAACTCTCACATCCATACATGACTACTGGAAAAACCATAGCTTTCACTACAAGGACCTTTGTTGGCAAAGTAATGTCTCTGCTTTCTAATATACTGTCTAGCTTGGTCATAGCTTTCCTTTCAAGGAGCAAGTGTCTTTTAATTTCATGGCTGCACTCACCATCTGCAGTGATTTTGGAGCCTAAAAAAATAAAGACTGTTACTGTTTCCACTGGTTTCCCCATCTATTTGCCATGAAGTGATGGGACCAGACACCATGATCTTTGTTTTTTGAATGTTGACTTTTAACCCATATTTTTCACTCTCTTCTTTCACTTTCATTAATAGGCTCTTTAGTTCTTCTTCGCTTTCTGCCATAAGGGTGGTGTCATCTGCATATCTGAGGTTATTGATATTTCTCCTGACAATCTTGATTCCAGCTTGTGCTTCATCCAGCCCAGCATTTCTCATGATGTACTCTGCATAGAAGTTAAATAAGCAGGGTGACAATATACAGCTTTGATACACTCCTTTCCCTATTTGGAACCAGTCTGTTGTTCCATGTCCAGTTCTAACTGTTGCTTCCTGATCTGCATACAGATTTCTCAAGAGGCAGGTCAGGTGGTCTGGTATTCCCATCTCTTTCAGAATTTTCCACAGTTTCTTGTGATCCACACAGTCAAAGGCTTTGGCATAGTCAATAAAGCAGAAATAGATGTTTTTCTGGAACTCTCTTCCTTTTCCCATGATCCAGCAGATGTTGGCAATTTGATCTCTGGTTCCTCTGCCTTTTCTAAAGCCAGTTTGAACATCTGGAAGTTCACAGTTCACATATTGTTGAAGCCTGGCTTGGAGAACTTTGAGCATTACCTTACTAGCGTGTGAGATGATTGCAATTGAGTGGTAGTGTGAGCATTCTTTGGCATTGACTTTCTTTGAGATTGGAATGAAAACTGACCTTTTCCAGTCCTGTGGCCACTGCTGAGTTTTCCAAATTTGCTGGCATGTTGAGTGCAGCACTTTCAAAGCATCGTCTTTTAGAATTCGAAATGGCTCAACCAGAATTCCATCACTTCCACTAGCTTTTTCATAGTGATGTTTCCTAAGGCCCACCAGCATTCCAGGATTTCTGGCTCTAGGTTGGTGATCACACCATGGTGATTATTGTGACAATTTTTATAAATATATATAGTTCTTCCATGTATTCTTGCCACCTCTTCTTAATATCTTCTGCTTCTGTTTGGTCCATAACATTTCTGTCCTTTATTGTGCCTATCCTTGCATAAAATGTTCCCTTGGTATCTCTAATTTTCTTGAAGAGGTCTCTAGACTTCCTCATTCTATAGTTTTCCTCTATTTCTTTGCATTGATCACTGAGGAAGTCTTTCTTATCTCGCCTTGCTCTTCTTTGGAACTCTGCATTCAAATGGCTGCTATCAAAATGTCTACAAACAATAAATGCTGGAGAGGGTGTGGAGAAAAGGGAACCCTCTTACACTGTTGGTGGGAATGCAAAATAGTATAGCCACTATGGAGAACAATGCAGCGATTCCTTAAAAAACTGGAACTAGAACTGCTATAAGACCTATCAATCTCACTGCTGGGCATACACACCGAGGAAACCAGAACTGAAAAGGATACGTGTACCCCAATGTTCATCACAGCACTGTTTACAATAGCTAGGACAGGGATGTAACCTAGATGTCCATCAGCAGACAAATGGATAAGAAACTTGTGATACATATACACAATGGAATATTACTCAGCTATTAAAAAGAAAGCATTTGAGTCAGTTCTTATGAGGTGGATGAAACTGGACCTACTGAACAGAGTGAAGTGAGTCAGAAAGAGACACATCAACACAGTATATTAACACATATATATGAAATTTAGAAAGATGGTAATGACGACCCTATATGTGAGACATCAAAAGAGACACAGATATAAAGAACAGACTTTTGGACTCTGTGGGAGAAGGCGAGGGTGGGATGATTTGAGAGAATAGCATTGAAACGTGTATATTACCATATGTGAAATAGATCGCCAGTCCAGGTTTGATGCATGAGACAGGGTGCTCAGGGCTGGTGCACTGGGATGACCCAGAGGGATGTAATGGGGAGGGAGGTGGGAAGGGGTTTTTGGACAGGGGACACATGTACACCCATGGCTGATTGGGTGTGTATGTCAATGTATGGCAAAAACCGCCACAACATTGTAAAGTAATTAGCCTCCTATTAAAATAAATAAATCAATTTTTTTAAAAAAGAATTGATGTCTTTGAATTTTGGTACCAGAGAAGACTCTTGAGAGTCCCTTGGACACCAAGAAGATCAAACCAGTCAATATTAAAGGAAATCAACCCTGAATTCATTGGAAGAACTGATGCTGAACCTCCAATACTTGTCCACCTGATGTGAAGAGCTGACTCATTTGAACAAGACCCTTATGCTGGGAAAGACTGAAGGCAAAAGGAGAAGGGACAGCAGAGGGTGAAATGGTTAGATAGCTTCACTAACTCTATGGATGTGAATCTGAGTAAACTCTGGGAGATAGTAAAGGGCAGGGAAGCCAGGCATTCTGCAATCCATGGGATTGCAAAGAGTTGGACACAACTTAGCAACTGAACAATAAAAATAGGCAGTATCAGTTCAGTTCAGTCGCTCATTCGTGTCTGACTCTTTGCGACCCCATGAATCGCAGCACACCAGGCCTCCCTGTTCATCACCAACTCCCAGAGTTCACTCAGACTCATGTCCATCAAGTCAGTGATGCCATCCAGCCATCTCATCCTCTGTCATCCCCTTCTCCTCCTGCCCCCAATCCCACCCAGCATCAGAGTCTTTTCCAATGAGTCAACACTTCGCATGAGGTGGCCAAAGTACTGGAGTTTCAGCTTTAGCATCATTCCTTCCAAAGAAATCCAGGGTTAATCTCCTTCAGAATGGACTGGTTGGATCTCGAAGGGACTCTCAAGAGTCTTCTCCAACACCACAGTTCAAAAGCATCAATTCTTCAGCTCTCAGCCTTCTTCACAGTCCAACTCTCACATCATCATAGCAAATATAAAGGTAGACTCAAAAAAAGTAAACAAATAAATAAAGGTGTACCCTACCACCAGACTGGCTGGGTTTCAATCTGCCCTTCATCATGTGTTGGCTGTATGATTTTGCCAAGCCATCCACCTATGCCCCAGATTAGATTCTCTTACATAAGGAGTTTGTTCTTACTTTTTCTCCCTCCTGTTTCATCATTTTTTTTTTCTTAATTGTATTATCCTATCAGCATGTAAATATCTTTTTAAAACAAACAAAAAAAATGATCTTTTGATCACCTTTCTACCTGCTGTTACTATCTCTCCTCTCTTTTTAATTTTTTTAAATAAATTTATTTATTTTAATTGGAGGTTAATTACTTTACAATATTTGGGAGAATGGCATGGAAACATGTATAATATCATATATGAAATGAGTCCTCTCTTCTTTTTACAACAAAATCCTTCAAAAGAATAGTTCATCTTACTCTTTCCACTTCTTTATGCCCATGACCTGTGAATCTACTCTAGAAATACTGCTCTTGCCAAAGTCACTGATTTCATGCTTCAACTTTATTGGACAATTCTCAGTCCACTTTGTTTCATCTATATGTGTGTGTGTGTGTGTGTGAGAGAGAGTGTGTGTTATTCACTCAGTCATGTCCAACTTTTTGCAACCCCATGGACTGTAGTCCTCCAGTCTCCTTCAGCCATGGAATTCTCCAGACAAGAATACTGGAGTGGGTAGTCACTTCTCCAGGGGATCTTCTCAACCCAGGGATCCTAGCCGGGTCTCCCGCACTGCAGGCATATTCTTTACCATCTGAGCCACCAGGGAAGTCCTTTGTTTTATCTATTAGTAGCAATTAACACAGTTCAGTATGTTGGGTTTATGGAAACTTTTAATCCACCACACCACATTTTCCTCTTCACTTCTTACCCCACAGACTGTTGTTTTCAGTCCCTTCACAATCCCCACTTCTTCTTCCGGAGCACTATTATTTCAGTGTTCCAAGCCTCACTCCTCAGACATCTTTTTCTTTTCTGTCTACAAACACATAAAAGTAAGCTCACTCAGTCCTATGTCTATATTAATATCTCCCTTATATATCTCTAGCTTCCAAACTCTCCTCTGATCAATAGACTTACATATCTACTTGTCCACTGATGTCTCTACTTGAATACGTAACTTTGCATCTACACCTTTATACCTCCAAAACTGAACTCTTCATTGCCTTCCCCCTCCAGACATGTTCTTTCCAAAGCTTTCCCCATCACAGGTAGCATCAAGTGGCTCAGGCAAAAAACCTTGAGTCATCCCTGATTTTGTTTCTCCTTCTCTCGCTCTCCTGACCACATATAATCCAGTAGTAAATTTCATTGACTTGATCTTCAAAATATATCTTGGAACTAATTACATCTCACTGTCTTCATTGTTACCATTTGGTCCAAACCGTTCGATTTTATTGTTGGAACAACTTCCAGATCTCTTTTCCACTTTGATTCTTCTGCCTCACATCACTCACTTGATCTAAACCCACCAATGGGTTCCAAATCACACACAGGCTTTATTGTGGTCTTCACAGTCCTCCCTGACTGAAGCTACAAATTCAACTCCTATTTACCCTCTGCAGCCCTCAGTAAGGCTCCAGGGAACATGGTCTGCTGTTACACAGCCCATTAGCTCACTTCCAAAGAAGGCTGACCCTCACTCAGAGGAGGCAAACTCATCATCACAGAGAGCCAAAGGAATAAACATGTCTTCTCTGGGTCCTGACAGAATGCAACAGCTTAATCCTCAGCTTGGTAAATGCCACAGCTCCAACTGTGATCAGCTCAATCTTGAAGGCAGTTTGAATGACTTTCAGGGATGGTTCTGGGCAACTGCCAGCTGGAGGGCCAAGATGTTGCTTGAAAGAGTGACTTTTCTGGGGACTTCCCTAGTGGTGTGATTAAGACTCCAGGCTTCCACTGCAGGGGGACACACGTTCAATACCTGGCCAGAGAACTAAGATCCTACAAATCTTACGGTATGGCCAAAAACTTTAAAAATAAAATTTTAAATTAAATAAAAAAGAATGACACTTAGGGAGAGTGATTATCAAGATGCTCTTTCTCTTCATCATCTCTTACATTTTCTTCTACTTTGTGGTTTTACAAAGCATTGCCATACACATTGTTTCACTTACTCCTCATAGCAAGTCTGTGCATTTGAGCCTTTTCCTACAGCTGAGGCTTGTGGAAAGCTGGTCTCATGGTTAGAAAAGGTGATCCCTAGAATGGTTTAGGTTTTGGGGCCATCACAATTTACCACCTTGTCTTCCAGATCACAGTTTGCCTATTCCCATCTCATCTGGGTCTTTGTGAGCTCAAGCTAACTGGCTTGTAGGTGCTTCCCTGGCAGCTCAATGGTAAAGAATCCACCTGCCAATGTAGGAGACATGATTTTGATCCCTGGTCCAAAAAGATCCCACATGCCGTGTGGGAGCAATGAAGCCCATGCACCACGATTTTGAGCCTGTGCTCTAGAGTTTAGGAACCACAACTACTGACGCCTTTGTGCCCTAGAGCCCATGCTCCTCAACAACAGAAGACTCTTCAATGAAAAGCCCGCATACCAGCAACTAGAGAGTACCCCCCACTCACCAGAACTAGAGAAAAGCCCATGCAGTAACAAAGACCCAGCACAGCCTAAATACATAAACAAAATTACTTTAGAAACACATTATTAGCAAAAAACACAACTGACTTGAATGGGGTGGAGAGGAGGGATGGATTGGGGGTTTAAGGTTAGCAGATACAAACTATTATACATAGAATGGATAAACAAGGTCCTGCTATAGAGCATAGGAAACTGTATTCAATATCTTGTGATAAACCTTAATGGAAAATAATATGAAAAAGAAGATACATATATATGTGTAACTGAATCACTTTGTTATATAGCAGAAATAAACATAATATTATAAATCATAAAAGAAAATCCATAAAATAAATTTTAAAAATAACTTTCTTAAATGGTAGTTAACTTGAAGTTGAGCCTCAAGAATCCTCCCACTTGACATAAGCCATAGGCCACCTAGGATTTTACTGGAATCCTCAGTTCTGACCCACTAAGACTCCAATGATGTTGGAGGTTTATCATATCTACTAACTTTTAAAAATATGAACTGATTATTTTGCAATCCTGTAGATATAGATAACTTTAACGGTGATATTTGTCAATCTAATGGTATCATACATCCATGTATTTTCTTGCCAGTTCAGAGCATTTGGATGAAGTTAAGATGTCTGATGCTAAGGGATAGTCTTTGGCCATTAGAACAAATCAAGTTAGCTAACTACACTAATGGAAATAGAATTGTCTTAGTGCTTTATAATAAGTACTGGAGCTAGAAGGCCAAATTCAAGGTCAGACTCAAATTCAGTTCCCTTGAAAAATCTTACACAAATGGGCTCCCCCCATCTTTGGGCATATGTGAATTTTTACCTCCATGTTTCCACTGAAAATCTTTCAGGGAAGAACTCAAGTCTGGCCAATCAATTCAAGTTAATGACTTTGGTGTTGAAACTCAGGAATCTAGTTAGCAGTCATTAAATTAGAAAACAGTATCAAAGAGTCAAAGTAAATACATAAAGGAACTTGTAACTATCACAATATAAATTAAAAGAAGCTTTCAATTCCACCAATCTCAAGTTGGCATCTTGAGGATGAAATTGAATTGTACAAGACTTAGCTTGACTTGAACATGAATTATCCACCACACTTCTAAACAGCTGTTAGTTACTATTATTTATACCAAAAAGTAAAAGAAATTGAGATATCTTACAGAGGTAAGGGGTCTAACACACAGCCACATGGAAGATGGGGAGAGCTTAAAATCAGCATCCCAGCCAACTAATCTGTGGTTATGAAATCAATCTGCCAAATGATGCAAGATGTAATTGAATAAATGCCTATGAAGATGGCACTGTGCATTTAGTAGGCACTCAATAGATTTCATGGAATGAGTTAAAACAAAACACAGAACAAATATAAGTTTTACTAGGACTCCTAATCACACATGCCAAACTCTGGCCTTGTGTTGTGCTGTGCTTAGTCATTCAGTCATGTCCAACTCCTTGCCAACCCATGGACTGTAGCATACCAGGCTCCTCTGTCCATGGGATTCTCCAGGCAGGAATACTGGAGTGGATAGCCATGCCCTCCTCCAGAGGATCTTCCCAACTCAGAGATCAAACCCAGGTCACCCACATTGCAGATGGATTTTTTACCATCTGAACCACCAGGGAAGCCCTAGAAAAAAGGTTTTAGAATCATCACACACACAGGAAAAACCTAGAGAAACATGCCCTGTGTCTAATGTCAGCTCTGTTCCCCACCCCACCAACACACAAGATCACATTTCCCATCAATACAAGCAGATTGCCTTCTGCCCAGATGATGAGTGATACAGAAGGGTACTTACATAAGTTTTCCTGACGGAATGCTAAGGGCTGGCTATTGCTATCTCCACGACTATGGAGAAGTAGGAGAAAGTTTACAGATCATCAGGAAAAACATATTTAGATACTTGAAATGTAGGTACTGTAAACATACCATGTTATTCTTTATAATGATTAGTTTGGTTTTTGCTATATTTTGATAGGTGCCTTAAACTATATGGTTTTTCATATCAGTTATGCAAAAAATAAGTTCCTGGAGGGACAGACAAAAATAATACATTCCATATGAATTTCTCCTGGGGATCTTTGGTGCCAGCACATGCTGCTGCTGCTGCTAAGTGGCTTCAGTCGTATCCGACTCTGTGTGACCCCATAGACGGCAGGCTATGCCATCCCTGGGATTCTCCAGGCAAGAACACTGGAGTGGGTTACCATTTCCTTCTCCAATGCAGGAAAGTAAAAAGTGAAAGTGAAGTCGCTCAGTCATGTCCGACTCTTCACGACCCCATGGACTGCAACCTATCAGACTCCTCCATCCATGGGATTTTCCAGGCAAAAATACTGGAGTGGGGTGCCATCGCCTTCTCCAACCAGCACATGCTAGATGCCCATAAATGCCCTTTGACTTTTTGGTCCATCCAATGACATTGTTTTTTAATATTTATTTTTACTTATTTATTTATTTGGCTTGCAGGGTCTTAGTTGCAACACTCAGGATTTTGATCTTTGTTGTGGCATGTGGGATGTTTAGCTGCCCCATGTGACCTCTTACCTGTAGCCTGTGAGATCTAGTTCCCTGACCAGGGATCAAATCCAAGCCCCCTGCATTGGAAGCTTGAAGTCTTAGACACTGGACCACCATGAAAGTCCCCAGATGACATTATTTAACCAAACATTTTGGATATTTTCCTTTGGCCATTTATCTGATAGTATATGAGGTCCTATATTTTGTCCTCTTTTACATAAAGAGTGATCCCTTGCAACTTCCACCTCATAATGTGGAACCATGGTAATTTCTTCAAGCAGGATTGGGGTGCTTAATCAATAATGACCTCTCTTGAAGAGCAAATTACCTTACTTTGTAATAGGGTGATCATCATAACCTAAAATAAAAGAAGGTATAGGCCTCTGGAAAACTAAAGAAAGGTCAGTAAAACCATGGGGAGAAGCATTCTGCTTGTTCCTCCCTGACCAGAGACTTCTGAGTCTACCTACTAATTACCTGTGTTCTAGGGAATATTTTATAATGAAAATTTCTCATTAGCCTAATGTGGGAGCCACCTGATCACAAAACCAAAAAAAAAAAAAAAACATTAATTTAGAGATTAGCCAGAGGTCTTTTTGTTACTGGGTGCTTTATTGGGAGATTTCTGGGGACTTTTTATATCTGTCTTTATAGTTTCATAATCAAATGAACTGCTGTCGATCATTTCAGAGGTATTGGGGGTGAACTTAAGGCAAACATCCAAAAGAAGCAAATACAGCATGGGCAGTCTGAGAATGTGAGTAGAGCAGGGGGACTTTTTGCAAAATCACAGAGGCCTTTTCAGCGGTTATTAAGCATTGCATGCTCTTCTCAAATCCAGTGTAGTGAAGATTAATTTAGTGGGGATTTATCAACTCTTCAAGGAAAGCCAAAATAATTTCAGAAATATGCTGCCTTTAGGACCCTTTCACTAAGTTAGTGTTTCAAGACTGTCCTTCAGGAGAATGGGGAGCTGCCGAGGGGTTTAGGATCCCTGCTGAAGGGCAAATTGAACCCAGGCACAGATGGCTGAAGTCCACAAAGAGAGCCTGTCTATTTTTAATCAGACAGCTAAGATCTGAGGAGTCTATGACTCTGCTTCTATTTGTGGAAATGGACAGCATCAGAAAAAGGGTGTATGGGACTTTGCTGTTCTGCTCGTGTTACACCCTGACAGTAAAGGGGCTGCCTGATATGTTTGGGCCCCAGCTCCTTCGTCCCCTATTCTGTGATTGTCTTCCCTAACCCTGAGACTTTCTCTCCCCAGGCCTCAGCTGCAGAGAAAGGGCTCAACGCCAGAGTCACCGTGAGGAAGCACGCAAGATAATGTGTATAGCAATGCTTTGTAAAACCACAAAGTAGAAGAAAATGTAAGAGATGACAAAGTGGAAGAGCATCTTGATAATTACTCTCCAGAAAAGTCATTCTTTCATGCAACCTCTTGGCCCTCCAACTGGGGATTGCCCAGAACAATCCCTGAAAGGCATTTGATCGGCCTTCAAAACTGAGCTGGTCACGGTTGTAGCTGTGGCATTTACCAGGCTGAGAATTAAGCTGCCTCATTCCGTCAGGGCCCAGAGGGGACATATTTATTCCTTTGTTTGGTTTTTGGTGATGATGTGTGTACATCCTCTGAGTGAGGGTCAACAAAGCATGTGAACTGGGGCCTCACCAAAGCACTGTAGAATCAAAGCTGTGTCCAGTCCCAGGAGCAGAAGTGGTTGAGACTCTGACCTACTGGGAAAGCTTCCAGCAAAGCTAATGGCATTGGATCCCTGCACTTCCTTTGCTCTTCCAATCACAGTTGCCGTCTCGGCAGTTCCAACAACCCTGCCTTGTAAAAAATAGCTACGCAGCCCCACTCAGGAGGGAGACTCTATTACTCAGAACCACATCAGACTGCAGTGAAAGTACCTAAGAAAACAGTTTAGTTCTGTGCTATCCAAGTACATGCATATAGACACAATATAGAAATGCACACGTACTGGTGAACAAGTTCCTGGGCCTCTATTTGCAAATGAAGGAAACTGCCTCTAAAGTCCTTGAGGAAAGGCCTGTTGCAAATACAGAGCATTTTTATTACTGCATCACTGCAAACAGTGTTGTCACTTTCTTCTCTTCAACACATCTAACCTCACACAAAGGATAAGGCTATTTGCCAGATTGGATGCCACTGTTGGTGACAGGCTAGGGAAAGAAGCAGGGTTGGATGCAGACTGACAGTTTCGTAAATTTGATTTCTAATTTCATGTATTTATTTCTTTTAAAGAAAAGAGGGAGAGAGGGAATACTAAGAGCCATGAAATCATTAAAACCAATTCCCTTTCTCTCTCCCCAACTCTCCCTCTTCCTGAGTATGTGTGTGAAACAATCTTTGCAGCTACAGAGCCATCCGATAGTATTGATCCAGGTGTGGAAATTGGTATTGACTGCTGCTGCTGCTCCATGCACTTCCCCAGCTTTTAAAGATACAGCATATAGGTGATTTCACTTTGTACATGACAGAGCTCTGGAGACCTGGGCTGAAACAAGCTAAATAATACAAAATTAAAGATCAGGTTTTGTATCTTGCTCCCCCACTTAAACAAAAGGAAGCCCAAAGAGCTTCCAAAGAGATGGTGATAAAAATGAAAGTTCAATACCACTTTCTAAGGTGAGAAAAGGACAATTTGTGTGCACTTTGATTTCAAAGTGACCATTGGTAAATGTCTTAATACAGCCTCAATGTTGTTAAAATCCTTGGAGGATCTAGATGCTTAAAGGAAGTGTGGTCTGCCAGTCAGAGGTGCTGAAGTAGTTCTCTTTCACTGCCCTAAAATACTACCACGAATTTAGTGACACAAAAAACACAAATTTATTATCCTACAGCCATGTAGGTCAGAAGTCCAAGAGTAAGTGTCAACAGTCTTGGTTCCTTTCTAGAGGCTCTAAAAGAGACCCTCTCGTAACTTTCTGCTCATTCAGGTCGTTGACAGAATTCAGTTCTTTGTGGCTGTAGGACTGAGGTCCCAGCTTTGAGAAGCCATTCCTTGTCTCATGGGTCTTTATCATCTCCAAGGTCAACAGGTCAAATCCTTCTCCTGGGGCATCACTGTTTTGTATTTTCTCTTTCATTTTTAAGGACTCCTGTGATTAGATTGGGCTGACCAGAAGAATCCAGAATAATTTCCTTTTATCATAGTCCTTCACCTTGATTGGGCCCTGAAAGTCCCTTTTGCCATGTAAGGGAACATAGTCACAGGTTCTGGGAATTAGAACACAGACATAGTTGGAGCCATTATTCTACATAGCACAGATGTCATGATTCTAAGCTACTCTCAGTATCTTTCAGAAGAGGCTAACAGAAGAAACTAAAAAGAAAAAGCTAGCATTGCCTTTCTAATACTGGACCACATCATACCTGCATTGTGTGTGAGTTCTTTCACGATGGATGCATACTCACACAATGCGCAGAACTGACCAGCCATGTGTAGTGCCATGTTCTAGCATCAAACTTGTCTTGAAAAGGTTAAACAAACTATTGAAAAAAAGAGTTACTATATCTACTGGCTAGCGTGCTAGCTAGACTCTTCGAATATCACAATAAACACAGCATAATCTAATAATAACTTTTGCAGAAAGTCACAGTTTAGAGGATAGATAGACATGGGTAAGACAATTACAATACAAGGCACAGGAGCGCTGCCCTCGTGGTCTGTATAAGAGAGTCAGCGACCAGAGCAACGAGCAGTGCTGACGTGTATAACTGCCTCCCAGCACCTCCTACAGAGGCAGATACTTCCAGCTCTGTTTTATATGTTGCTAAATGGAAGTTAGAACTGAGACCATCTGTCATTCAGCCTCATGGGGGCAGATGGGAGCATGATGCTGGGTGTCGAGGGCCCCAAGTCCAGTCTTGCTCACATACTGAGTACTGTCCCCCACAGGATGTCATGTAACCTAAGTAGAGATTTTCCACTTGCCCATATTTCTTTAGATACTCCTGAAATCTTCCTGTGTTCTTTGGGGAAACCATGATGCCTTAGCCTCTGCTGTACTATTATCACAGCCCAAGGCAAGTTTATTTCAGTCTTGCTTATGCCCTCAGACAAATTCATCATCTGTTTTTAGCCCATTGCAGGGTAAGGGCCCCATGGCTGAGAGTCTTCTGTCAGCCTGAATGGCTAATTGAGACCTACCGTGCGCTGAGCTGGTGCAGATGGCCGTGAATGCAACACTGTTAGGCAAGGAGGGAAGGCAAGGCATCATGAATATTTAAGGAGGTAAAAGTAAATATTAATGAAACAATTGTACCTTTAAATGGTTAAATTACTTTCCACGCGCCAGTCCGTTTTTATCTCATCATGGTGCACATGCACACATGCATACACTCACACACATATTATATATTTCATCTGTGCTAGTGATTTCCAATTCGATCCTTTGAAGGTGAGAATCTCCCTTATGCTAGATATAAGCCTTCCTGAATTCATTCCTGAAGTTGAAAAAGCACGATTCTGCCCAGAAATATATAGTTCACAACTTGCTGGAATTCCAGTGACATGCCTGAGTCTTGTCTACTCTGATTTCATGGCACAAAGCCATGCATGCCATCGGGAGACAGGAAACCTTAACTTGAGCTCATGTGTGGTAATTGCTTTATTCTGCATGAACTCGTTCTAATTCCCCCTCCTTCTCAAAATAAGAAAGAACTTTAATTTTGCAGTTTTAATGACCGCATTATTTAGCCCTCTGCTATTACCAGGTAAGCTGTCTGAGCTTTCTTCAAATACATAGCTTCCTTTGATTATATCCCTCTGTGTTAATTTTCAACAAGACATCAATGAGTTTTCTACTTTTATTTTATCTCCCTTGGCACTGACTTTCCCTCTTAACATTTCAGAAAGTTTATTCACTCCAAATTGTATTTCCTGAGACTTGTTTTGTCTATCTTCTATTTCCCGTTGTAGAATTTAGTCTTCTTTCTTTAATGGTCTCTCTTTTGCCTGAATTTCATAATTCATCTTTTAATCACTGCATTTCAGATAGGTCTCTTTTATGCTTCTTTGTTTAGCCTTCTGTGTTGAATGGGGTAATCTCCCCTTAATGTTACTGAGATGTCCAAGAATCTCTTATCCTGCTTCTGGTCTGTAACCTCTTGGTTCCCTCTCTATCACTGATGATCACAAGAGTCTTTCTCCACCTTTTGAATGCATTGCTCTTTCACCTAAAAATAATTTCCTAATTTCCTTCTTATCATCAAATGATTTAATGGCTTCCCAATAATTTTTCTGTCCACTCTTTCCAGCTCTTTTGTTATTGACCACATTCTGTGCTCCAGCAGTGATGAGTAATTGAATAATAGAGGTAAAAAACTCTTTTTCATAGGCAAATTCAATCTATTTCAATGTTTAATGAATCTTTGAACCTTCTCTGCAAGCAAAGAATTTTCTCTTAATTCCATAATCACATTTTATAGGCCATCTAAATTTTACACCAATCTTATTATCAAAATGTCACATATATGTCACATATACATATATATGTATGTATGTATACATATTCAATATACATTATACATATAAAAATATGTATGAGTAATAAAACAGTTATTCCAATTTGAGCCCTAGTACAGAAAAGCATTGCAGCCATTCACATGTTTACAAGCAGCATTCTAGAAGAAGGGAAGACATGGAGAGAAAGCTCCTAACTTGTTTTTCTGTTATGCAATAAAAGCACAAGCCTGGGTCCCACTCTCTCACTTTGCCCTTAACCTTGGTCCTCCCTCCTACCTGCGCCCCTAGTGGCCATCACGGCCCACATCCTTCACCCAAACTGAGTCTATAATATAAAATAGAAAGTGAACTGGTTTGCTAACCAGTAATAATTGTTTGGCCTCAGATCAGTCACTTGAATTTTCTCAATCTCATTTTCCTCATCTATTAAAATAAAAGGGTGAGTTCAGGGATTTTAAAAGCTAGAAAACTTTCTTCAAACAAACTCACATACAGACACCTCCTCTATAAAACTGATGAACTCTGGCAAAAACCAGAGAGCACCATGTGTCTCAGAGGTTCCTCACCAACATGCTGAGCTACTGCTGGGGCTCTGAGCAAAAACTGCTGGACCAGACAAAACTAAAAACCAAGTTTGAAATTCTGCATTTCTACAAAAGCAATGAAGCTTGGAATTAACGACATACACACACTTACAGGCACAGTTCACTTTATAGATAGAACCTGTGGCAAGTCATTTCTAAAATAAAGCCCACGTTTCCTATTTTGTAGCATTCCATTTCAGAATTGTTTTCTCTTCGACTCTGATCTTCCTTTGGTGACAGCAGCTAACATTTCCCTTTTTTGCTGTTCTATCTCTCCTTTCCTCCCTGTGAACATCATTGCCCAACACCTACTCACCGCCACACCCTGTGCCCCATGCTTTTATATCACGTTTTTCTCATGTTGTTCGTTTGCTCTGAAAGGGGAAATTACACTTGATTTTCTTTGCAGGAGGAAAACTGCTTGATGAAATGAACCCTGGATTCCATCGTTTAATAAAGTAAAAAATTTTAATTTTTGCAAAAGCACAATAAGACTATTTCCTAAAGTATCTATTTGATCAGTGTGAATGTAAAGAGTATCAAATTTGTATTTTGCAATAGTTTCAAAGTTTTTTGCATTAGGAGTGAGTTTAAGGACTGTCTATAGTGTCATCTTCATTTCTTCTGCCCTGTCTTTTAGATAGGATAAAATCACTGCTTTGACTTGGTTTAGTCATTTATTACCCAGATGAAAAAAGAACTCCCAAGTCCTGAAGAAAGTGGTCCAAAGGTCAATATAACACAGTCCCTAACTTCAGTGAGTTCCCAATCCTTGGACAAGACACCTAAGTGTCTAATTATTGTGAAGTATCATAAATACAAGAATAGTGGTGTGAACAAACCTACTAGGGAAACAGAGGAGGCAGAAATTCATTTTCTCTTCCAGAGAAAAGGTAGGACCCAGAGAAGCTTCATGGAGGAATGACATTTGAATCTAGAAAGATGGGTAGTATTTCACCAGCAAGCTCTTGGCAAAAGGAACAGTCTGCCCAGAGGCAGAGGCTCAAAAAACAAGGCATGATTATTGATTCAGACCTGGGGTCAAGCACAAAGTACATGGTATGTAGCCATGGACAATGAGGAAAAAACTGCTATGAGTGGATTGGGAAAATATATCTTACCTTATTCTACTCTATACCCATAAGAAAGATTTTTAATCAAGGAAATGGCATAATCAGACCTGTATTTTCAATAGTCCTGATATGAGACATTTCAGAGGTGAAATTTATAGATTCTTGTGATGTATTGGAGCCATGAGGAAGACAAAGTGGTCAAAGAAAATGCTAGTGTGCTAGGTTGGATGGCTGGATAGATGGTGACACCATCAGAGATTAAGGGAAAAAGGGAGAAGCAATTTTTATATGTAATTGTGGGTAGTTTGTCTTTTAATATATCTTTTGGGATGCCTATTAATATATACAAATTATAATATATAATTTATAGTATTATATTTATGTTATTTGTATATGTATAATTTTGTGTATATATTATAGGTATTTCTAAAGACATTAAAAGGCAAACTCTAATTTTTACATTTTTATACATTCTATTAATTTATTTAATACAAATTTATATATTATATAATAAATTATATTAATATATTATACATATCACATAAAAATATACTCATATTCAGATGTGGTGAAGTCCCTGTTCATACCTTGCTGGATATATTTTAACAGAGTCAAAAAAGTGAAAGTTAAGTTACTCAGTCATGTTTAACGCTTTGCTATCCCATGGACTATAGCCTACCAGGCTCCCCCGTCCATGGGATTTCCAGGCAAGAGTACTGGAGTGGGTTGCCATTTCCTTTTCCAGGGGATCTTTGCAACCCAGAGATCAAACTCGAGTCTCCAGCATTGCAGGCAGATGCTTTACCGTCTGAGCCACAGAATCAAGCAGTGCTCAAACAAAGTGAGATTAGACTTAATGGGAAGAAGTCATTCACAGGTTTTAACAGTAGAGCTGGTCATTGTGTAAACTACATGGGAATTCAGAGCTTGGTAAACCGGACCAAGGTGCATGAAAGAGATCAAGCTACAGGACTCAACCACCTTAAAAGTTCCCCTGTATAGGAGCAGGATTAACCAAGGAATCTGGGACTGCAAATAGTAAGTCAGATAGCATTGACCTAGAAAGGAGAAGAAGGAGCAGGGCCATGTCAGGAACTGGGAGAGAGAATGAGAAATCATACCTATTTTATAGGATAGTTTTGAGAATTAAAGGAGATAATTAAGGAGCTTGGCATCTACACATATACAGGATTTAATCTTAGCCTTTTACATAAGCACTGTAGACCTCAAAAAAGACACATTACAACAATTATCATGTCATTATTATTTAGTAGCATTTGTAGTTCCTGTTATGTAGAAATTCACTTTATATAATTCCACAAAGAAATTATTCATTATACCACAATCCTATGAAACAACCTCCTGGCATGTAACATATCAGAGTGCTAAGTGGCCATCCTGTTTGTATCCACCATCTTATTCTCAGTGCCACCAACTCCCCCTCTCTTGTATGTTATTATATTTGGCATTCTGACACACATAAAGTTTTTTACAATGGTTGCTCAAGAAGTAAATAATTACTTATCTCCAAAAAATAATGTAGTGGAGAAAGATGGTAGTACTGACTCACGTTAGTAATCCTGTCCATTGCCTGATTCTCTCCCTGCTGTTTCTTTACTCATCTTCTGCTTTCAAAAAAGATCTTCTGGGGTGAAATTGATAAGGTGAATATGAAACTTCTCACATTTTAATAATACAGAAGGCATTAAATGTGATTTCTCTGATATCACAGGGGTTCAACTCTGTTCTGTAAATTCTGTTTAATTAAAGCCAGGCTTCTTTGTTAGCTTTGCAAAAAGACTTCTGACAAAATGGCTATTTCTTTAAGTTCCAGCACCCAAATGGATAATATTCAGCTATCAAAATGTATGAACTAAAAAGAATTCATTATCCAATTATGATGCACATTTAACATTCCTCTACATTTTTAGACAATTTGTTTATCCATAGGATTTCTGGATTATCCATAGGATTTTTACAAGCATTTAAGACAAGGTTTATGTGACATACAAGTGTTGTGCAGAGGAGTTTGCAAGAAAGCATCTTTCATGTTGAGAAACACCTCTATCTTATTCTCAGATATTAATTCCCCCTCACTGCCTCATTTTGGAGAAGGAAATGGCAACCCACTCCAGTGTTCTTGCCTGGAGAATCCCAGGGATGGCGGAGCCCAATGGGCTGCCATCTGTGGGGTCGCACAGAGTCGGACACAACTGAAGCGACTTAGCAGCAGCAGCAGCAGCAGCAGCAGCAGCCTCATTTACTATAAAATTAGATACTTGGTCTTAAAATTTACTTAATAGGTTATTTTTAATTAAAATATTCTCTTTTAAAATATCTAAATGTCACCATACTATGCCAAAATTCTGCCACTTTCAAACTGGCAAGAAAATCTGAAGGAGGTTCATTAAACTTTGATTTTTCATAGGAGAAACTGTTAAATTTCACAATTGTTAAATTTTGTTTAAATTTAGGTGCTGAAAAAGTAAAATAGCCCTCTAAATATGATCTATTAATAGTTAAAACAAAAAGACAAAAAACAAAAAAGAAATGATTCAAGACAAAGGAATCCATGCAATTAGAAAGTATTTTATTCCTGGATAGGTATTTTGGCAGAATAAAAAAAGTTCTGCCAGGACTTCCCTGGTGGTCCAGTAGTTAAGACTCTGCACTTCCAATGCAGACAGCATAGGTTTGATCCCTGGTCAGGGAACTAAAGGGGTCCCAGGTGGCTCAGTGGTAAAAAAATAAAATAAAAATCCACCTATCAAGGCAGGAGACACATAGGAGATGCAAGTTTGATCCCTGGATTGGAAAAACCTCCTGGAGGAGGAAATGGCATCTCACTCCAGTATTCTTGCCTATAAAGTCCCATGGACAGAGGGGCCTGGCAGGCTACAGCCCATGCGGCTACAAAGAGTTGGATGTGACTGAGCGTGCACACATAGGGAACTAAGATCCCACAGGCCAGGCACATGGCCAAAAATTTTTTTTTAGGTTAAAATTTTAAAAAATTTTAAATAAATAAAATTTCTGTCAGTGAGCATTGCAAATATAGACATAAACATAGAGAAATTTACATACAAATGTATATATGAGTGGCATCATAAAGATACCTGCATTCACACACACACTTGCTCACACAAAAATATAAATAAGGACTTGGACTCACCTGTTTCAACGTGCATTTCTAAATGTCTTACTGTTCTAAGATATTGCTGATAAAATTATGCAAGTAAAAAGAATTATAGAGAAATACATTTTATTCTGAAATATACCATAATATTAGACAACAGAATGATAAAAATCAACATTTTTATCACTTTGAGGAATAAGGTCTCATCAAAGCTCACCAAAGATTATGGCTGTTATCTATTACTCTTCTCCCCCTTTAGAGCCGGAAACAGATGTACAGAAATCATATGACATCTTACAGACTACATCAGCCTCCAGCTGTCTTATTCAATACTCTGTCTAATAACTGAAAGAATAGATGCTTGGAACTACTTTCTCCCCTCTCTTCTTGTTTTTTTTTTACCCCTCCTCTCTCCTACTGAAAAGAGCAAGCAATGCCTTCGTTTCTAGTACCATAACTGAGATCATCTACCAAAAAGACATTACGGTTCACGGAACAGTCAAGCTAATCGGATTTTGACTCCACTTACTTTTAAGAAACCAATCTCTTGGTCAAAGAGGAAACAAGTAAGGGGCTCTAGAACTACAACTCAGATATTTAAGTGACATTTTAACACAGAATCAGCAGATTATTCAAAGACAATGTCTTGATAATTATTCTTTAATTTATTGATTACAGATTCACTATACCTATACAAAACACAAAAGAAAAATACAACAGATAGGCCTATTAAAATGCATCTAAAAGTCACCAGGCAAATAAAACAATTAGAAGACAATGGCTATATCTACACAATAAAAAAGAACACCAGATCCCCAAATGACAAATTTTAGCTAGTTACTTTCACAGAGGAATTTACTGCCAGGTCTGCTCAAATTTTTGGTCTATCTAAAAGTAAAAAAACTAACCTATAGGCAGTTTAATTTCCATATACATCAACCATCCTTATAAAAGAAACAGCATTTTTTATAAGCTTAGCATTTGGGGAAAGTGATGTGGTGATTCAAGGGCTGATATTAAAACAGACTATAGGGAATTCCCTGGCAGTTCAGTGGTGGTTTTCACTTCTGTGGGCCCAGATTCAATCCCTGGTTGGGGAACTAAGATTCCACAAGCCTTGTGGCACAGCCAAAAACAAACAAAAAGCAGACTATAATGCAGCACTGTGATTCAACTCTACTTCAATAAAATAATTTTTTTAAAAAGAACAGGCTATTATTTGAACTAGTCTTAAAAGCAGTGTTTGGAAAAGCATGAGGATAAAGATTAAGTGCAAGTGTGGAGTGTTTGGGTTTCCCTGGTGGCTCAAACTGTAAAGAATCTGCCTGCAATGTAGGAGACCCAGATTTGATCCCTGGGTCTGGAAGATACCCTGGAAAAGGGAATGGCAACCCACTCCAGTATTCTTGCCTGGAGAATTCCATGGACAGAGGGGCCTGGAGAGCTACAGTCTATGGGGTCACAAAGAGTCAGACCCGATTGGCAATACATAATATTAACTAAAGGGAAAAATAACAAGGAAGTAGGAAGACTGGCTTAGAGCCACATTGATTGTCCCAGACCTGATGGCAGCCACTATAATAGTCCAACAAGCAGTCACAAGAGCTTGAAATAAGGTGGTAGAGTGGGATAAAGAGATGTCAGGTATGAGAGAGGTTATGAAGGAAATATTGATAGGAATTGAAATCTGTTGAATTTAGGAGGTGAGAGAATGGACAATAACAAAAATGATGACCAAGAATTTTAAAATTTGAGAAAGGAGAGCCTATTTTATATTGCTTAGGGCTTAAGAAAGCCCTCAGAGTTCATCCAGTACAGTCTACTACTACAAAGAAGAAATATAAGTTCCAGGGAGTTTAGGTAATCAACTCAAGGTCATACAACCCTTAGTGACAGTTAGACTAGAAACTCAAACTGCTGACTTTCAGGTTCATTTTACTTTTCAAAGGTTGGAGAAGTTATCTAGAGGAATAATCAGCCTAATGAAGAGCACATTCAATAACAAAAATAAAGATAAGTATAATAACAAGAATAAAAAGGATTTCATTTAGTGTATGCTTACAATAAACCAAGCGGTGTACCGACTCTCCATTTATAAACTTATCACTGTAACTACTGTAAGATATAGGTAATATTATCCCCTATTCACAGATGAAAACAATGAGACAAAAGTCAATTAGCTTCAAAATCATAGAGTTAACAAGGGGCAAGGTCTGGGTGCAAACCAAGACAGTATGACTTCAGGAAGTACATTCTAGCCCATTTTGTGTCATACTGACTTTGAAGGACCAGTGAGACATCCAAGTAGATATCCAACAAGTTGCTATAAAGTTGATGCTCTGTTTGGGTGGATTCGAGACTGCAGATGCAGATAATGGCCAGTGATGAAGCCATGGAAACACATGATCCTACAAAAGTAAAGAATGCAAGAAGAGAAAAGAACAAAAAGGGAAGGAGCTGACAGCATATTCCTTCAGTGGGGCTGTATTACAGAGCAAGAGGAGAAAGGAGACTCAGAGGAAAAACAGTCATAAGGAAGGGAGGATAAACAAAGAGTAATGCACACACCTGCATACTTTGGGCTTAGATTTTGGTTTAATTTTCCTAATTGAAGACCTCCAAGCAGACCCAAAGATAAGGTAAACAAAGATACTTTCCTAGCACAAGAACAATTTTATCTCAGGATGGCTTATTTGTCTAGAATTTGCATCTTTGCCACTTTCCACATTTGTTAAAATATTAGATCTCAGTTTGGGGCCTGATCCTTGATTCCAATTTTTGACGGTCAGTTTTGCCTGTCTTGTATTGTCTTTCTAGTTACAACTCATGAGACCCATCATCTCAGAATGATCCATCTAGTCTTGATCATTGATGTCACCTATCAAAGACTGTTTCATTTCATGAAAGAGCAACGATTTGAAGCAATTTTAAGTAGAGGTGTCCCATTACTCAAGGCAAGGGGAAGTAGCCAGGCCACAAATATGGCTGGTACTGGGACATGACACAAAGGCTCTCTCACTTCCTTTCTTTCATCCTCTCTTTCTTTTTGTCTGGTTCAATCTCTTGTCTACATTGTGAACCTATTTTTTACTTTCTCTACTATTACATGGGCTTCTCTGGTGGCTCAGAGGTTAAAGCATCTGCCTGGAATGCTGGAGACCCGGGTTTGATCCCTGGGTCAGGAAGATCCCCTGGAGAAGGAAATGGCAACCCACTCCAGTACTCTTGCCTGGAGAATCCCATGGAGGGAGGAGCCTGGTAGGCTACAGTCCATGGGGTCACAAAGAGTCGGGCACGACTGAGCAACTTCACTTTCACTTTCACTACTATTACATAGTTATCAAACTCTGTATCCATAAAGAGTCATCCAAGCACTCCCACCCTTATGTACTTGCAATTTTGGGGACCACCATGAACAAACACAATTTTTAAGCCTCTTACTTCAAATTCACTCATTAGAGAATCTGATGGATTCAACTTGGTTTAACTCTTTACTCCAGTCCTCAGCTGTGACCAATGATGGGCAGTTTTAAAAGCTAAAAAGTGGCCACTTAGGTACACACTTTCCACAGGACTGGCAAGAAATTTCAAGGGAAAGAGCATGATGATGGCTCCGAGATCATTCATATCCTTTTCCTGTCCCTCTGACCTACTGAACAAGCAGCCTGCTTTCTGCTTACAACTCAGGGTTAAGAAGGGGAGAAGTTAGGATAAGATGGAATCAGCAGGGAAAATCCAGAGAGGAGATAAAACTTGAATTTCTGTGCTTAAGATAAGTGAAATTTGTAGAAATGAAGATATTTCTGGAGAAAGATAAGTAACATAAGGAAAGGCATAGAGACGAGAAGAGCATAGTCTGAAGTGTCCAACCTAATAAAAGAAGAGGGAATTTTGCACAAAGTTAGCCATTTCATGTTTTAGCAACCTCCCTCTCTGTGTTGAATTCTTGACATCAGCTTTTATCATACTCAAATTTCTATCTTAGTTAAAACACAAAAGCAAAAACAGGACAGCCTGAACGAACTTCCTATCACAGGCCCTCGAGCTGACCGCAGCACATTACCTCTTGCTGCCCTTCCACAGTCAAGCATTTCAAAAGAGTTCTCTACACTCACTGTCTCCATCTTCTAGAATGTGTTCTCAAACCACTCCAGCGTGACTTCTGTCCTCATCACCCTATGGAAATTGCTCTCAAACGGGTTACTAATGACTTCTGTCCTTAAGTCCAGTGGAAAATGTCCAGCCACCATTTATGTAATCTATCAGTAGCATTTAACTCTGTTTACCAAATCACCTCTCCCAAAACAGTTTTTCACGGCCTCATGGAACGATGCGCCCTCTGCGGATCCTTCTTTCTCTCTGGTCTCCCTCTCATGCACTCTGAGATTTGGGTTTATCTGATCTCAGTCCTCTTCTCACTCAGTATGCTCTCCCAGAGTCTCACCCACGTAGTTCTCATTTAAAGACTGATGAGTCCAGGCTCCTTCAAGCCCAGGACTTAGATGTCCAGCCAGTTCTCTACATTTCCCTCACTGGAAGCACTTCACAACACCATGGTCAGTGCCATGGTGTTGGTAGGCTGAAACCTACCGTGCTGAGAGCATTTATACTGCAGAAATTACCAAATGCTACGTATTTATTTCTTTTCCCCTTTTTGGAGATCCAGTTGTTAAACTTTACAAAGCACGACTGCTAAAGCTTCATAAATGTAACATTTCAGAACTGAAGGCATACTGTCCCTAATTCATACAACTCGGTTCTCTTGCTGTGAACTCTATTTTTGTGAATATTGCCACCGGAAGTCCACTTCATAGTCAGGCTTACGATCTCCCTCTTCCTTATTTTTACCACTAATATGTTTTCAGTAGCACCACCTAAATGTTTCTCGATTCTATTCACATCTACCCATGCCCACTTTGCCATCACCACTTTTCTAAATTCCTTCAAACTAACAGTCGACTAAATGCTTCCACTATATCCAAACTCTCTCTTCCACATGGTAGACTTTTGTTTGTTTGTTTTCATTTATTTGTTTGGCTGTGCTGGGTCTTATTTATGGCATGTGGGATCTAGTTCCCTGACCTAGAGAACTGAACCCAGACCCCCTGGAATTGAACCCCAGGCCCCTTGCATTTCAAGTGCAGACTCTTACCTACTGGACCACCACAGAACTCCCCATAGTAACTTTTAAAACCATAATTCTGATTATGGCACTCTCTTTGATAATTCCCCATTGTTCTTGGATAAAGATGAAACTCCTCAACATGGCCTTGAGTTCTTACCTGGGTTGGTTTTGCCTTCCTCTTCCTTGTCTCACTGGAGAAGGAAATGGCAATCCACTCCAGTACTCTTGCCTGGAGAATCCCATGGAGGGAGGAGCCTCGTAGGCTACAGTCCATGGGGTCGCAAAGAGTCAGACACAACTGAGCACCTTCTCTTGCCTGTCTCACATCCATCTCCTCTTCTCTCTACACTTCATTAAATGTTCCATGTTCTTACTGTGCTCAGGGCTCAGGCACATGCTATTCCCTTCTGCATAGGATAGTCTTTTTTCTCTTCTCCTTCATCTAAGAAACTCTTATTCATCCTTCAAATCTCACCTCATTAATACTTCCTCAAGGAACCTTCTTTGACCCCTTAGACCTCACATCTTAATCACATAGTCAGGGAACAACCTCTGTCTTCTCTATACTTTTCACAATTGTAATCAAACAAGTTAACATAGAATTATTTGTTTAACATCTGCCTTTCACACCAGAATATTCTTATGAAAGCAGATACTGGGTCTGTCTGTTCAACACTGAATTCTCAGTAGCAAGTGCAATAACTTATACACACAGTGGCTGCTCAATAAATATTCAGTGAATAAATAAGTTTTCAGTAAATTAAGACCATCTTTTTACTCTTCTGTTCACTCATAGAGAATAATCCATTAAGTTTCCTAGGCCAGATTTGGAGGGGAAGATAGGCCACAAAGATAGTTTCAGTGCAAATGTTTCCTACATCTAAAATACAAATAGCATGAAAATGGCAGAAATACAACTACTGCACCCACTTTTGGACCCAGAAGAACAAGATGAAGTGGGTTCTTCCATTAATGGTCGATCTGACAACTTAAGAGTCAGAAATACCACTGAAGTTCTGGGCCAAAAACATAGTGATAGAAATGAATAATGAACCCATTCCACCTGAATCATATTCAAATAACAGGAAATGCCCTTGACTCTTTCTTACAAGACTCTTCAGAAAGAATAAACTCAAAATGGAATGTAAAAGAGCAACTCTAGAAAAAAAATTTTTAAACCAGATGCATACTCTTTTTAACCACTCTCCTAGGATTATTCTGCAAATATAAAATTCAGAGAGATTATGGAATGATTTTGAGGCAGGAGGAAGATGGGTCTCCCATAGTAAAGCAATTGGAAACTCATTCCCTAAGGACCAAAACTCCAAGACAAGAATAGCAGGACAATTAAGGGAAGAGGCTGGGCCTTGCCCAGACCATATATTTCTCATTGTTGAAGTCAGGAGACCTCACCCACCAAATATGCACGAACAGGCGCCTTGAAGGTCAAATGGGAGTGATGCTAGCTAATGCCAGGCTTCCCACAGGCCTCTTTGGTAAGATCTCATCTTGTCTAAGAGATGCATACTCACACGAAAGGATCCTGCTGCTGCTGCTAAGTCACTTCAGTCATGTCCGACTCTGTGCGACCCCAGAGACGGCAGCCCAAGAGGCCCCGCCGTCCCTGAGATTCTCCAGGCAAGAACAATGGAGTGGGTTGCCATTTCCTTCTCCAAAGCATGGAAGTAAAAAGTGAAAGTGAAGTCGCTCAGTTGTGTCCAACTCAGCAACCCCATGGACTGCAGCCTACCAGGCTCCTCCACCCATGGGATTTTCCAGGCAAGAGTACTGGAGTGGGGTGCCATTGCCTTCTCCAGAAAGGATCCTGAAGTACACCAAACATGGACTGTTAACCAGGCAAGTCAAAATAATTGGCCAAAGGAAACCTGGAAGAAATGCCCCATAAAAGCAACTCAAACTGCCACGAGGGGCAAGATTCAGGGACTCTTTGAGTCTGCCTGTGTGTCTATCCACATGTACTATACTCTTTTTTTCCTCTTAATAAACATTCTTGCTTCACTACTTTCCATCTTTGTGGAAATTCTTTTCTGCAAAGCTGAAGGCCCAGAACTCTTGTCACTGATGACCAGTCTAGTTGCTAGGATCTGATGCTTTCACTGCTGCAACCCAGCTCAGTCTCTGGCTGGGAACCCAAGCTCTGTTTCAAGCTGCTGCAAGCTGAAGTCACCTGACAAAGTGACTCAAATTGACTCAATACCTGTCATGGGGCAACCTGTCCCTGACTATTGCTATTTCTCTCTGAAATTGGTTAGAGTCCAGTCTATCACAATATTATCATTGATTTTTGAATGCATAATAGAAATAATACTGATACTAATATCAACAATAATCATAACCATTCCTATTTTTCATAATTACACACAGGAATCATTCTAAGTATTTTTATATCCAACCACACATTTCATCCTCACAATAGCCCTAGTGACATGTACTAATGTTATTTCGATTTTACAGATGAGTTAACTTACATAAAGAAGTACAGTCATCAGCTCAGGGTCAATAAAGTTTTCCCAAGTTTGCACAAATTCAGATGGAGCTAAAATCTGAATGCAGGCATGATACATGTTCATTATAGAACATATCTCTGTTTATTTACTCAAGTTTCAGTTTAGTAGAAACTCTCTAATGCTTCCTTGGGGGCTCAGATGGTAAAGAATCTGCCTGCAATCTGGGAGACCGAGGTTCGATCCCTGGGTCAGGAAAATTCCCTGGAGAAGGGAATCGCTAACCACTGCAGTATTCTTGCCTGGATAATTCCATGGATAGACAGGCCTGGCAGGCTACAGTCCTTGGGGTCACAAAGAATCCGACACAAATGAGTGACTAACACTTTCACTTTCACTTTTCTCTAGAATCAAGCAGAGGTTTGCCTAATCAACCTGTACATTTACATATGCAAGGAGGGAAGGCAATGGTCTTTTAGTCCTATCACTTTTGAGTTAGAGCCTGGCATAGAAACATCTGCACAGCATGATGGGTTGAATCTTATGGTTCCCAGAATCTTTCCTTTCTCTTTCCCCATGCTCCATTTTCCACCATCTTGATATTAGAGTCTCCTACTTAAAGTGGATGGAAATCAAATGCTCAGCCACATAGAAAAATAAGAGTATTCCATCCATTGAAGGCTAAGACTAAACTGGCAGGGAAATGGGAAAACTGAATGCCATGGGCAGCCTTGCAGGAACTCCTCTCCTGACACCTCATGGCAGTGAAAAGCAAGTGTTACCTGTGGTTTGCAGTCTCTCCCCTTGTTTAGTTGAATCTTTTCAGGAGTGAATTATAGATATTGCTAAAATCTCCACTGAGGGGTGAAAAGAATGTCACAATCATATGGGAGTTTGAAAGGTCTATGCTTTTCTCATGTAAAGTTGAGCTGTCTTTGGAGGAATCTCTTTTGCAGGACACAATGTTTATGTGTTTTGAAGAAAATGATGTGTGTTCTGCTTTGTAGTTTTGCTAAACATTTAAAAGCATACAAGAGTCTTTTCAAAGTGTAACTGCAGTCAAAACGCCTAGAGAAGAGAAGCATTAGAAGTGGCTAGCAGAGGCATGTTCCAAAGCACTGAGCACAATGTTCAGTTGGAAGGAGGATCAGAAGAACTACTGGAGTTAACAAAAGCACTGTTTACAGAAGCAGCCGAATGGAAGAGGCTGATGTCTACACTGATTGCTAGGTGCAATATTTGCTGACTTTTTTCAAATGCGTTTTTGATGATAGCTAATGGACCTGACTAAGAGTGGATGTTATTTACAGTTCTGAGTTTGTTAGAAACACACACATCTGTGTGCATCTATGGCTCATCAGACATGGGTGTGTCCTAGATGTATCAGAAGACCTGCCTTGGAATCACATCCATGAGACAGTCCCACATTTTCAGGTCTAAGGCCATGGTGCTTTTTAAAATAGTTATATTAAGAAATAGAATAAAGGAGCAGGATTTTCATTTTCTGATTTGATGATATGAACATGCTCAGCCACTATAGAGTTTTAAGGTAAAACCCAATGGCTTTTAAGACCTAGGCCTCCAGGTCATACAGCTGTTCCTACAATTTTATGGGTTTTTTTTAATTTCATGCATTGCTCATTTTTAAAGCAAAATCTCCGGCCCCTGATGTCTCATCCCTCTGCTCCCAGGAAAAGAGTATGCCCTTACTCTTCTCTTTTTGTGCTGGTTATAAGGAAGATGAAGTCAGACAGAAGCCCCTCTCTTTTCTGCCTTGCCTCTGACTACCTTCCTTCTCTGCCTTAGGCTTTGTCGGTTCCTTTCTCTCTACACTGCATCTCTTTTAGTTCCAAAAATAGATCATTCAATTTAGGAAGAACAATTAACTGGGATGAAAGAAAATCCGAAGTATGAGGAGGCATTCTCTATCAGGCATGAAGTAATTGGCACCGCCAGGCAGCGTCTTTACTGGGGCTACATGCTCCTTCAGTGTGAGCTTCAGGAAAACCAGGGATGCAGAAAAGTCAGACTCAGTTTCTACAACACTTTCCTTCTCAGCTCCAAACATGTCACGGAGCATGACACAAAGGAAAGACTCTCCTACTGGGATTTCATGAATGTCTCTGCTAGATTTGCTCCATTTTCTAATGCATTGACCTGTCCTTTGAAAACTAATGTATCGGGAGCATTCTGATAGCTCCAAAGGGGTTTTGATTCAAGACTGCTGTTATCCTAGGGCAATATTTCTCATTTTTAGAACACTGCTTCAGAATCACCCAGAATCCTCATTAATAAGGCAGATTCCCAGCCTACTTCTCAAGCAGAATATCCAGGTGACACTCATGTTTGATAAATGCTAGCTTAAGAACCGGAGAAGGCAATGGCACTCCACTCCAGTACTCTTGCCTGGAAGATCCCATGGACGGAGGAGCCTGGTGGGCTGCAATCCATGGGGTCGCTAAGAGTCAGGCACAACTGAGAGACTTCACTTTCACTTTTCACTTTCATGCATTGGAGAAGGAAATGGCAACCCACTCCAGTGTTCTTGGCCTAGAGAATCCCAGGGACAGGGAGCCTGATGGGCTGCCGTCTATGGGGTCGCACAGAGTCGGACACAACTGAAGCGACTTAGCAGCAGCAGCAGCAGCTTAAGAACTCCTCATGAAGACATGGCTACTTTAGAAAGTTAAAGACCCTCTAGGGCAGTGGTTCTCAACTGGGGCAATTCTGCCTTTGAGGTGGTAACAGATGGAGGAAGTGGGTGGTGCTATTGGCATCTAGTTGGCAAAAGCCAGCAATGGTGGTAAATGTCCTGCAATGTACAGGATAATCCTCCAAAAAAAGAATTAATTCTCCAACTTAAAATGCTGCTGTGAGCACCATTTTTCAATAGCCAAGACATAAAGATAATCTAAATGTCCATCAGCTGATGAATGAATAAAGATACAGTATATATTTAACACCGGAGAAGGCAATGGCACCCCACTCCAGTACTCTTGCCTGGAAAATCCCATGGACGGAGGAGCCTGGTGGGCTGCAGTCCATGGGGTCGCTGAGTCGGACATGACTGAGCGACTTCACTTTCACTTCTCACTTTCATGCATTGGAGAAGGAAATGGCAACCCACTCCAGTGTTCTTGCCTGGAGAATCCCAGGGACAGGGGAGCCTGGTGGGCTACCGTCTATGGGGTCACACAGAGTCGGACACGACTGAAGTGACTTAGCAGCAGCAGCAGCAGCATATATTTAACACAGCCATAAAAAATTTTTAAATGCCATTTGCAGCAACTTGGATGGACCTAGAGATTATCATATTAAGTAAAGCAAGTCAGAAAGAGAAAGACAAATACTACATAATATCACTTATAAACAGAATTCTAAAATATGAGACAAATGAACATATCTGCACAAAGAAACAGATTCATAGATATAGAGAAAAGACATGTGGTTGCCAGGGGCATGGGACATGAGAGAGGGAAGGATTGAGAATTTGGGATTAGTAGATACAAACTATTATATATAGGATGGATAAACAAGGTCCTACTGTGTAGCACCAGGAACCATATTCAATATCCTGTAATAAAACACAATAAAAAGACTTTGTAAAGGAACATATACATGTATAACTGAATTGCTTTGCTGTACAGCAGAAATTAACACAATATAAAATTTTTTTAAATGCTGTTGTAGAGACATGAGCCATTTCTGATCCCAACTCGGAATTTCCAGTTGCTATATGGAAATCGTAAGTTTTTTGTTCTTCATAAACATAATAATAAAATATTTGCTCTATTAACCCATGAAATTTTTATTTCAGTTGTATGTGTGCATGCATGAAGTTGCGCAGTCATGTCTGACTCTTTGCGATCCCATGGACTGTAGCCTGCCAGGCTCCTGTATCCGTAGAATTTTCCAGGCAAGAGTACTGGAGTGGGTTGCCATTTCCTTCCCCATCAGTTGTATACATGAACATAATTATTGTAAAAATAATTTTACAATATTAAATATAAGAGTGGATATCAAATGTATTTCAATTTTATATATCTTTTCATTATTAAAAATATCACATACCCTCAAAAGTATACATAACAACACTTCAGTTCAGTCACTCAGTCGTGTCCGACTCTTTGCGACCCCTTGAATCACAGCACGCCAGGCCTCCCTGTCCATCATCAACTCCTGGAGTTCACTCAAACTCATGTCCATCGTGGAGAAGGCAATGGCACCCCACTGCAGTACTCTTGCCTGAAAAATCCCATGGACGGAGGAGTCTGGTGGGCTGCAGTCCATGGGGTCGCTGAAGCAACTTAGCAGCAGCAACAGCATGTCCATCGAGTCGGTGATGCAATCCAGCCATCTCATCCTCGGTCGTCTCCTTCTCCTCCTGCCCCCAATCCCTCCCAGCATCAGAGTCTTTTCCAATGAGTCAACCCTTCGCATGAGGTGGCCAAAGTACTGGAGCTTCAGCTTTAGCATCATTCCTTCCAAAGAACACCCAGGGCTGATCTCCTTCAGAATGGACAGGTTGGATCTCCTTGCAGTCCAAGGGACTCTCGGGAGTCTTCTCCAGCACCACAGTTCAAAAGCATCAATTCTTCGGCACTCAGCCTTCTTCACAGTCCAACTCTCACATCCATACATGACCACAGGAAAAACCATAGCCTTGACTAGACAGACCTTTGCTGGCAAAGTAATGTCTCTTCTTTTCAATATGCTATCTAGGTTGGTCATAACTTTTCTTCCAAGGACTAAGCGTCTTTTAATTTCATGGCTGCAATTACCATCTGCAGTGATTTGAGAGCCCAGAAACAACGTCTGACACTGTTTCCACTGTTTCCCCATCTATTTCCCATGAAGTGATGGGACCAGATGCCATGATCTTCGTTTTCTGAATGTTGAGCTTTAAGCCAACTTTTTCATTCTCCTCTTTCACTTTCATCAAGAGTTGGCACAGTCCATAAAGCAGAAATAGATGTTTTTCTGGAACTCTCTTGCTTTTTCCATAATCCAGCGGATGTTGGCAATTTGATCTCTGGTTCCTCTGCCTTTTCTAAATCCAGCTTGAGCATCTGGAAGTTCACGGTTCATGTACTGCTGAAGCCTGGCTTGGAGAATTTTTAGCATTATTTTACCAGCATGTGAGACAACTGTAATTGTGCAGTAGTTTGAGCATTCTTTGGCATTGCCTTTCTTTGGGATTGGAATGAAAACTGACCTTTTCCAGTCCTGTGGCCACTGCCGAGTTTTCCAAATTTGCTGGCAGATTGAGTGCAGCACTTTCACAGCATCATCTTTCAGGATTTGAAATAGCTCAACTGGAATTCCATCACCTCCACTAGCTTTGTTCGTAGTGATGCTTTCTAAGGCCCCCTTGACTTCACATTCCAGGATGTCTGGCTCTAGGTGAGTGATCATACCATCGTGATTATCTTGGTTGTGAAGATCTTTTTTGTACAGTTCTGTGTATTCTTGCCACCTCTTCTTAATATCTTCTGCTTCTGTTAGGCCCATACCATTTCTGTCCTTTATCGAGCCCATCTTTGCATGAAATGTTCCCTTGGTATCTCTAATTTTCTTGAAGAGATCTCTAGTCTTTCCCATTCTGTTCTTTTCCTCTATTTCTTTACATTGATCACTGAGGAAATCTTTCTTATCTCTTCTTTCTATTCTTTGGAACTCTGCATTCAGATGCTTATGTCTTTCTTTTTCTCCTTTGCTTTGTGCTTCTCTTCTTTCCACAGCTATTTTTAAGGCCTCCTCAGACAACCGTTTTGCCTTGTTGCATTTCTTTTCCATGGGGATGGTCTTGATCCCTGTCTCCTGTACAATGTCACCAACTCTTAGGACAAACTAAATGTCCATTAACAGATGAATGGACAAAGAAGATGTGGAATGTATGTGTTTATATATACACACACACAACACATACACAATGTGGAAATATTACTCAGTCATAAAAAATAGTGCAATAATGCTATTTGTAGCATGACCAAGAGATTATCATACTAAGTGAAGTAAGCCAATCAGAGAAAGACAGATATTATATGATAGCACTTACATATAAAGTCTAAAAAAAAGAAAATGATACAAATGAACTTCTTCACAAAGCAGAAATAAACCTACAGACATAGAAAACAAATGTATGTTCACCAAAGGGGAAGGTGGCTAGAAGGGATAAATTAGGAATTTGGGGTTAATATATACACAATGGGATTCATAAAGCAGAGTAACAGAGACCTACTGTATGGCACAGGGAACTATACTCAACATTTTGAAATAACCTATAAGAGAAAGGAATCTGAAAAAAACATATAAATATATACATAGACTATATACATAATGGAATCACTGTGCTGTATGCCTGAAACTTAACATGATGTAAATCAGCTATACTTCAGTAAAGTAAGATATAAAATAAGTACATGATCCATAAATGTGTAACTTAATGAATTATTATATTTATTTTGTTATAATTATGAGGTAAACATTATGTAAGCATCACCCAGGACAGTAGAATGTAGTAGCTCAAGAACCCCTAGGTACCCTTTACATTAAAATCTCCATTTTCCCCACTAAAGAGAACAATGATCCCAACTTTGATGGTAATCATATCCTATTTTTCTTATAATCTTAAGTGTGCATCTCCTTAAGTAGTTCAGTTGAGTTTTGTAGATTGAACTTTATATAAGTGGTATTCTATTACTATATCTAACCTCTTTTATTCAACTTTATCTTTGAGAGATTCAACTACATATTTGTACATAGCAGTAGAGCAGAAATTTTTATGCCCATATAATTTTCCAATGTGTGAATATACCAATATATTTTTTCACTCTATTTTTTGGACTTTGGGATTGCTTTCAACATGAGGCTATTATGAATAATTCAGATATGAGCATTCTTGTACATCTGTTTATACACATATGCATGACAATGCTAATATATACTTAGGAGGGACATTGATAGATCATAAGGTATGTGCATATTTAACTTTAGAAAATTATGTTTTCCAAAGTATGTGTATTAACTTATATTCTCATCTAAACAGTATTGAGAGTTCTGACTTCTCCACATCCTCACTCCACTTGGTATTGTGTGTATTTTTAATTTTAGGCATTCTGGAATTTGTGTAGTAGTATCATAGTATCATATTGCAGTACTTAATTATTACTAAGATTGAGTATATTTTCATATGTTCACTAACCACTTGGATATTCTATTTGGTGACATACCTGTTTGGGTTTCCATGGTGGCTCAGTAAGAATCCATCTGCCAATGCAGGTGCATTTGATGGGTTTGATCCCTGGGTGGGGAAGAGCCCCTGGAGAAAGAAATGGCAATCCACTCCCGTATTCCTGCCTGGCAAACCCCATGGACAGAGGAACCTGGCAGGCTACAGTCCAAATGGTCAAAAAAGAGTCAAACATGACTGAATAACCAAAGAAAAAAATATGTTTAAGTTTCTTGATCATTTTTGTACCAGGTAATCTGCTCTCTTTTGTTTATTAATTTGTAGAAATCTTCAAAATATTTTCTATAAAGCCCTCTGTTAGTTTTATGTGTTATAGATATCTTCTCTCAGTGAATAACTTGCCCTTTTAACCTAACCATCTGATGAATAGAACTTCTTGATTTTTAATCAAATTGACCTATCTCCTTTATGATTAGTGCTTGTTTTAATGTTTTTAAAGTATCTTTCCCTACCCTAAATCCAGGAAGATACATTCCTACATTACCTTTCAGTAATTTTATTTTATCAGATTTAGGTACACAGTCAACCTGGAATGATTATAATAAGAAGTAAAAGCAAAATTTTATGATTATCCCATGTGAATAGCTAAGGGTCTCAGCCTACATATTCAAAGGATTATCCTTGTACCAGAGTTGTGGAGTGCCAACTCCGTCATAAATTGAGATTTCACATGTACGTAGATCTGACTCTGAGTTTAGTGTGCTATTTTATCTTATTTTCCTGTTTGATTGTCCTTAGCAGAGCATGGCAACTCACTCCCGCATGCTTGCTTGGAGTATCCGATGGCCGGGGGGGGCCTGGCAGGCTACAGTCCCTAAGGTCACGAAGAGCTGAACCAACTGAAGTGACAGCACACACGCTCGGGACGGTAACATACTGTGTAAATCAGTGTGGGGTTTGCCAAGCGAGTCAGTGGGAAAGAATCCCACAGCCAATGCAGGAGATTCGGGTTCAATCCCTGCATTGGAAAGAGCCCCTGGAGGAGTAAATGGCAACCCACTCTAGTATTTTTGGCTGGAGAATCCCACCAACAGAGGAGCCTGGTGAGCTACAGTTTACAGGCTCACAGAGTTGCATATGACTGAGCTGCTGAGCACATACATATAAAATCAGTTTATCTTCACGTCTTGATGTAAGGTGAAATAAATTCTCCTGTCTTTTTCTTCTTCAATATTGCTTTGTCTCATTGGCCGTGTGCATGTCCATGTAGCTTTTACAGTCAGGTAGTAAAGCTCCTCAAAACATGCTATGGGCATTATATTGACTGTATCGATCAATACAGAAACAATTGGCATCTTTAAATATTAAATCTTCTAACCAGAAAACATGGTACATAACTGTATTTAGATCTTTCTAAATTTCCATTAATTAAAGTTTTCTGCATAGGGATTTCATACACACTAGCTTCTATTTAGTGATGATATTATACTTTTCAATTTTAGTTTCTGTTTATACTTGATTATGGAAATACATTTCATTTTTTGTTTTCACTTGAGCTTGTACTCATCAAATTTACTTATCAATTCTAATATTTACTTGGAATTCTTTGGGAGTTTTATATACACATATCACAAACAATGACAGTTTTATTTCTTCAGTTCAGTTCAGAGGCTCAGTCGTGTCCAACTCTTTGCGACCCCATGAATCGCAGCTCGCCAGGCCTCCCTGTTCATCACCATCTCCCGGAGTTCACTCAGACTCACGTCCATCGAGTCCGTGATGCCATCCAGCCATCTCATCCTCGGTCGTCACCTTCTCCTCCTGCCCCCAATCCCTCCCAGCATCAGAGTCTTTTCCAATGAGTCAACTCTTCGCATGAGGTGGCCAAAGTACTGGAGTTTCAGCTTTAGCATCATTCCCTCCAAAGAAATCCCAGGGCTGATTTCCTTCAGAATGGACTAGTTGGATCTCCTTGCAGTCCAAGGGGCTCTCAAGAGTCTTCTCCAACACCACAGTTCAAAAGCATCAATTCTTCGGCGCTCAGCCTTCTTCACAGTCCAACTCTCACATCCATACATGACCACTGGAAAAACCATAGCCTTGACTAGATGGACCTTAGTCAGCAAAGTAATGTCTCTGCTTTTTAATATGCTATCTAGGTTGGTCATAACTTTTCTCCCCAGGAGTAAGCGTCTTTTAATTTCATGGCTGCAGTCACCATCTGTAGTGATTACATTCCAATTTTTGCTCTTTTTGTTATTCTTTTCCTTTTCTCATGGTTCTGGATATGACCTCCAGTAAAAGCTCTAGGAAAATAAATGTAAGCCTGGATATTAAGTATTCCTATCTTGTTCCTGATCTCAAAGGGAAAGTTGTCAACACTTAACCATTAAGAATCATATTTACTATAGTTTTTCATAGACAATCTTTATATCAGATTAGAAAACTCCCTGTGTTTCTAATTTATAAATTTTTTTTATCATGAGTGGATGTTGGATTCTATTACATGCTTTTAATAGTTCTATTCAGTTATCTTTTTTTTGTTTCCCCATCTATTTCCCATGAAGTGATGGGACCGGATGCCATGATCTTCGTTTTCTGAATGTTGAGCTTTAAGGAAAGGTGTTAGCTTTTCTCTAAATGTGAGATCGAATTCACTCATGAAGCCATCTGGCCCTCTGCTTCTGTTTATTGGAAGATTTTGATTACAGTTTCAATTTCAGTGCTTATGATTGGCCTGTTCATATTTTCTATTCCTTCCCGGTTCAGTCTTGGAAGGTTATACTTTTCTAGGATTTGTCCATTTCTTATAGGTGGTCCATTTTATTGACATATAGTTGCTCACAGTGTCTCTTATGATCCTTTGTATTTCTGTGTTATCTGTTGTAACTTCTCCTTAATCATTTTTAATTTTATTGATTTGAGTCTTCTCCCTTTTATTCTTCCTGAGTCTGGCTAATGCTTTGTCTGTTTTGTTTATCTCTTCAAAGAACCAGCTCTTAGTCTTTTTGATCTTTGCTATTTCCTCCTTCATTTCTTTTTCCTTTATTTCTGCTCTGTCCTTTATGATTTCTTCTATAAACTTTGGGATTTTTTGTTCTTTTTTTCTAGTTTTTTTAAGTTGTAAGTTCAGTTGTTTATTTTATATTTTTCTGATTTATTGAAGTAGGCTTGTATTGCCATAAACTTCCTCAGCACTGCTTTTACTGAATCCCATAGGTTGAGTTGGTTTGTTTTCATTGTCATTTGTTTCTAGGTAATTTATTTTCTCATTGACTTCTTCAATGACCTCTTGGTTATTCAGAAACATATTGTTTAGCCTCCACGTGTTTGTGTTTTTACAGTTTTTTTTTTTCTTTTTTTTCTGTACTTGATGTCTAATCTTAGAGTGTTTTGGTCAGGAAGAATGCTTGCTAGAAATGCAATTTTTTAAAAGATTTACCAAGGCTTAACTTGTGACACAAGATGTGATCTATGCTAGAGAATGTTGCATGTGAACTTGAGAAAAAAGTGAATTCTGCTGTTTTTTGGATGAAATTTCTACAGATATCAATTAGGTCAATCTGGTCCAATGTGTCCTTTTATGTCTTTTGTTTCCTTATTGATTTTCTGTCTGGATGATCTGTTCATTGGTGTGAGTGGGTGGTTAAAGTTCCCCATTATTAATGTGTTACTGTCGATTTCCTCTTTTATAGTTCTTAGCATTTGCCTTATGTGTTGAGGTACTCCTATGTTGCTGCTGCTGCTGCATCGCTTCAGTTATGTCCAACTCTGTGTGACCCCATAGATGGCAGCCCACCAGGCTCCCCCTAAGAACACTGGAGTGGGTTGCCATTTCCTTCTCCAATGCATGAAAGTGAAAAGCGAAAGTGAAGCTGCTCAGTCGTGTCTGACTCTTCACAACCCCATGGACTGCAGCCCACCAGGCTCTTCCGCTCGTGGGATTTTCCAGGCAAGAGTTCTGGAGTGGGGTGCCATCGCCTAAGAGACTCTTACCGTTTAGTGTTTGCCCAGAGTCACTAGTGGCTCGCTGTGCCAGGGCAGATTTGCACTCTTATTGCGTTTCAGGCACTGTTCTAGGCATCTTAAATGTATCCACGTATTGTTGTTGTACTAGTTACTCAGTGGTGTCCAACTCTTTGTGACCCCATGGACTATAGCCCACCAGACTCCTTTGTCCATGAAATTCTCCAGGCCAGACTACTGCAGTGGGTTGTCATTCCCTTCTCCGGGGGATCTTCCTGACCCAGGGATGGAATCTGGGTCTCACCGTCTGAACCACTAGGGAAGTCCTTGACTCCTTAAATCCTCATAACAACTCTATGAAATAGGTGCCATAATTATGCCATTTTACAGATGTTAAAGTGTTGAATAACTTATTCAACTCAAATAGGGAGTTAGACCAGGAAAGGAATTCAGGAAAATCTCTGGTCTCAACCCTTAGCCTACATCACAATCACCTGGAGGGCTTTAAGAGATTCAGACTTCAGGCCCCAGGCGGAGAGTTTCTAATTCTGTAGGTTTTAGGAAGTACCTGTGAATTTCCATTTCTGCAAGTTGCCAGTTGATGCTGTTATTGCTAGTCTGGGAAGCAGGCTTTGAGAACCGGGGCTCTCGTTAGCTCTCTTAATCGCTGAGCAACAAATCCCAGTGGCCACCAAGGTCCGTGTCTGTGTTTAATTCCTTTTGAGAACCATTTGCAGAAACAAAATTAAAAAAAAATAATTCCCAGAATTTCTAAGGAGATTTCTTCTCTATCCCTCGCCCCCCTCCCCCGCATAAACTTTGAGTTAATCAAGTCAAATGAGGCCACAAGTGTGTCGTTTAACCAAGAGCACTGGGCTATGGAGCGCCTTTTAATGCTTGTGCCCATCATCTACGCGGAATCCGAGGGCCGAGGCGGCCACGTGCGCGAGGAGACATAGCGGCCCAGGTCCCCGGTTCTCAAAAAATATCCCGTCTCGGCCCCGGGGGCGAGGACGACAAAATGACCTGACCACGGGGACGGCCGCACCCCGAGAGGCCCCGCTCCTCCGTGGTGGCAGCCTGCCGGCCCCTGCAGTCTTATTTTCACGTCCCTGCTCTGCCTCGGTCCACCGCGGGACGATCTCGCACCTCTCCTCCACCCTCGGGAGCTGAGTCAAGGTCGGCAAAGTTCTCCGAAGGCGAGGGGAAGGGCAGAGAAGGGTTGAGGGGAGGTCTTTCCGAGGGTGGGGGATGCGGGGGCGCCCCCTCCCCGGGTCCCCGCGGCCATCTTCCCCGCGAGCCGCACCTCGCCGGCCGGGCGGGGCGGTCAGGGGCGCGGCCCCGGGGCCCCGCCCCGCCGGGGACTCTCGGGAGCGCGGGCCGCGGGCGCACTGCTCGGACGCACGGATCGCTTGGAGCGCAGCCGTCCTCTGCAGGAGCCGCGGGTGAGCGGGGCGCGGCCCGGGTCGGCGGGAGCGGGGTTCGCGCCGCGCGCTCGGCGGAGGGCCCGGAACGGGACGACAGGTGTGGCGGCGCGGGCAGCCCGGTCGAGGGGGCGGTAGGCGCGGGAGCCCAGGACCGGCGGGACCCTGGCGCGGCCCACACACGCGGCAGGTGGAGCCGAGGCTGCCCGCGTGGCCGCCGCGCGACCTCCCGCGCCCCAGCCCGGCCCCTCGGACCCTTGTTCCGGAGCGCCGGCGGAGCCCGGGCTGCGTGGACGCGCCCCCGGGCCCCGCGCCCGGGCGGGGACCATTTTCACAAAGTATTTCTCAAAGGGTTGACGGTTGCGGTTTCAGCCCTGGGGCAAACGGTTGCTTCACAAAGTGAAACTTTCCGTCTTCTGGGATCCCGCGGGCTTCCGGGGCGCCCCGAGGAGTTCCTCGGCGGACAGCCCCCCATTACCCCGGTTCCGACCCGGCCCGGCCCTCTGCCCGCAGCCCAGACCCCTGGCCAGCCGCTGCCCCGCCCGGCCCCGCCCTTCCCCTCCCTTGTGCTCCCCGCCCCTCCCCTCCTCTGCACTCC
>SJYT01031419.1:0-14828 GCA_006410635.1 Cephalophus harveyi | reverse complement strand
AAAAAAAAAAAAAAAAAAGTATCATTCCCCCAAGTCACCCAATACAGCCTCCTCACTTCCTCCTATTCCCACGCCTAGGACAACCTCTCGGTGCCCACCATGAGTGGAGTTTAATATTAGATGTATCATTGCAGAAAGAAATATGAAGAATCAGCCTATCTTCATCTACACAGCTACTGGAATGTGAATATCTTTTTCAGACTTTTTGATTTTCCAAGGTAAGAAGAAAGCTAAAGTGGATGCCTTAGGCAGCTCCGGCTGCCATAACAAAATATGACAGAGTGGGTGACTTAAATAACAGACATTTATTTCTCACAACCTGGAGGCTGAGAAGTCCAAGATCAAGGGGTCGGTGAATTGGGTGCCTGGAACGAGCATTCTTTTTGTCTCACAGGTGGTACCTTCTGTGTCCTGACAGTGGGGAGAGCAAGTCAATTCCCTGATGTTTCTTCTTATAAAGGCACTAATCCTATTAGGGGCCCACCCTCATGACCCCACTTAGCCTGAATTACTTCCTTGCTCCAAATGCAATCACCTTAGGGGACACGGCTTCAACATATGAATTTGGGCAAACATAATTCAGTCCATAGCAAAGAGGAAGGTTTCTATCACTTCCGTTCAGTTCAATTCAGTTGCCTAGTTGTGTCTGACTCTGCGACGCCATGAACTGCAACACACAAGGCCTCCCTGTCCATGACCAACTCCCGAACCCTACCCAAACTCATGTCCACTGAGTCGGTGATGCCATCCAACCATTTCATCCTCTGTCGTCCCCTTCTCCTCCTGCCCTCAATCTTTCCCAGCATCAGGGTCTTTTCAAATGAGTCAGCTCTTCACATCAGGTGGCCAAAGTATTGGAATTTCAGCTTCAACATCAGTCCTTCCAATGAACACCCAGGACTGATCTCCTTTCGGATGGACTAGTTGGATCTCCTTGAAGTCCAAGGGACTCTCAAGAGTCTTCTCCAACACCACAGTTCAAAAGCATCAATTCTTCAGCACTCAGCTCCCTTTACTTTCTTCAATTTAAGTCTGAATTTGGTAATAAAGAGTTCATGATCTAAATCACAGTCAGCTCCTGGTCTTGTTTTGTTGACTGTTTAGAGCTTCTCCATGTTTGGCTGCAAAGAATATAATCAATCTGATTTCGGTGTTGAACATCTGGTGATGTCTATGTGTAGAGTCTTCTCTTGCATTACTTGTCTCTAAATGTTTGATAGAATTCTCCTGTGAAGCCATCTGGTCCCAGGCTTTTGTTTTTTTTAAAGGGAGATTTTTGAATCTCAGCACAGCTTCAATTTTAGTGCTTGTAATTGGGTTGTTCATAATTTCTATTTCTTCCTGCTTCAGTCTCGGAAGATTGAACTTTTCTAAGCATCTGTCCATCTTTTCCAAGTTATCCATTTTATTGCCATATTCAGTTCAGTTCAGTCACTCAGTCATGTCCGACACTTTGTGACCCCATGAACTGAAGCACATCAGGCCTCCCTGTCCATCACCAACTCCCGGAGTCCACCCAAACCCATATCCATTGAGTCAGTGATGCCATCCAACCAACTCATCCTCTGTTGTCCCCTTGTCCTCTGCCCTCAATCTTTCCCAGCATCAGGGTCTTTTCAAATTAGTCAGTTTTTCACACAAGGTGGCCATATAGGTGCTCATAATAATCTCTTATCATACTTTGTATTTCTGCATTGTCTGTTTTAACTTTTCTTTTTTCATTTCTAATTTTGTTGATTTGAGTCTTCTCTCTCTCTCTTTTTTTTTTTTTTTTTTTTGTTTTCTTGATGATTCTGGCTAAAGAATTTGTCAGTTTTGTTTATCTTCTCAAAGAAGCAGCTTTTAGTTTTATTAATCTTTATTATTGTTTCTTTAATTTCTTTTTCATTATTTCTGCTCTGATATTTATGATTTCTTTCCTTCTGCTAACTTTGGGGATTTTTTGTTCTTCTTTTTCCAGTTGTTTTACATGTAAAGTTCTCTATTCAAGGTTTTCTTGTTTCTTGAGGTAGGATTGTATTGCTATTAACTTCCCTCTTAGAACTACTTTTGCTGCATTCCATAGGTTTTGAGCTCTGTTCATTGTCATTTTTTCTCTAGGAATTTTATTTCAGTTTTGATTTCTCAGTAATCTGTTTATTCTTTAGAATCATATTATTTAATCTCCATATGATGTATTTTTTAGGTGTTTTTTTTTTCCTTGTAATTGATATCTAGTCTTATGGCATTGTGGTCAAAAAAGATGCTTGACATGGTTTTAATTTTCTTAAATTTACTGACATATGATTTATGACCCAAGATATGGTCTATCCTGGAGAATGTTCCATGTGCACTTGAGAAGAAGGTGTATTCTTCTGCATTTGGATGGAATGCCCTGAGGATATCAAGGAGATTCATCTGCTCTAATGTGTTAATTAAGATTTGTGTTTCCCCAGAACTGAAAGAGACACAAGTACCCCAGTGTTCATCGCAGCACTGTTTATAATACCAGGACATGGAAGCAACCTAGATGTACATCAGCAGATGAATGGATCAGAAAGCTGTGGTACATATACATGACATCACCCTTAAGGCAGAAAGTGAAGAGGAACTCAAAAGCCTCTTGATGAAAGTGAAAGAGGAGAGTGAAAAAGTTGACTTAAAGCTCAACATTCAGAAAACTAAGATCATGGCATCTGGTCCCATAACTTCATGGGAAATAGATGGGGAAACAGTGGAAACAGTGTCAGACTTTATTTTGGGGGGCTCCAAAATCACTGCAGATGGTGACTGCAGCCATGAAATTAAGAGATGCTTACTCCTTGGAAGAAAAGTTATGACCAACTTAGATAGTATATTCAAAAACAGAGACATTACTTTGCCGACTAAGATCCGTCTAGTCAAGGCTATGGTTTTTCCTGTGGTCATGTATGGATGTGAGAGTTGGACTGTGAAGAAGGCTGAGCGCCGAAGAATTGAAGATTTTGAACTGTGGTGTTGGAGAAGACTCTTTAGAGTCCCTTGGACTGCAAGGAGATCCAACCAGTCCATTCTGAAGGAGATCAGCCCTGGGATTTCTTTGGAGAGAATGATGCTAAAGCTGAAACTCCAGTACTTTGGCCACCTCATGAAAAGAGTTGACTGACGGGAAAAGACTCTGATGCTGGGAGGGATTGGGGGCAGAAGGAGAAGGGGACGACCGAGGATGAGATGGCTAGATGGCATTCTGGTTGGAGGAGATGAGTTATTTCTTGTTTTTGTTTTTCCCTTATGTACAGGGCTGAGTGAGGTGGTAATTCTGTCTGCTGATTGTGCTAGCTATTGCAAATAGTGCTGCAAAGAACAATGGGATACATGAGTCTTTTTCAATTTTGGTTTCCTCACGGTATGTGCCTAGGAGTGGGATTGCTAGATCATATGGTGGTTTTATGCCTAGTTTTTTGAAGAATCTCCATACCGTCTTCCATAGTGGCTGTATCAGTTTACATTCTCACCAACAGTGCACGACCGTTCCCTTTTCTCCACACCCTCTCCAGCATTTATTGTTTGCAGACTTTTTGATGATGGCCATCCTGACCGGTGTGAGGTGATATCTCATTGTAGTTTTGATTTGCATTTCTCTAATAATGAGTGATGTTGAGCGTCTTCTCATGTGTTTGTTAGTCCTCTGTATGTCTTCATTGGAGAATGTCTGTTTAGGTCTTTTTCCCACTTTTTGACTGGGTTGTTTGTGTTTCTGGCATTGAGTTGTATGAGCTCCTTGCATATTTTGGAAATTAATCCTTTGTCAGTTTTTTCATTTGCTATTATTTTCTCCCATTCTGGCGGTTGTCTTTTCACCTTGCTTATAGTTTCCTTTGCTGTGCAAAAGCTTTTAAGTTTAATCAAGTCCCATTTGTTTACTTTTTTATTTTTTATTTTTGTTACTCTAGGAGGTGGGTCATAGAGGATCTTGCTTTGATTTATGTCACCGAGTGTTCTGCCTATGTTTTCCTCTAAGCTTTATAGTTTCTGGTCTTACATTTAGGTGTTAAGTCCATGTTGAGTTTATCTCTGTGTATGGTGTTAGGAAGTGTTCTAATTTCCTTCTTTTATGTGTAGTTGTCCAATTTTCCCAGCACCATTTATTAAAGAGGCTGTCTTTGCTTCATTTTATATTCTTGTCTCCTTTGTCAAAAATAAGGTGCCCATAGGTTCATGGGCTTATTTCTGGCTTTCTATCTTATTCCATTGGTCTATATTTCTGTTTTTTGTGCCAGTGCCATACTGTCTTGATGACTGTAGCTTTGTAGTGTAATCTGAAGTCAGGAAGACAGATTCCTTCAGCTCCATTCTTCTTTCTCAAGACTGCTTTGGCTTTTCAGGGTCTTTTGTGTTTCCACATGAATTGTGAATTTTTTTTGTTCTGGTTCTGTGAAAAATGCCACTGGTGATTTAATAGGGATTGCACTGAACCTGTAGATTGCATTTGGTAGTATAGTCATTTTCACAATATTGATTCTTCCTACCCAGCAACATGGACTATCTCTCCATCTGTTTATTCTTTGATTTCTTTCATTAGTGTCACAGGTTTCTGTGTACAGTTCTTTTGCCTCCTTAAGTGTTAATCGCTCAGTCGTGCCCAACTCTTTGTGACCCCATGAACTGCAGCCCACCAGGCTCCGCTGTACATGAGATTTTCCAGGCCAAGGATACTGGAGTGGGTTGCCATTTCCTTCTCCAGGGGATCTTCCCAACCCAGGGATTGAATCCGGGTCTCCTGCACTGCAGACAGATTCTTTACCGACTGATATTTAACACCTTTTGTTGCAGTGGTGAGTGGGATTGATTCCTTAATTTCTCTTTCTCATTTTTCATTGTTAGTATATTCTAATTGCTGTATTTCTAATGCAAGCGATTTCTGTGTATCGATTTTGTATCCTGCAACTTTGCTAAATCCACTGATTAGCTCTAGTGGGTTTTTGACACTATCTTTAGGGTTTTCTATGTACAGTACCATGTCATCTGCAAAAAGTGAGAGCTTTACATCTTCTTTTCTGATCTGGATTTCTTTTATTTCTTTTTCTTCTCTGATTGCTGTAGCTAGAACTTCCAGAACTATGTAGAATAATAGTGGTGAAAGTGGATACCCTTGTCTTGTTCCTGATCTTAGGAGGAATGCTTTCAGTTTTTCACCACTGAGAATAATGTTTGCTATAGGCTTGTCATATATGGCCTTTACTATGTTGAGGTAGGTTTCTTCTATGCCCATTTTTTGAAGAGTTTTAATCATAAAAGGGTACTGAATTCTGTCAGAGCCTTTTTCTGCATGTACTGAGATGATCATGTGATTTTTATCTTTCAATTTGCTAATACTGTGTATCACATTGACTGATTTGTGTATATTGAAGAATCCTTGCATTCCTGGAATAAACCGAACTTGATCATGGTGTATGAGCTTTCTGATGTGTTGCTGAATTCTGTTTGCTAAAGTTTTGTTGAGGATTTTTGAATCTCTGTTCATCAGTGAATTGGCCTGTAGTTTTCTTTTTGTGTGTTGCCTTTGTCTGGTTTTGCTATTAGGGTGATGGTGGCCTCATAGAATGAGTTTAGAAGTGTTCCTTCCTCTGCAATTTTTTGAACGAGTTTTAGAAGGATAGGCATTACTCGTCTCTAAATGTTTGATAGAACTCTCCTGTGAAACCATCTGGTCCTGGACTTGTGTTTTTTGGGAGATTTCTGATCACAGCTTCAATTTCAGTGCTTGTAATTGGGTTGTTCATAATTTCTATTTTTTCATGGTTCAGTCTTGGAGGATTGAACGTTTCTAAGACTCTATCAATTTCTTCCAGGTCATCCATTTTGTTGCCATATAGTTGTTCATAATAGTCTCTTATAATCCTTTGTGTTTCTGCACAGTCTGTTGTAACCTCTCTTTTTCCTTTCTAATTTTGTTGATTTCATTCTTCTCTCTTTTTTTCTTGATGAGTCTGTCTAAAGGCTTGTCAATTTTGTTATCAAAGAACCAGTTTTTAGTTTTATCAATCTTTACTATTGTTTCTTTCATTTCTTTTCTGTTTATTTCTCCTTGGATCTTTATGATTTCTTTCCTTCTACTAATTTTTGGGGTTTTTTTCTTGCTTTTCCAGTTGTTTCAGTGTAAACTTAGGTTGTCTAGTCGATGTTTTTCTTGTATCTTGAGGTAGGATTATATTGCTATCACCTTCTTTCTTAGAACTACTTTTGCTGCATCCCACAAATTTTGAGTTGTCGTGTTTTCATTGCCATTTGTTTCTTTAAATTTTTTGATTTCCCTTTTGATTTCTTCAGTAACCTGTTGGCTATTTAGAAATGTGTTGTTTAATCTCCATGTGTTTGTCTTTCTTAGAGATTTTTTTCTTGTAATTGATATCTAGTCTCATAGCATTGTGGTCAGAGAAGATGCTTGATAAGTTTTCAATTTTCTTAAATTTACGGAGGTATGATGTGTAACCCAAGATGTGGTCTATCCTGGAGAAGGTTCCATGTGCACTTAAGAAGAAGGTGTATTCTTCTGCATTTGGATATAATGTCCTGAAGATATCAATGAGATCCATCTCATCNTCTCATAGCATTGTGGTCAGAGAAGATGCTTGATAAGTTTTCAATTTTCTTAAATTTACGGAGGTATGATGTGTAACCCAAGATGTGGTCTATCCTGGAGAAGGTTCCATGTGCACTTAAGAAGAAGGTGTATTCTTCTGCATTTGGATATAATGTCCTGAAGATATCAATGAGATCCATCTCATCAAATGTATCATTTAAGACTTATGTTTTCTTGTTAATTTTCTGTTTTGATTATCGGTCCACTGGTGTGAGTGGGGTGTTAAAGTCTCTTACTTTATTGTGTTACTGTCAACGTCTCCTTTTATGTTTGTAGTGTTTGTCTTATGTATTGACGTGCTCCTATGTAGGCTGCATAGACATTTAGAATTGCTATGCCTTCCTCTTGGATTGATCCCTTGATTATTATGTAGTGTCATTCCTTATTCAGTTCAGTTCAGTTGCTCAGTCGTGTCTGACTCTTTGTGACCCCATGAACCGCAGCACACCAGGCCTCCCTGTGCATCATCAACTCCCAGAGTTCCCCAAACCCATGTCCATTGTGTTGGTGATGCCATCCAACCATCTCATCCTCTGTCATCCCCTTCTCCTCCTGCTCTTAATCTTTCACAGCATCAGGGTCTTTTCAAATAAGCTAGCTTTTCACATCAGGTGGTGAAAGTATTGGACCTTCAGCTTCAGCATCAGTGCTTTCAATGAATATTCAGGACTGATTCTTCTCAGATGGACTGGTTGGATCTCCTTGCAGTTCAAGGGACTCTCAATGGTCTTCTTCAACATGACAATTCAAAAGCATCAATTCTTCAGTGCCCAGTGCTTCACTTTCCTTATACTCCAACTCTCACATCCATACATGACCACTGGAAAAACCATAGCCTTGACTAGACGGACCTTTCAGCAAAGTAATGTCTCTGCTTTTGAATATGTTGTCCAGGTAGGTCAAAACGTTCCTTCCAAGGAGTAAAGTCTTTTAATTTCATGGCTGCAATCACCATCTGCAGTATTTTGGAGCCTAGGAAATTAAAGTCAGTTACTGTTTCCACTGTTTCTCCATCTATCTGCCATGAAGTGATGGGACCAGATGCCATGAAACTAGTTTTCTGAATGTTGAGCTTTAAGCCAACAATTTCCACTCTCCCTTTTCATTTTCATCAAGAGGCTCTTTAGTTCTTCTTCACTTTCTCCCATAAGGGTGGTGTCACCTGCATATCTGAGGTTATTGATATTTCTCCTGGTGATCTTGATTCCAGCCTGTGCTTCTTCAAGCCCAGCGTTTCTCATTATGTACTCTGCATAGAAGTTAAATAAGCAAGGTGACAATATACAGACTTGATGTACTCCTTTTCCTATTTGGAACCAGTCTGTTGTTCCATGTCCAGTTCTAACTGTTGCTTCCTGGCCTAAATACAGATTTCTCAAGAGGCAGGTCAGGTGGTCTGGTATTCCCATCTCTTTCAGAATCTTCCACAGTTTCTNTACTCCTTTTCCTATTTGGAACCAGTCTGTTGTTCCATGTCCAGTTCTAACTGTTGCTTCCTGGCCTAAATACAGATTTCTCAAGAGGCAGGTCAGGTGGTCTGGTATTCCCATCTCTTTCAGAATCTTCCACAGTTTCTTGTGATCCACACAGTCAAAGGCTTTGGCATAGTCAATAAAGGAGAAATAGATGTCTTTCTGAAACTCCCTTGCTTTCTCGATGATCCAGTGGATGTTGGCAATTTGATCTCTGGTTCCTCTGCCTTTTCTAAAACCAGCTTGAACTTCTGAAAGTTCATGGTTCACATATTGCTGTACCTTGGCTTGGAGAATTTTGAGCATTACTTTACTAGCGTGTGAGATGAGTGCAATTGTGTGGTAGTTTGAGCAATCTTTGGCATTGCCTTTCTTTGGGATTGGAATGAAAACAGCTTTTCCAGTCCTGTGGCCACTGCTGAGTTTTCCAAATTTGCTGGCATACTGAGTGCAGCACTTTCACAGCATCATCTTTCAGGATTTGAAATAGCTCAAGTAGAATTCCATCACCTCCACTAGCTTTGTTCATAGTGATGCTTCTAAGGCCCACTTGACTTCACATTCCAGGATGTCTGGCTCTAGGTGAGTGAGTGATCACACCATCGTGATTATCTGGGTCATGAAGGTCTTTTTTGTACAGCTCTTCTGTGTATTCTTGCCACCTCTTTTTAATATCTTCTGCTTCTGTTAGGTCCATACCATTTCTGCCCTTTATCGAGCCCAACTTTGCATGAAATATTCCCTTGATATCTCTAGTTTTCTTGAAGAGATCTCTAGTATTTCCCATTCTGTTTTTTTCCTCTATTTCTTTCCATTGATCGCTGAGGAAGGCTTTCTTATCTGTCCTTGCTGTTCTTTGGAACCCTGCATTCAAATAGGTATATCCTTCCTTTTCTCCTTTGTTTTTCACATCTCTTCTTTTCATAGCTATTTGTAAGGCCTCCTCAGACAACCACTTTGCTTTTTTTACATTTCTTTTCCATGGGAATGGTCTTGATCCCTGTCTCCTGTACAATGTCACAAACCTCATTCCATAGTTCATCAGGTACTCTATCAGATCTAGACCCTTAAATCTATGTCTCACTTCCACCGTACAATCATAAGGGATTTGATTTAGGTCATACCTGAATGGTCTAGTGGTTTTCCCTACTTTCTTCAATTTAAGTCTGTATTTGGTAATAAGGGGTTGATGATCTGAGCCAGTCAGCTCCTGGTCTTGTTTTTGCTGACTGTATAGAGCTTCTCCATCTTTAGAGGCAAAGAATATAATCAGTCTGATTTCGGTGTTGAGCATCTGGTGATGCCCATGTGTAGAATCTTCTCTTGTGTTGTTGGAAGAGGGTGTTTGCTATGGCCAGTGCGTTCTCTTGACAAAACTCTATTAGACTTTGCCCTGCTTGATTGCATATTCCAAGGCCAAATTTGCCTGTTACTCCAGGTGTTTCTTGACTTCCTACTTTTGCATTCCAGTTCTCTATAATGAAAAGGACATCTCTTTGGGGTGTTATTTCTAAATTCTTGTAGGTCTCATGAAACCGTTGAGCTTCATCAGCGTTACTGGTTGGGGCATAGGCTTGGATCACCGTGATATTGAATCATGTGCCTTGGAAATGAATAGAAATCATTCTTTCATTTTTGAGATTCCATCCAAGTACTGCATTTTGGACTCTTTTGTTGACCATGATGGTTACTCCATTTCTTCTGAGGGATTCCTGCTCACAGTAATAGATATAATGGTCATCTGAGTTAAATTCACCCATTCTAGTCCATTTTGGTTTGCTGATTCCTAGAATGTCAACGTTCACTCTTGCCATCTCCTGTTTGACCACTTCCAATTTCCCTTGATTCATGGACCTGACATTCCAGGTTCCTATGCAATATTGCTCTTTACAGCATTGGACCTTGCTTCTATCACCAGTCACATCCCAGCTGGGTATTATTTTTGCTTTGGCTCCATCCCTTCATTCTTTCGGGAGTTATTTCTCCACTGATCTCCAGTAGCATATTGGGCACCTACTGACCTGGGGAGTTCCTCTTTCAGTATCCTATTATTTTGCCTTTTCATACTGTTCATGGGGTTTTCAAGGCAAGAATACTGAAGTGGTTTGCCATTCCCTTCACCAGTGGACCACATTCTGTCAGACCTCTCCACCATGACCTGTCAGTCTTGGGTGGCCCCACACTGCATGGCTTAGTTTCATTGAATTAGACAAGGCTGTGGTCCATGTGATCAGACTGGCTAGTTTTCTGTGATTATGGTTTCAGTGTGTCTGCCCTCTGATGCCCTTCTGCAACACCTACCATCTCACTTGGGTTTCTTTTACCTTGGACGTGGGGTATCTCTTCACGGCTGCTCAGCAAAGCGCAGCCACTGCTCCTTACCTTGGATGAGGTCACCTCTCCTGACTTTGAACGTGGAGTACCTCCTCTAGGCCCTCCTGCGCCTGCGCAGCCGCCACTCCTTGGACATGGGGTTGATCATCTTCTCGGCCACAGCCCCTGTCTTCATAGAACCATTCAAATTCAGCTTCTTTGGCATGAGTGGTTGGGGCATAGACTTGGATTACTGTGATATTGAATCATTTGCCTTTGAAACAAACCGAAATAATCTATGTAAATTATTTCCTATTCATAAATAAATGAAAGACCAAAAGTGTTGCTCTCAAAATTGTTAGTCAGGTTTACATATTTTACTATTTTTCATTCTGTTGGAACACAATAAACTGTGGAAAATTCTGAAAGAGATGGAATACCAGACTACCTGACCTGCCTCTTGAGAAACCTATATGCAGGTTAGGAAGCAACAGTTAAAACTGGACATGGAACAACAGACTGGTTCCAAATAGGAAAAGGAGTACGTCAAGGCTGTATATTGTCACCCTGCTTATTTAACTTATATGCAGTGTACATCATGAGAAAAGCTGGGCTGGAAGAAGCACCAGCTGGAATCAAGATTGCCGGGAGAAATCTCAATAACCTCAGATATGCAGATGACACCACCCTTATGGTAGAAAGTGAAGAGGAACTAAAAAGCCTCCTGATGAAAGTGAAAGAGGAGAGTGAAAATGTTGGCTTAAAGCTTAACACTCAGAAAACTAAGATCATGGCATCTGGTCTCATTGCTTCATGGGAAATAGATGGGGAAACAGTGGAAATAGTGTCAGACTGTATTTTGGGGGGGCTCCAAAATCACTGCAGATGGTGATGGCAGCTATGAAATTAAAAGATGCTTACTCCTTGGAAGAAAAGTTATGACCAACCTAGATAGCATATTGAAAAGCAGAGACATTACTTTGCCAACAAAGGTCCATCTAGTCAAGGCTATGGTTTTTCCAATAGTCGTGTAAGGATGTGAAAGTTGGACTGTGAAGAAAGCTAAGCACCAAAAAATTGATGCTTTTGAACTGTGGTGTTGGAGAAGACTCTTGAGAGTCCGTTGGACTGCAAGATCCAACCAGTCCATTCTAAAGGAGATCTGTCCTGGGTGTTCTTTGTAAGGAATGATGCTGAAGCTGAAACTCCAGTACTTCGGCCACCTTATGAGAAGAGTTGACTGACTGGAAAAGACTCTGATGCTGGGAGGGATTGGGGGCAGGAGGAGAAGAGGACAACAGAGGATAAGATGGCTGGTTGGCATCACCAACTCGATGGATGTGAGTTTGAGTGAACTCCAAGAGTTGGTGATGGACAGGGAGGCTTGGTGTGCTGCGATTCATGCGGTCACAAAGAGTCGGACAGGACTCAGTGACTGAACCGAACTGAACTGATTCTGTTGGGAAATAGAACTTTGCAGTATCAAGCAGTGTTCAATGTAGAAGAAAATTTGAGGAATATTATGCATTTATCTTTCTTAGCAATGGAAGTTTTGGTGATTCATATTTGCCTTTGCAACGTTCCATGTCTTAAAGTCCCATTAGTAGAGAAATATAGGAATAACTAGACCAGTGGCTTTCTAACCTTTTTTGACATAATTAACAGAAAGAAATACATCCTCTATCCTGATTCAGTGTGTGTGTACACAAACACACACACACATATGCACACACATTCATGTATACATAAAGATATACATATACACAAAAGATCCATTTTAGAATTTAAATTGGAATTTTAGAATTCTAATCACTTTTATAATTTTTTATTTCCAACAAATTATGTTTGTAATCCATTTAATTGATTTTACAATCCACCAGTGGACACTATCCAGAAATTTGAAAATATTAAAATAGCAATAGTGAGAGTAGTTTGGGGAATTCTTTAGCCTCACTGTAATTTCCACCAGCCAGTGCTTTTCAGTGACCCCCAAATGAACACACAACTTATTTATAAACCTAAATTTGCCATGCAAACTCACTTCAAGACAAACTTCCAAGCTCCCTCTCCATCCCTTAAGATTTCTGCCTTACATCCCACATGTGGAGAAATTCTGGAGCCACCATTGAATTCAACTGATAATGAGGATTTATCAAGAAACTAGTTATCTTTTAAAAAAAAAAAAAAGGTTAAAAGCAATTAAAAGCTGCAGTCTGGTTTTCCCATGGTTCTCTTCAAAAATCACACTACTATTACTCTAAAGATGTTGTAGGAATAACGGATATGAACAAATAATGACAAGAAGAATCATAACAAAGACAACAGCAAATAAGACAAGTCAACATATGGAGGATGAAAAACATTTGAATCAGTGCTATCCTATCTAGGCTTCTGGTTTATCTAAACTGTTGCATGTGCTTAGATTTTGAGAAGAATGATCAAAGCAAGCCCACAAAAGGCAAGCTGGCTTACAGTGAAGATGCCAGGAAAGGCTCAGGAATGAAAGGTACAGGTTACTGCTGAAGGCAAATTTGGAGGCTCAGGGTGAAAGTCTGTTTAAAATTCTTTAGACAAGTTAAAACTTGTAGATCTGTGCTGTTGAATGTAGTTGCCACCATGTGTGGCTACTTATATTTAAAGAAATGTAATCAATTGAATGACAGAGAATGAGATGGTTGGATGCAATCACCGACTCAATGGATACAAGTTTGAGCAAATTCATGGGGTTGCAAAGAGTTGGAATCAGCTTAATGACTGAACAACAAAAACAAATCTATTAATTAAGATTTAAAACAGAGAGAATAAGATGGTTGAGGAGTGGGTGGACGTGGAGTACATCTCTCTCCACAGATACATCAGGAATACACCTTCAGACACAGAAGTGCATGGAGAACACCAGCTGAGAGTGGACAGGAGTACCTGACCAGAGGAAAAGAATATATAGATCCACACAAAACTCATTAGGATGAGGGAACTAGGGGGGAAAACAGGAATGCTGTTAGGACTGGACCTACTCTCCGGGGGTAGGGAAACTGAAGCAAGGGTCCGATCCCCACATCGGGGCAATTGTCTAAGTCAGAGGAGAAACAGTTAAGGCTGAGAGGGAAACAGCTGATCTGTGGCAGCCTAAATGGAATGAGAATCACACAGTCCTTGCTGGAGCCATACATACCACAGACAAGGACATAGGTCTCCTGGAATGTGCAGTGGCTAGAAGCTGGAGTTTACGGATTGTGGAGCAATCCCAGGGCGAGGGCTGCTGTTGGCTGCAGAGAGACGGATTGAGGGGAGCTGAGAGAGGAGATTGTGATGAGAAATGGCTGTGGAGGAAAGCCTGGCAGCCTGGAATGGGAAACCACTTCAGTATTCTTGCCTTGAGAACCCCCATTAACAGTATGAAAAGGCAAAATGATAGGATACCGAAAGAGGAACTCCCCAGGTCAGTAGGTGCCCAATATGCTACTGGAGATCAGTGGAGAAATAACTCCAGAAAGAATGAAAGGATGGAGCCAAAACAAAAACAATACCAGCTGGGGATGTGACTGATGACAGAAGCAAGATCCAATGATGTAAAGGGCAGTATTGCATAGGAACCTGGAATGTCAGGTCCGTGAATCAAGGGAAATTGGAAGTGGTCAGACAGGAGATGGCAAGAGTGAACGTCGACATTCTAGGAATCAGCGAACTAAAATGGACTGCAATGGGTGAATTTAACTCAGATGACCATTATATCTACTACTGAGGGCAGGAATCCCTCAGAAGAAATGGAGTAGCCATCATGGTCAACAAAAGAGTCCGAAATGCAGTACTTGGATGCAATCTCAAAAACGACAGAATGATCTCTGTTCATCTCCAAGGCAAACCATTCAATATCACAGTTATCCAAGTCTATGCTCCAACCAGTAACACTGAAGAAGCTGAAGTTGAACGGTTCTATGAAGACCTACAAGATCTTTTAGAACTAACACCCAAAAAATATGTCCTTTTCATTATAGGGGGCTGGAATGCAAAAGTAGGAAGTCAAGAAACACCTGGAGTAACAGGCAAATTTGGCCTTGGAATGTGGAATGAAGCAGGGCAAAGACTAATAGAGTTTTGCCAAGAAAATGCACTGGTCATAGCAAACACCCTCTTCCAACAACACAAAAGAAGACTCTACACATGGACATCACCACCGATTTCAGATTGATTACATTCTCTGCAGCCAAAGATGGAGAAGCTCTATACAGTCAACAAAAACAAGATCAGGAGCTGACTGTGGCTCAGATCATGAACTCTTTATTACCAAATTCAGACTGAAATTGAAGAAAGTAGGGAAAACCGCTAGACCATTCAGGTATGACCTAAATCAAATCCCTTATGATTATACAGTGGAAGTGAGAAATAGATTTAAGGGCCTAGATCTGATAGATAGAGTGCCTGATGAACTATGGAATGAGGTT
>SJYT01031411.1:0-10656 GCA_006410635.1 Cephalophus harveyi | reverse complement strand
AAGGGGACCCTTGCTCAGTGCAGGCGTCCGGGTGGCTGGTCCCAATGCCCCACCTTCAGGGGCGGATCTGGGGGGACCGTTTCCTTATCAGCCTTGCCCCCTGAGAAGAGACCTGGGCTTCGGGAGGAAGGGTAGAGAGAGGGGTCTGCCTTGATGTTGGGGTGTCCGGGGCGCTGCAGTTTCACCTGCCACTCAGGCTGGCTGGAGAAGCCTCCAGGAGATGGGCAAGGCCCTGCGGGATGTTGAATGGGGATCCTCTGACCTCACGGTGCAGATGGAGACCTCAGTCTCTGCAGGCAGTGGGGAGACCCCCCCAAGCCCTCTGCCCTGAGCACCTCCCTGCTGCCATGACTTCATCTCTCCGCTGACACCTCTGCTGCCCCCGTGGACATGTGTCCCCAAACCCGGTGGCTCGCCTCGGCTCCTAACCAGCGGTCATTTGCTTTTTAACCCAATGGGGCTTGCGGATCCGCAGGTCGTTTCCCACCGCCCTCTCTCTTTGGCAGAAGGGATGGCCCTGTGGTCTGGGGAGAAAATTTGCCCGTTTCATGTGATGAGCGTGTTGTGGGGGGGCCCCACAGGGCGTGGCTGGCCCAGTAGAAGGAAAGAGGACCCCGTCCCTCTTCCCCCGGCCGCAGCCTGGACCAGTGTGAGAAGCCCATGCTGGGCAAGCCTGGGCTGCTGGCCACCGGCCCGTGGAGTGTGGTGGGGACCTTGAGGCTGGTTTTGGACTCAGCTCTGGGCCGCTCAGGGGCCTGCTGCACCCCCGTCGTGCTGCCGCTGGTGGGAGAGAGACGCGTGGTCTGAGATGGGAATCCTGCAGCATTGAGTCTGACCTCGGCTGCTGCTGAGAGTTAGTGACAAGCGCTCACGGTGTTAGCTAATGATAGCCGTTGCTGCTCTTCTGTGTTCCACACATTCTCTACACACACCCCCATGCGCAGACACATACACACAGGCGTGTTTGAACACAGACACACATACATGTAGGCATGTTCGACACACACATACATGCAGGTGTGTTTGGATACACACATGCAGGCATATTCACATACATGTAGGTGTGTTTTGACACACACGTGTAGACGTGTTCACACATGCAGGCATGTTCACACACATGTAGGCACGTTCACATGTGTAGGCATGCTTTCACACATACATGTAGGCATGTTTACATACATATAGATGTGTTCACACATGCAGGCATGTTCACACATGTAGGCATGCTCACGTGTAGGCACGCTCTCACACATACATGTAGGCATGTTTGGACACATACGTATAGATGTGTTCACACATGCAAACATGTTCACACATGTGTAGACATGCTCACACACATGTAGTCATGTTTGAACACACATGCATGTGGGTATTTTCAGACACACATGCATACACGTAGGCATGTTCACACACATGCATGTATGCATGTTTGGACACGCACACAGATAACACATGCACATTCATTTCTTCAGTGACCTCCTGAGGCAGGTGTACTGTCCCTGTTTTATAGATGAGGACCCTGAGGCACAGAGAGGACACGTGACTTACACAGCTCACGCAGCTGGGAAGGGGCACAGCTGAGACAGGTGCCGGGAGGGACCAGTCTCTCCCCGAAGGGAACGGCTGTGAGCTCTTCAGGGACAGGCCCTCCTTCATGGTGTGTCAGGAGCCCAGGGCTGAAAAGGTGCTGCCCAGCCTGGCTTTGCGTCTGAGCTGAGGGGTTGGCGGTTTCTAGGAAGGAAGGGAGGCTCTCGGAGGCCAGGTTCTGCCAGGCGGGTCCTTCACGGCTTGTCCACGGCCCAGCTTCGCTCCCTGTGACTTGCGGGTTCTCCTGATGCTCACTGAGCCCCTGCTGTGTGCCTGGCCCCGCGGCCTTCTTCACATGAGCGGCCTCGTTCCCCCTGCCACGAGCCTCGGAAGGGACCGCTGATGGGCTTGAGTGTCCGCCCGGCATCACAGCTGGGAGGAGGCGCAGCTGGATTGAACGCAACCTCAGGGCGGGAGGGGCAGCCCTTCCTCTGCCCTCCTGCTTTCGGGGTATTCCTGCCAGCCCCCAGCTCCTCTGAGCATCCCCCCTCCAGACCACCCCACCCCTCTACCCTTGGGCTCTTCAGCACTGACTTCTTAGATCCCGGTTATGAGGTTTTGTCCTCAGCTACCTTGAGTTACTTTGTAAGCGTCTCAAAAGGTGGTAAACAGGAAAACAGCCTTTTTCTATTGCTTTTGTTTCCCTGGAAGCACCTCCCTCAGTGCCAGGCGCACTGCAGAGGTCTCTTTGCTGTTGCTGTTTAGTCACTGGGTTCTGTCTGACTCTTTGGGACCGCATGGACTGTAGCCTGCCAGGCTCCTCTGTCCATAGGTTTTCCCGGGCAAGAATACTGGAGTGGGTTGCCACTTCCGTCTCCAGGAGATCTGCCCGACCCAGGGATCGAAGCCTTGTCTCTCCTGTCTCCTGCATTGGCTACTACCAGGGAGTACCTATTAAATTAAAAGAAAAAAATGCCAGAAGTGGCATTGGAGGGCCCGTGAGCTGTGCCTTCTGTGACGTTACACACAGGAGTGAATATTATTAGCATTGTTTTACAAGTGAGAAAACCGGGGCTCGGAGAAGTTGGGGAGCGTGCCTGGGACCAAAGAGCTGGGAATGGGCTCAGCCTTTTGGACCTCGATGCTCGGAGTCCACCCAGCTGACCATCAGCTGGGACTGTGTCCCTGAGGTTAGGGGACAAGGGACATGCTTGGCGAGGCCCACTCATGCCAGGCGGCAGCTTGGAGACTGATGGTCAGTTCTTTTCCCTCCAGCCTGCCTGCCTCTGTGAAGTGTTAGTCGCTCAGCATGCCGGACCGTTTGTGACCCCATGGACTGCAGCCCACTGGGCTCCTCTGTCCGTGGGATTTTCCAGGTAAGGATACTGGAGTGGGTTGCCATTTCCTTCTCCAGGGGATCTTCCCGACTCAGGGATCGAACTGGGTTTCCTGCAGGCAGATTCTTTACCAACTGAGCTACGAGGGAAGCCTGCCTCACCTCCAACTTTTTGTTTGTAAGCTAGCTTTATCGAGATTTGCTTTACATACCTTAAAATCCATCTGTTGTAAATGTACAACACAGTGCCTTTGAGTAAACATGCAGAGTTATGCGATCATCGCCACAATCCAATTTGGAACATTTCCATCAGCCTCCAAAGGTTGCCTCGATGCCTGTTGCCTGCCTTGGCGGGCGAGTTGTTTACCACTAGCGGCACCTAGGGAGCCCTGCTTCTTCTCGAACCCCCCAGTCAAAGTGCTGAATCAGAATTCTACTCCGCGGGCCCTGGATATGTGACGGAAGAGTGGACGTTAGGGCAGAAGCCAGAGAGAACGGGTGTTCATGTGGTTTGTACGTGTCTCTGATTTTGCACATCCTGAGGCTTAGAAATGCCATTGCCCACTTCTCCTCTGTGCCCCCACTTCAGGGCAAACAGATGGGGAAACAGTGGAAACAGTGACAGGTTTTATTTTCTTAGGCTCCAAAATCACTGCAGATGGTGACTGCAGCCGTGAAACTGAAAGACGTTTGCTCCTTGGAAGGAAAGCTGTAACCAACCTAGACAGCATATTAAAAAGCAGAGATGTTACTTTGCCAACAAAGGTACGTCTAGTCAAAGCTATGGCTTTTCCAGCAGTCATGTATGGATGTGAGAGGTGGATTACAAGAAAGCTGAGTGCCAAAAATTGATGCTTTTGAGCTGTGGTGTTGGAGAAGACTCTTGAGGGTCCCTTGGACTGCAAGGAGATCCAACCAGTCCATCCTAAAGGAAATCAGTCCTGAATATTCGTTGGAGGAACTGATGCTGAGGCTGAAGCTCCAGTATTTGGCCACCTGATGCGAAGAACAGACTCATTGGAAAAGACCCTGATGTTGGGAAAGATTGAAGGCAGGAGGAGAAGGGGACGAAGAGGATTAGATGGCTGGATGGCATCACCAACTTGATGGACATGGGGTTTGAGTAAGCTCCGGGAGTTGATGATGGACAGGGAGGCCTGGCCTGCTGCAGTCCATGGTGTTGCAAAGAGTTGGACACAATCGAGCAACTCATTGAGCAATAACCTCTGTTTTTAAGACCTACACCTCTTACTGAGATGAGAGCCTGTCACTGAGCTTTGATAACATCTTAGAGGTTTCTGCTTTCCCTTCTGAGTGCTCTCTTGCTTATAAANTGCTGCAGTCCATGGTGTTGCAAAGAGTTGGACACAATCGAGCAACTCATTGAGCAATAACCTCTGTTTTTAAGACCTACACCTCTTACTGAGATGAGCGCTTGTCACTGAGCTTTGATAACATCTTAGAGGTTTCTGCTTTCCCTTCTGAGTGCTCTCTTGCTTATAAAGAGGAGGAGAAAAACGAGTTAGCATACAATGGAATGTTGTTCAGCTGAAGTACTTACTGGGAGAGGCTCCACTGATGGATGGGCCCTGAAAACATCTCAGTGAAGCCTGGAAAAGGACGACACGCTGTGACCCCACTTCTGTGAAGCTGCAGGGCGGGCCGGTGGACGGAGCGGAGGGGAGATGAATGGTTGCCTGGGCCGGGGGAGGCAGGCGCCGGGGTAGTGACTGCTTAGTGGGCGGGGGTTTCCTTTCGGATGAAAATGCTCTGGAGACCGAGGAGGCGTGATGTGATGCTCAGAGTGTGGCCGGTGCCTCTGAGTGGGACACTTGGAAACGCTTCAAGTGGCTCAGTTTTCTGTCAGGTGAGTATTCAAATAAAGAGGGCCAGGGAGCAAATGGCCTGGAGTGGGGCTTGTCTCGGGGGAGGGATGGCTCCGAGCTTCACCCCCCTGGCTTCCTGTGCCCACCGAGTCTGCCAGTCCCCTCGCCCCTGGCATTCGTTCGTCCCCCGGCCCTGGGGTTGGATGGGGACCTTGGCCAAGTGGGCCTCACTTGCGAAGAGCCCCCTGGAGACGGGGCTCCGTGGGGAGCAGCACGGAGCCTGCCCCACCCTCAGCCCTCGGGCCGAGCGGGCGGTTCCTGGGCAGGAAGGGGGCTTCCTTCCGTCCCCTTCCAGGGGCCATTGGCCTGCTCGGACCCGCCCTCCCCAGGAGGCTTCAGCCACCTTGCTTGAATCCCAAGCCCTTTCCCTTTGTGATTTCCCTCTTCTTAAAAAAAAAAAAAAATGAAATTTGACAACCCTGAAGCTGGGAAAGATTGACAGCAAAAGGGGAAGGGGGCGGCAGAGGATGAGATGGCTGGATGGCATCACCGACTCAACGGATGTGAGTCTGAGTGAACTCCGGGAGTTGGTGATGGACAGGGAGGCCTGGTGTGCTGCAGTCCATGGGGTTGCAGAGCGTCGGACACGACTGATGAATGAAGAACAGCCACAGATGTTAGTATCAATACAAATGTATTGATATTACATATTAAAACATCTTCTCCAGCCTAAAAGTGTATGTTCCTTTTTCTTCTGTGTTTAAAAGAAATGACAGCACTTTGAGGGGCCTGTAAGGATACCGTGGGCCCTGGCACTGCTTCCCAGAGGTGAGCCCCTCACTCTGAGATGAAGTTCCCCCAAAGGGGCTCCGGGTCCCCCAGAAGCTCAGCACTGAGACCTCTCCATTCATCCTCTGTGTGGACGCCGATGCTTGTGGTAGCTGGGAAAAGGGCTCGCTCCCCTCTGCTCCGATCTCCAGCCCTGCTGAGCCTTATTTCAGAAATTAGATGGGGCCTCCCTTGTGGCTCAGCTGGTAAAGAATCCGCCTGCAGTGCGGGAGACCTGGGTTCGATCCCTGGGTCGGGAAGATCCCCTGGAGAAGGAAAAGGCTACCCACTCCAGTGTTCTGGCCTGGAGAATTCCATGGACTGTATAGTCCATGGGGTCACAAAGAGTTGGACACGACTGAGCGACTTTCACTCACTCACTCTCTGCCCAAAGCAACACTTATTGATAGATCCCTGGTACCCAGCATTTTGATTCATGCATGGTGGGGACACAGGGCTGAGAAGGGCTTGCTGCCTCCCAGGAGTGACTGTCAGTGCGGACTGGCTTAGGCTGTGGACGTAGCCAAGAATTTCCAGACAGCGTATACCCTGACGACCACTGGTGTGGACCAGTCAGGAATTCACAGTCACTCCCAGCTACAATAAGGAGGCATTCACAAAGGAGAGATGGGTCGTGTGGGGCTTACGTGGGTAAGATCCATCTTTCAGCAGATCCATCTTTCAGCAGATCCATCCTTCTTGATGGGAAGGTAGATGTTGTCGTTCTTTGCCAGTAAACCATTTTAGAGGATTTTTTTTAATTGAAGGATAATTGTTTTACAGAATTTTGTTATTTTCTGTCAAACCTCAATATGAATCAACCATAGGTATACACATATATCCCCTCCCTTTTGAATTGTTTTTGACATAAAATATTTATTTTATTTAGTCTCCAAGTCTTGTCCGATTCTTTGCAACCCCTTAGGCTGCAGCACGCCGAGCTTCTGTGTCTTCCACTGTCTCCTGGAGTTTGCTCAAACTCATGTCCATTGAGTGGGTGATGCCATCTAACCGTCTCATCCTCTGCCACCTCTTTCTGCTTTTGCCTTCAATCTTCCCCAGCATCAGGGTCTTTTACGATGTAATATTTATTAGTGGATGATAAAGGGGAACAAGTCTAGAAAAATGGAGCCAGAGTATTAAAATTTAATCCACTTTTTTGATTCTAATGTGAAATAGCTACAAGAAGGTGGATGGCTGCCCCCGCAGTGCCCTTTTGCAGGGCAGGCCTGCCTGTTGGTCTGCCCATCAGTGGTGTCTGGGGAGTCGGGCCGGGTGGGAGGTCGGCCACGGGAGAAGCCACCGTGATCCCCGCTGGGGTGGAGCGCTGTCGGGGTGTCTTCTGGGCTCTGTGGAGGGTCCTCGTCTCTCTCTTATGTTTTCCGAGTCTCTTTGGGGCCCGACATTGCTGGCTGGTGAATGAGAGAGGGCTGGAGTCGGGGTGGTAACGGGCAGGTCTGTCTTGCCCCGTGTGTCTCTGGGGGCCTGCCTTCCTGTTATAGAGCGATGATGCGGCGGAAGATGTAATAACACACAGCAGGAGCTGCGAGGGCTGCTGAGAGCTGAGGGGAGGCGCGGGGCAGGTGAAGGGGCTGCAGACTCCCGAGCGGCGCCTGCTCCCCGTGTGTGGGTGGCGCTGGGCGAAGCTCCTGGGGACCCACCCTCAGCTTTGTCTGCAGCCGTCACCCAGGTGTGCTGAGGGCAGGACTCCTGAGAACAGGCTCATGTTTGCCTTTGGGGCAGTGCTGTGGGTAAGTGCGAACTGCCTGGGCTGAGTTAGAGTTCCCCGAGCTGGGCCAGCAGCCCGCCCAGACACCAGGTCTCGAAAGTCGCTTTGCACGTTCGGAGCTCGCTTTGCTCGTCTGCAGGGTGGGTCGCCGGAGCTGCTGTACAGGGTGTGGCTCTGTGACGGGGCGCTGTGCCGGCGGGCGTCCGTGGGGAGGGCGTGTTCTGTACAGTGAGTGATGTGCACTCAGGGGTCAGGGCGGTGTGCCGGCGGGCGTCCGTGGGGAGGGCGTGTTCTGTACAGTGAGTGATGTGCACTCAGGGGTCAGTGGCGTCACCTTTTCTTTAAATCCTCGGCACACTGAGAAGCTTAACCCAAATGCACGCCCAGGGGCCCGGGCCTGCAGCTCTCTTCCCCACGGCTTCCCTGGCGGCGCTGGTGGTAAAGAGCCCATGTGCCGAGGCAGGAGACCTGAGAGACCCAGGTTCGATCCCTGGGTCAGGAAGACTCCCCAGAGGAGGGCATGGCAGCCCGCTCCAGCGTTCTTGCCTGGAGAACCCCATGGACAGAGGAGCCTGGCGGGCTGCAGCCCGTGGGCTCAAAGGAGTCAGACTCCTCCGAGCAGCTGACATTTCACTCTCTCTCGTGCCCCGACACCCACTTCCTGACTGCCCCGGGGGTTTGGAGGTGTGAGGCCGAAGAGGGTTAGCATCCGGCAGCTCAGACGGTTTTGGGGTCTGAAGAGGGTTTTTCTCTTACGTCTCTCCACCCATGGAGCCTGCCCCGGGCCAGTACTGGACCAGCCAGACTTGTGGGCTGTGGTGCCCTCTAGTGTTCAGGCTACATTATTGCAGGGGCTTCTTCAAATTCACCAACTTCAAGATGAGGCTAAACCCCCCCCACAAAATCCAGCCTACTTTTCCACCCCATTTGGACAGTGCTTTAAAAAAAGTCACTTGCCTTTGCAAAACGCTAAACCTGGCTTTGTCCCCAAGAGGATTTAAGGCAGCTTATTTAAAATTTTGTTTTTATAAATTAAAAAAAAGGTAGGTAATAAGGGTAGAAAAAAAGATGAAGCCAGGATAAAATATATTTTAAGATAAAATGTGTAGTTCCAACAGGGACACGGTCTAGAGCTTTCTGGATCGGTTCTCATTAGACCCCCTTGTCTGTGTACCATCAGCAGGAGAGATTCCCCGGGGACTCTGGAACCTCCAGGGGCTCAGACGGTAGAGAGGCTGCCTGCGGTGCAGGAGACATGGGTTCAGTCCCTGCCTCGGGAAGATCCCCTGAAGAAGGGAATGGCAACCCACTCCGGTATTCTTGCCTGGAGAATCCCACGGACAGGGGAGACTAGCAGGCTACAGTCCAGGGGGCCGTATGGAGTCAGACACGGCTAAGCAAGTCTGCACGCAATTGACGTACATCCTGACAGTGTCTTAAGGGCTGGAGGGTTGAGGGGTGGGACAGACATACTCCCTCAAGGGGGAGAAGCAATGAGAAAAATGGCAGACGTTTATTAAGCGCTGATTTCGGTGACTTTTACCTGTTAATCCGTGCCACTGTCACAGCGAATCTTGTGGGCTTGATCGTGAGCCCATCTCCAGGGTTAGACCAGGAAGGTGAGGCTCGGCGCTAACCCGGGTGCCTGAGGTCACACAGTGAGCGATGGAGCTGGTTGGCACGATGGTGTGATTCAAGCCCAGGCAGCTGGCTTCTGGCGCTCTCGAGGTTTCAAAGACAGGGACCAGCACCTCCGCCTGTGCTCCACGGTGGTGACTGTTAGTGTGGCTGTCAAGAGTTCTGCTAACCGTGACCCTGAAGAGTGAATCTGAAAGTCCACTCCAGCTGTGTGTGTGTGTGTGTGTGTGTATATGTGTGTGTATGTGTGTGTATGTATGTGTGTATGTGTGTGTGTATGTATGTGTGTGTGTATGTGTGTGTATGTGTGTGCATGTGTGTGCGTGTATGTGTGTGTGTGTGTGTGTGCCACTATACAAGTAGCTCAGGGCTTCCCTGGTGGCTCAGACGGTAAAGAATCTGCCTGCAATGCGGGAGACCCGTGTTCTATCCCTGGGTCAGGAAGATCCCCTGCAGAAGGCAATGGTAACCCACTCCAGTATCCTTGCCTGAGAAATCCCACGGACAGAAGAGCCTGGTGGCTCCAGCCCACGGGGTCACAAAGAATCAGACATGATGAGCCGCTAACACGCACACACAGTTGTCTACCAGCTTCTTCCAAGGAAGAAATAAACCAGTCTTTGGTTATTTTTGCAGCTGGACCTCCAAAATTATACCAGTGGGTGAGGGCATCCCTCCTTTCTACGCTTGTGCAAATCTGGGCCAGAGAAAAGCCCTGAGTGGCTTTCAACAAACGCTGGTGCTGGGAATCCTGGGCAGAGAGGTCTGAGCAGGGCAGGCGTCGCTCCCGGATATCGCTGGGGTCTGCCGCCACCTAGTGGCTCCTCTCTGTATCAGCTCCGAAAAGAGCATCTCATCCCGGCATCCCCGACTGAAGGCATCTGACGGAGGATCCCCAGGGTTCTGATCGGGTGAGGTGGTGGTCTTCCGTGGGCCCAGCCTGGGAAGGGCCAGTGGGCCTCGTGGAAGAGAATCCGTGCTTTGGGTTAGAGTCAGTCGCACCCCTGGATGCTGTGTGACTTGGTCAGGTTGCTTAAACTTCCTCCATCGCCAGTTGCCCACGTGAAGGGAGGCTGGTGCTCCGGGTGGTTTGGGAATTAGAAGTAATCAAGACCTGGTTCCCTAGGGCTTCCCATGTGGCTCAGCTGGTAAAGAATCTGCCTGCAATGAGGGAGACCTGGGTTCCATCCCTGGGCTGGGAAGATCCCTTGGAGAAGGGAGAGGCTACCCACTCCAGTATTCTGGCCTGGAGAATTCCGTGGACTATACAGTCCATGGGGTTGCAAAGAGTCAGACATGACTGAGTGGCATGCACTGTACTCTCACCTGAAGCCCTGGCACACAGGACTCCCCTTCACGAGGGCTTGTGGCCTGAAACTGCGCAGCTTTCTGACATCATCCTCTTGTATTTTTCTCAGGGCGGAGTGATGGTATGGACCGGTTATCCACCTGCTGTATCAAGTACACTTTCCAAAACAAGCTCTTTATTTTGAGATCGTTCTGGATTTACCAAACAGTTGCAGAGTCAGTACAGAGGGTTCCTGGCCAGCCCTTGCCTGGTTTCTCCCACGGTTAACCCTCCATAGCCCTGTTGTCAAAACTCAGATGTTACCATGGTTGCAATGCTGTGTGTTGAACCACACGCTTTATTTGCATATCACTAGGGAAAAGACTCCTGAGAGCCCCTGGGACCGCAAGGAGATTCAACCAGTCCATTCTGAAGGAGATCAGCCCTGGGTGTTCTTTGGAAGGAATGATGCTAAAGCTGAAAC
>SJYT01031391.1:235793-261575 GCA_006410635.1 Cephalophus harveyi | reverse complement strand
TAATATAAAGAAATGATAAATTTATTTCAAGAAACTTCAGTTGTCATATAATTAGATTGTTTCTGATTATTTGTTTTTTTTTTTTAATTTTATTTTTACTTTATTTTACTTTATGATAAGAAGACATCTCGCATGAGACAGGGTGTTCAGGGCTGGTGCACTGGGATAACCCTGAGGGATGGGATGGGGAGGGATGTGGGAGGGGGGTTCAGGATGGGGAGTATATGTACACCCATGGCTGACTCATGTGAATGTATGGGAAAAACCACTACAATATTGTATAGCCTCCAATTAAAATAAAATTTAAAAAAGAAGAAGAGCTGGACATGGAACAACAGACTGTTTCCAAATGGAGAAAGGAGTACCTCAAGGCTCTATATTGTCACCCTGCTTATTTAACTTATATGCAGAGTACATCATGAGAAATGCTGGGCTGGATGAAGCACAAGCTGAAATCAAGATTACTGGGAGAAATACCAATAAACTCAGATATGCAGATGACACCACCCTTATGGCAGAAAGTGAAGAACTAAAGAGCCTCTTGATGAAAGTGAAAGAGGAAAGTGAAAAGTTGGTTTAAAACTCAACATTCAGAAAACTAAGATCATGGCATCCAGTCCCATCACTTCATGGCAAATAGATGGGGAAACAGTGAAAACAGTGACAGTCTTTATTTTGGGGGGCTCTAAAATCACTGAAGATGGTGAGTGCAGCCATGAAATTAAAAGATGCTTGCTCCTTGGAAGAAAAGTTAAGGACCAACCTAGACAGCATATTAAAAAGCAGAGACATTACTTGGCCAACAAAGCTCTGTATAGCTAAACAGTGAAAACAGTGACAGTCTTTATTTTGGGGGGCTCTAAAATCACTGAAGATGGTGAGTGCAGCCATGAAATTAAAAGATGCTTGCTCCTTGGAAGAAAAGTTAAGGACCAACCTAGACAGCATATTAAAAAGCAGAGACATTACTTGGCCAACAAAGCTCTGTATAGCCAAGGCTATGGTTTTTCCAGTAGTCATGTATGGATGTGAGAGTTGGACTATAAGGAAAGCTGAGCGCTTAAGCATTGATGCTTTTGAACTGTGGTGCTGGAGAAGACTCTTGAGAATCTCTTGGACTGCAAGGAGATGCAACCAGTCAATCCTAAAGGAAATCAGTCCTGAATATTCATTGGAAGGACTGATGCTAAAGCTGAAACTCCATACTTTGGCCACTGATGCAAAGAACCACCTCATTGGAGAAGACTCTGATGCTGGGAAAGATTGATGGCAGGAGGAGAAGGGGACAACAGAGGATGAGATGGCTGGATGGTATCACCAACCCAATGGACATGAGTTTGAGTAAGCTCTGAAAGTTGGTGATGGACAGGAAGGCCTGGCGTGCTGCAATCCATGGGGTTGCAAAGAGTCGGACACAACTGAGCAACTGAACTGAACTGAATTAAAATTGAATTTCAGATAAACATTAAATAAACTCTAGGGTAAATCTGAGACTATGCTCCATTGCCAAAATGCATGGGATTTAATAATACTAAAAAATTGTTCATTATATTTACTAGAAATTAAAATTTAACTGAATATTTTGTGTTTTCTCTGGTAACCCTAGACCAATAGATTTTGTTAGTGGTAAGGCAAAAGGAAATCATTTCATCATTCAATCATTGAAACACCCACATTAGTCTATACTTTAACCAAAAACAAAATAAGGGAAACAAATAGACACCTGAGTTGAAGTGATATCAATATGGGCAATGAAATTTTGTCACAATTTCCAAGCTCTTTAAGAAGGCAATTTAGCCCAGTAACTACAATAAGATACTTTATGAGATATTTTAAAAGTAGTGAAGGTTCTAACTTGTACCTAAGATGGAATTTGGGCAACTCTGAAAAACTTGCGGGGTCAGTCCCCAAAGAATTCTCTTTGCTGAAAGACCTAAGAGCCCCAGACAGAGAGAGAACAAGTTTTTATTATTTGCCTACTCTGTGGCGACAGAGGAATAAGTCAGGTATGGTCTCTGCCTTCCCAGAACCGAGAACCTAACTCTGTAGAAATCCCCCTTAGAGGGCCAAGAAGCAAGGAAACATCCCACTTGGCCAAGTAATCAATCCTTAGAAACTGAGAACAACTATTTAGAGTACAGCAGTATTTGTCCTACAGACTTTCCCATGTTCATCTTCCTGGACTGCATCCCAGAAGAGAGAGGACTGCAAGGAATATAAAAGTGCTGCTTCCCTCAGCCTCTGAAAAACACGGAGAGTACAATGAGTCCAGCGTTCCACTAATACTCAGAGTGTGCTATGGGCGGAAAGACGGCACTCCCCCTTCCCTCCCTGTACATCAGGCTTTGACATAGAAGAGAAGGAGGCATTGCAAACTTAGGAGAGACTCTTCAGGAACACACCGCAAACCCCCTAGAAATACCCTAACATACTTTGAGAAGAATTTGCAAGGGTGGGAGGTCCTCTGTCAGCAGGTGAGAACAACAGATGATGAAATATAGAGATGAAGCCCCTGAGTGTCACTGGCTGATGAGTCTTGGAAATGTGCGTGAGGCAGCTGATTACACTCAACTGTCAACCATTAAATGCTAGAGTATCACTATGTCCGATTTCAACCATGTCAATACCACGTGGCATCATATCTGGGCCTCTTTATTAATTTTATCTTTCTGAATTTATTGCCAATGGAAAATGATTTAAATCATTTAAAGTGGTTAAAACATTTTCATCATCCTAATACATATAATTCTTACTCAACTCTTTAAATACTTTGGCAGGCACATTAAAGGACAAGATGAAATATTAAAATTTCCCAAGATATGACAACCTTCTAGCTCATAAAAACTATATTGCAACAGCCCTTAAAGAGAAATATAATATGAGGGCTTTGGGAATTAATGTAACCAATCCTATCCTAGGGTTCATCTAATGAGCTGCTCAAGACCTCATGTTTTCCTGTGCCACTGGCACATCTGTCGGGTGATTAAAGATGCTAGTTCAGATTTTCTCAGGAAGAGACAAACATTAAAAAAAAAAAAAAACAGGGTAGAGTACAATTCACTTGATAGTGTTTTACAGGGAAAATTTTTTAATATATATAACAAGAAAAAGAATTTGTCAATTTACCCTAAATTCACATACTATGAAAAAACATGAAGAGTCATTTTTCTCACCTTTAAAGAGGCTAATAAATAGATTTCTAAATTAGGGCAGCATTCAAGTTCCATTCATTCTTTTTTAATTTCATTTCTTTCTATTTTTTTTTCTAAAAATGTCTTCAAGAATTTTCACTGGTTTTCCTAGCTCAGCTTACTCTCAGGTATATATTCAAGGTGCTAGTAAAATATACTTTTCCATATTAACACATTTTTCATTAATTTAATCTCTTAATTTAAAAGTGCCTTGGGGACTTCCCTGGCAGTTCAGTGGTTAAGACTTTGCCTTCCAATGCAGAGAGTTGTGAGTTCGATTTCTGTTTGGGGAGATAAGATCCCGTATGCCTCACCACCAAAAAAATCAAAACATAAAACAGAAGCAGTATTGTAACAAATTAAATAAAGACTGTTAAAAAGTCTTTATGGTCTGCATAAAAAAAATCTTTAAAAAAAGTAAATGCCCCAACTGAGTTTCCAAATATTACCCACCCACCCACTCTCCAACTTTCCTTATCTTTCAGAAGCCATAGCTCATGTATGGTTGAACCTCAGATCTGTCCTACCTTGTGCAACAATGTTCCTCTCTCCCATTCTCCATCAGCCACAACCTCTCTGAAGCCCCTCTGCCTTTTATAATCTACATGTATGATGTCACACCACTTGACCCGTCATTCTAATTTCCTCCCCAGACTTTCGGCAAATGCCTCAGTAAGGTCATGTTTAAAAGAGGTCAACCATTTGGTTATGTAACTAGCAGCTATCCCCAAAAAAAAAAAAAACCCAAACAGCATTTCATCCAATAAAAACCAAAAAGAATATTAAAACACAAATGTGTGTAGATCCATGTACTGAGGCAAGATTCCTATTGTAATTTAAATAAGCTGTGATCAATAAAAGATCTATGTTGTAATCCCTAGAGCAAGTGTTAAATGCAAATACAGTCTATGGAATTCTCCAGGCCAGAATACTGGACAGGGTAGCCTATCCCTTCTCCAGCAGATCTTCCCGACCCAGGAATTAAACTGGGGTCTCCTACAGGAGGATTCTTTACCAACTGAGTTATCAGAGAAGCCCCCTTAAATGCAAATAAATATACCTAAAGAGCCAGTAGATTAAATCAAAATGTTGTTAAAAACATTTCATGTACAAAGCAAAGAGATACAGAGGAACAAAAAGAGATGATGCAAACTGAAAACAAATGACAAAATAGTGGACCTAAATTCAACCACATGATTAATTACTTTGAATGTAATAGGCTAAATACTCTGATTAAAAGATAGAAATATTTATATCATATAAAAAGCAACACTCAGCTGTATTTGCTCTATCACAGAAGCATTTAAAATACAAAGGTACAAATAGATCGAAAGTAAAATAAAAAAGACATATCATGCAAACAGCAAGCATAAGGAAGATATAGAGACTCTATTAATATCAGATAAGAAAGACTTGAAGACAAGGAAACTTTTCAGAGACAAAAAAAAAGTTAAGATATAACAATCATACATGTACAACACCTACTAAAAGAACTGCATGATACATAAAGCAAGAGCTGTCTAAACTGAAATAGACAACAATTTGAGCCAAGATTTTCACACTCCTCTCAGTAATTGATAGAACAGGTAGACATAAAATCAGTAAAAATATGAAAAATTTGAACAAAACTATCAACCAACATGACTAAATTGACATTTATTGATGTTTCACCTAACAACGGCAGTATTTTGAAGTGCATGTGAAACATTCATCAAGATAGACCATATGCCAGGCCAAAAAAAAAGAAAAAACCCTTAGTAAATATAAAAGGACTGAACTCACATAGCATGTGTTTTATGACCCACAAAAGAATAAAATTAGAACTTAAGAACAGAAATGCACCTGGGTATATCCATATATTTGGAAATTAAGCAATATATTTCTAAGTAATTGAAGGATCAGAGAAATAAATCACAAAACAAATTAGAATATATTCAGAGTTAAATTTAACTGAAAACATAAGATATCAAAACTTATAGAATTTAGTGAAAAAAATGCTTAAAGGAAAATATAGTTTCAAATGTTAATAACGGAAATGAAGGAAAGCCTAAAATCAATTATCTAAAATTCCCATTTTAAGAGCTAAAAGATATAACTTTATGTCAATAAACCCAACTATATAGATGAAGTCGACAAAGTGTTTGAAATACACAAACAGCAAAAACTAATTCAGGATAAAATAGAGAATCTAAATAGTTTTATATTAATTCTTTAAAATTGAAATGATAATTTATACTCTTTGCTTTAAAAAAAAAAAATGTATGTCTGGAGAACTTCACAGGTAAATTCTAATAAACATTTAAAGAAGAAATAGTACCCATCCTACACAAATCTTTCCATATATATAGAAGGAGATCCAACCAGTCCATTCTGAAGATCAACCCTGGGATTTCTTTGGAAGGAAAGATGCAAAAGCTGAAACTCCAGTACTTTGGCCACCTCATGCAAAGAGTTGACTCATTGGAAAAGACTCTGATGCTGGGAGGGATTGGGGGCAGGAGGAGAAGGGGACGACAGAGGGTGAGATGGCTGGATGGCATCACGGACTCGATGGACGCGAGTCTGAGTGAACTCCGGGAGTTGGTGATGGACAGGGATGCCTGGCGTGCTGCGATTCATGGGGTCACAAAGAGTTAGACACGACTGAGCGACTGAACTGAACTGAACTGAACTGACACTGAACAAGAACCAAAGAGACAAGAAATAAATTGCCAATATCAGGAATGAAAGACAGTACTTAACCACATATCTCATAGAAATTAAAATCATGATAGGAAATATTACTGATAACTTTATGTCAATAAACCCAACTATATAGATGAAGTCGACAAAGTGTTTGAAATACACAAACAGCAAAAACTAATTCAGGATAAAATAGAGAATCTAAATAGTTCTACATTAATTCTTTAAAATTAAAATGATAATTTATACTCTTTGCTTTAAAAAAAAAATGTATGTCTGGAGAACTTCACAGGTGAATTCTAATAAACATTTAAAGAAGAAATAGTACCCATCCTACACAAAATCTTTCCAAATATATAGAAGGGAATACTTCCTCTATTCATTGCTTTGAGGTTGGTGTAACAATTTAACATAAATTTGCTGGCTTAAAACAACAGAAATTTATTCCCTCACTGTTCTGGATGCCAGAAATCCAAATAGCATGACTGGGCCAAAATTAAGGTGTCAGTTGGACTATGCTTCCCTCAGAGGCTCTATATAGAACCCTTTCCTGGACTCTTTCAGCTTCTAGTGGCTATCAGCATTCCTTGGCATGTGACCCTGTTACTCCAATCTATGCCTCTATGGTCTCACTGCCTCCTTCTCTTCTCCTTTTCCATCTGTGTAAAATCTCCCTCTGCCTCTTACTTGTAAGGACATTTAATGATTGCATTTACAGACAATCTTGATAATCTGAGACAATTTCCCCATTTCAAGACAATTTCCCCATTTCATCAACTTAATCATATTAGCAAAATTCTACTTATATTTAAGATGACAATCAGAGATTCTGGGGATTAGCATATCTTTGAGGACCTTATTTGGGATTCCCTGGTGGCTCAAACAGTAAAGAATCCACCTGCAATGCAGGAGACCCAGCAATGCAGGTTTGATCCCTGGGTTAGGAAGATCCCCTGGAGAAGGGAACAACAACTCTTTCCATTATTCTTGCCTGGAGAATTCCATGGACAGAGGATCCTGGCAGGCTATAGTCCATGAGGACTTTATTTAACTTACCATACTCCCTAACTTATTTTATTAACCTGTATTACTATTACATAAAACAGTTCAGTTCAGTCTCTCAGTCATATCCGACTCTTTGCCACCCCATGGACTGCAGCACGACAGGCCTCCCTGTCCATCACCAACTCCAAGAGTTTACTCAAATTCATGTCCATTGTGTCCGTGATGCCATCCAACAATGTCATCCTCTGTCGTCCCCTTCTCCTCCAGCCTTCAATCTTTCCCAGCATCAGGGTCTTTTCCAATGAGTCAGTTCTTTGCATCAGGTAGGCAAAGTATGGAGTTTCAGCTTCAGCATCAGTCCTTCCAATGAATATTCAGGACTGATTGCTTTTAGGATGGACTGGTTGGATCTCCTTGCAGTCCAAGGGACTCTCAAGACTCTTCTGCAACACCACAGTTCAAAAGCATCAATTCTTCAGCGTTTCTTTATAGTCCAACTCTCACATCCATACATGACTACTGGAAAAACCATAGCCTTGGCTAGATGGATCTTAGTCGGCAAAGTAATGTCTCTCCTTTTTAATATGCTGTCTAGGTTGGTCACAACTTCTCTTCCAAGGAGTAAGCGTCTTTTAATTTCATGGCTGCAGTCACCATCTGCAGTGATTTTGGAGCCCCCCAAAGTAAAGTCTGTCACTGCTTCCACTGTTTCCCCATCTATTTGCCATGAAGTGATGGGACCAGATGCAATGATCTTAGTTTTCTGAATGTTGAGCTTTAAACCAACTTTTTCACTCTCTTTGTTCACTTTCATCAAGAGGCTCTTTAGTTCTTCTTCAATTTCTGCCATAGGTGGTGTCATCCGCATATCTGAGGTTATTGATATTTCTCCTGGCAATCTTGATTCCAGCTTATGCTTCATCCAGCCCAGCATTTCTCATGATGTACTCTGCATAGAAGTTAAATAAGCAGGGTGACAATATACAGCCTTGAGGTATTCCTTTCCCCATTTGGAACCAGTCTGTTGTTCCATGTCCAGTTCTAACTGTTGCTTCTTGACCTGCACACCTCCAGATTTCTCAGGAGGCAGGTCAGGTGGTCTGGTATTCCCATCTCTTTCAGAATTTTCCACAGTTTGTGGTGATCCACACAGTCAAAGGCTTTGGCATAGTCAATAAAGCAGAAGTAGATGTTTTTCTGGAACTCTCTTGCTTTTTTGATGATCCAGCAGATGTTGGCAATTTGACCTCTGGTTCCTCTGCCTTTTCTAAATCCAGCTTGAACATCTGGAAGTTCTCAGTTCATGTACTGTTGAAGCTTGGCTTGGAGAAGAAAAGAATATCACTCAAGAATATAAAAACAAAAATGCTCTAAAATATACTAGCAAACTGAATTTTGCAAAGAATAATGCATTAAAATCAAGTAAGTTTTATTTTAGGAATGCAATATTAGTTTAATAACTGAAAATCATTAATATAATTCACCATATTAATCCAGTAAAGTAGAAAAACTGTATGATTATCTTAACAGATGCACATAATCTATTTGACAAAATTAAACACACATCCACAATAAAAGTTCTAAGCAAACTAGAAATAGAAGGAAATTTTCTCAACCTGATGAAGAGAATTTATGGGAGTCCTACAACTGGCATTGTTCTTAATGATGAAGGATTGAATGCTTTCTGCTTAAGAGCAGTAACAAGGCAAGCATTTCTGCTCCCCTTACTTCTATTCAGTGACTTACTGGAAGTCCTAGTCAATGAAGTAGACAAGAAAAGGAAACAAAAGCATGATCTAAGAAATTAGATCATCTATATTTTTAAGATAATCGTATCATGTATATGTAAAATCCCAAAGAATCTGCAAAACTGCTACTAATAAATGAATTTAGTAAGTTCACAAGCATTGAGGTCGACATGAAAAGATCAACTGCATTTCTATATACCAGCAAGAAATAACTAGAAAATGAAATTTAGGGCGAAAATCTATGTATGTATGCTAAGTTGCTTCAGATATTTCCAACTTTTTGCAACTCTATAGGCTGTAGCCCGCCAGCCTCCTCTGTCCATGGGATTCTCCAGGCAAGAATACTGGAGTGGGTTGCCATGCCCTTCTCCAGGAGATCTTCCTGACCCAGGGATGGAATCTGCATCTCTTAAGTCTCCTGCATTGGCAAGCAGGTTCTTTACCATTAGTGCCACCTGGGAAGCCTCATCAAACATCAGACATCAAAACATCAAAAATAAAATAGAACACAACATTTAGGAATACATTTAATCAAACTTGCACAGTATCTTTATATTGAAAACTATAAAACATTACCAAGAAACATTAAAGAAGACCTAAATAAATGGGCAAATATATCATGTCGTGAACTGGAAGATTCAGTCTCATGAAGATGCCATTTCTCCTCAAATTAACCTATCCACTCAATTCAATCTCAATCAAAATCCCAGCAGACATTGTGTAGAAAATCACAAACGGGTCCTAAAATTTATTCGGGAATACAAAGGACCTAAAAATACCAAAATACTTTGAGAAAAAACAGAATACTTACACTATTTGACCTCATACTTGTGATAAACCTAAGTAGGTATCACATTGGCATAGGCACAGGCATATAGACGAGTGGAAAAAAATAGAGAGTCCAGAAATAGACCCATGACAGCAGGACAATAAGAAGACAAAGAATCCAGTTTTTAAATGGACCAAAAAAATTGGGCATTTTATGAAAGAATATATACTAATGGCCAATGAGTATATGAAAAGATATTCAGCCATCACTAGTTATCAGAGAAATAAAAAATTAAAACAACAATGAGATATCCCTATCCACATATTATAACAGCCAAAATGAAAAGAAATGACAATATTGAGGACTGGTGAGAAGTTAAATCAACTCTAAATCTTATGTGTTGTTGGTGGAAATGCAAAATGGTACAGCCACTTTGGAAGACAATTGGTCTTTTAAATTTTATTTTAATAAAATTTGATATACTATATGACCTAGTAATACCAGTCCTAGGTATTCACCCAAGAGAAATTAAAGCATATGTGCACATAAAGTGCTGTATTCAATAAGTCAGCAAATTTGGAAAATTCAACAGTGGCCAAAGGATTGGAAAAGGTCAGTTTTCACTGCAATCTCAAAGAAGGGCAATGCCAAAGAATGTTCAAACTACTGTACAATTGCACTCATTTCACATGCTAGCTAGGTTATACTCAAAATCCTTCAGCCAGGCTTTAGCAGTACATGAACTGAGAACTTCCTGATGTACAAGCTGGGTTTTAAAGAGGCAGAGGAATCAGAGATTAAATTGTCAACATTTGTTAGATAATGGAGAAAGCAAGGGAATTCCAGAAAAATATCTACTTCTGCTCTATTGACTAGGCTAAAGCCTTTGTGTGGATCATAACAAAGGGTGGAAATTTTTTAAAGAGATGAGAATACCAGACCACCTAACCTGTCTCCAGAGAAACCTGTTTGCAAGTCAAGAAGCAACAGTTAGAACTGGACATGGAACAACTGATTTTTTTCAAAATTGGAAAAGGAGTACATCAAGGCTGTATATTGTTACCCTGCTTATTTAACTTCTATGCAGAGTACATCATGAAAAATGCTGGGCTGGATGAAACACAAGCTGGAATCAAGATTGCCAGGAGAAATATCAATAACTTCAGATATGCGGATGACACCACCTATGGCAGAAATTGAAGAAGAACTAAAGAGCCTCTTGATGAAAGTGAACAAAGAGAGTGAAAAAGTTAGCTTAAAGCTCAATATTCAGAAAACGAAGATCATGGCATCCGGTCCCATCACTTCATGGGAAATAGTAGAGAACATCATGAAAACACTGTGCTGGAAGAAGCACAATCTGGAATCAAGATTGCTGGGAGAAATATCAATAACCTCAGATATGCAGATGATACCACCCTTATGGCAGAAAGTGAAGAGGAGCTAAAAAGCCTCTTGATGAAAGTGAAAGAGGAGAGTGAAAAAGTTGGCTTAAAGCTCAACATTCAGAAAATGAAGATCATGGCATCTGGTCCCATCACTTCATGGGAAATAGATGGGGAAACAGTGGGAACAGTGTCAGACTTTGTTTCGGGGGGCTCCAAAATCACTGCAGATGGTGATTGCAGCCATGAAATTAAAAGATGCTTACTCCTTGGAAGGAAAGTAGATGACCAACTAGATAGCATATTCAAAAGCAGAGACATTACTTTGCCAACAAAGGTCCGTCTAGTCAAGGCTATGGTTTTTCCAGTGGTCATGTATGGATGTGAGAGTTGGACTGTGAAGAAAGTGAGTGCCGAAGAATTGATGCTTTTGAACTGTGGTGTTGGAGAAGACTCTTGAGAGTCCCTTGGACTACAAGGAGATCCAACCAGTCCATTTTAAAGGAGATCAGTCCTGGGTGTTCATTGGAAGGACTGATGCTAAAGCTGAAACTCCAATACTTTGGGCACCTCATGTGAAGAGTTGACTCATTGGAAAAGACCCTGATTGCTGGGAGGGATTGGGGGCAGGAGGAGAAGGGGACAACAGAGGATGAGATGGCATCACCAACTCGATGGACATGATTTTGAGTGAACTCCAGGAGTTGGTGATGGACAAGAAGGTTTGGCATGCTGCGATTCTTGGGGTCGCAAAGAGTCAGACATGACTGAGTGACTGAACTGAACTGAACTGAAATAGTTTCCTGTGCTATACAGTAAATCCTTGCTGTTTATCTATTTTATACAAAGAGCTATGTATCTATTAATCCCAAACTCCTAATTTATCCCTCCCTCCCACCCCACTCTCCCTCTGGCCACTTTCTCATTGGTAACCTTAAGTTTATTTTCCGTGTCTGTTTCTGTTTTGTAAATAAGTTCCCTTATATCATTTTTTTAGATTCCACATATAAGTGATATGTGCTAACTCACCTCAGTCATGTCTGACTCTTTGTGACACTATGGACTGTAGCCCACCAAGCTCCTCTGTCCATGGGGATTCTCCAGGCAAGAACACTGGAGTGGGTTGCCATGCCCTCCTCCAGGGGATCATCCCAATTCAGGGACTGAACCTGTGTCTCTTACATCTCCTGCATTGATGGCAGGTTCTTTACCACTAGTGCCACCTGGGAAGCCCCACATATAAGTGATATCATATAATATTTGTCTTTCTTTGTCTGACTTACTTCACTTAATATGGTAATCTCGAGGTCCATCCACATTGCTGCGAATGGCAAAATGTCATTCTTTTTTGTGGCTGAGCAGTATTCTATTGTGTGTGTCTGTGTGTGTATTCACATATACCACATCTTGTTTGTCCATTCCTCTGTCGATGGACACAGGTTGCTTCCGTGTCTTGGTTACTATAAATAGTGTGGCTATGAACATAGGGGTGCATGTTTCTTTTCAAATTGGAGTTTTTGTCTTTTCTGGATATGTAGAATTGCTGGATCACACGGTGACTCTGTTTTTAGTTTTTTAGGGAAAGCATTCTCATGGCCTAGCCTCAGAAGTCCTATACCGTTACTTCTGCCATATTCAGCTGGTCAAGATAGTCACCAAGGGCCATCCAGTTTCACGAGGAGGGGACAGAGGCTACAACTCTTGAGAGGCTGGGAAGATTCTGCGCAACATGTAGTGCTAGAGCTACTGTTGACCCATCTGCAGAGAATTCAATCTGCCACAGATTTGCATAATGACTTTTCTGTGATTTCCAGTTAATTGCTTTAGAATTGTTAGTTATTTCCCACATCTCTCTGATAGGGACCTGAACCACAAATGAATAAATTTCAGGTAACCCAGGCTGTTCAACACCCAGTGCTGAACTTCCTGATGGGGTTGTGTCTACAGGAAGATCAAAGGATGTGGCAAAGCCCCCAGGCAAGATAATATCAAAGACCTTCCTTCTGCCCTTTTTGTTTTGTGGGTTGCCATAGTGATGGGAAGGGCAGAATGGAAAGGCAACGAGAGACATTATCATAACCTTGGAGCTTATAAAATCAATGTCAAGGTTCACACACACACACACTCACACCGGTCTGAAGCAGGTGGAACTGGGTAATTGCAGGGACCCAGGATATGCGATCAAAAAAAAAAAAAAAAGAATCAATCAAAATTTTTAAGATTCTGTAGTCTGAATCTGGTCTTGTGGGATACAAAAGACAGTTACTGGGATGACAGGTCTCCTTCTCTGGGAGCTCTGCGACCCCATGGACTGTAGCCCTCTCTCCATGGGATTCTCCAGGCAAGAATGCTGGAGTGGTTTATCATTCCCTTCTCCAGGGGATCTTCTGACAAAGGGATCGAACCACGTCTCTTACCTCTCCTACATCAACAGGTGCATTTTTTACCACTGAGCCACAGAGCTTTTAGATTTTATTTTTACACTTAATGTTTATTGCATGTGATGCTGACTTTCAAACATTTCTAATAGTGTTATAAAGTTTTCTGTTTAAAATCAAATTAATGTGTTCATTTAATGGATATATTAGATAGGTTATAAAGGTTCCTGCATAAATTAAATTGTTAATTACATTTTTAAAAGAGTTGGCTTCATATTAAGGAAATCACAGAGCATGGATTTGGATACAGCAAAGACCACACAGGTGGCATGCAAATGGCTCAATGTTAGGCAAGACTGGGAAGCTTGATTTTCTTTTTAATACTTGGCTTCTTGAATTTTAACTTTTGGAGACAGGAACCATACTGCCCTCTCTGGACAGGAGGACTCAAGGCAGGTAGCTGCAGCTGGACATGAAGCTGGAAGGGGTGCTGGGTGAGTGAGGAAAGCAGAGAGCATTCCCACCAGACTCCCAAGAAGTTCCTGGAGTCAGCACCTGGGAGTCAGCAGCCAGCTTGTCAAGGTCCCTCCCCTTGGCTAATAAGCCGGAACAGACGGAGAGCTATTGTATAGATCAAGATGGGATATTTTAAAGGAGGCAGTTTAATGAGCATCGGTTTGAATTGAGACCAATTTTAATGTCTTTTTTGTTTTCTACCAACCGTCATAGAAATTGCCACAAATGATGTGTTAATTCTGTTCCCTAGTGGGTCTCCGATATGGCGAAGGATGAATTTTAAATTGTTTGATCAGAATTAGCAACATTAGTCACTGCAAATAGCCTTTTAATTTCCACGGAGCTGCCAAGGGAAGCAAAAATAGAATTGGCGAGGAAGGTTCCAGCAGACGCGTGTGTCAGTGGTGGATGAGGCCACGTGACTTTGCTTCTGGGGCAGTCAGGGTAGGGGGCGGGGTCATGTGGGGTGTCTCCAGGTGTCCTGGCTGGATCTGGGCCCCAGCTCTTGACTTCCTGTGGGTGGGAAAGGGTTGCTCTCCCAGCATCTCTGGGCCTGAAGGTGTTGCTCTCATTCCTCCTCGAAGCTGCAGCGGTCCATCCACTCCTGCCCGAAGACCAAACCCCCTCCTCCCAGCTCCAGTTGAGTCTTCCTAGGCCCCCAAGGGCATCTCCCACCAGCCCCTAACACGAATGCTCCATTCTCACCCGTGCCACCAGAGAGACGTTTTCATTCCTAAAACAGACGAAGCACTCCTCTGCTTAAAAATCTCCAAACGGTTCTCTTTGCACTCAGACTGAAAACAAAATCCCGGCCTTGGTCCACGAGGCACTCCTCCCCCTCGCTCATTCTACCCCCAACTCTGGCCTCGCTGCCCCTTCTAGAACACCCCAAGACTTTCCTACTAGAAAGATTTCTCACTGCAGAACATGCCCCCCACCCCAGGCTTCCCGAGGCGGGCTCCTTCCCTTCCTAGAAGCTCAACTTAAAAGCCACTCCACCTACACAGATGAAGAGAACAAATGTGTGGCTACCAAGGGGATAAGGGAGGGGGAATAAACCGGGAGATTGAGATTGACATATATTCGCTACAGATAAAATAGAAAACTATTGAGAACCTACTGTACAGCACCGAGAACTCTACTTACTGCTCCGCTGCTGTTACTGCTAAGTCGCTTCAGTCGTGTCCGACTCTGTGCGACCCCATAGACAGCAGCCCACCAGGCTCCCCCATCCCTGGGATTCTCCAGGCAAGAACACTGGAGTGGGTTGCCATTTCCTTCTCCAATGCATGGAAGTGAAAAGTGAAAGTGAAGTCGCTCAGTTGTGTCCGACTCTTAGCGACCCCATGGACTGCAGCCTACCAGGCTCCTCCATCCATGGGATTTTCCAGGCAAGAGGACTGGAGTGGGGTGCCATTGCTCTGGGGTGACCTAAAGGGGAAGGAAATCCAAACAAGAGGGGATATATGTATACACACAGATGATTCACTTTGCTGTATAGCAGAAATTATACTCCAATAAAATTTATTTTTAAAAAGCCACCCCCGGACTTCTCTGGTAGTCCAGGGGTTAAGAATCCGCTGGCCAAGGCAGGGGTCACGGGTTCAATCCCTGCTCCGGGAAGATTCCACATGCCCCAGGGCTACTAAACCCTGCACTACAAGTACTGAAGCCCTCGCGCCCTAGAGCTCAAGCTCTGAGACAGAAGAAGCCATGGAAATGAGAAGTCTGAAGAAGGAAGAACAGCCCCTGCTTGCCACAACTAGAGAAAGCCTGTGCAGAGACAAAGACCTGATGCAGCCAAAAGTAATAAAATAAACAAATTGTTAAAGCCACCCCACCTAGAATAGGGACCCCTCACTCCATCTGCCTTGATTCCGCCCCATTTCCTACCTAGAGCTCGTCATCATATCTAAGCATCTCTGTGGTTGGCTTGCATGATGGCATAATTGCTGTTTTGTATTTTGTTTTGTGCGTCCATCTCCTCCCACTGGATTCTAAACTCTACCCGGGTAGTTAGAGTATCAGGCCTGATGCCTAGAACAGCAACAGGCACAACAGAAATCCTCAGTAAATACTCGTGACCTGAACGAGTGAATGAGTTGAATGAACAGCCCCATTCTTCTGGGCAACTCGCTTCTCCCCTGGGCGGTTGTAGCTGCTTCCTACAGACCAGGATTCCACATCAGTTTTGCCTCCAGCCTCACTGGTCCACCGCGGATTCATCTTCCACCCTGGCCTCTAACACCACTTTTCCGACACGCAAATCTGGCCCGTGGCTTCCTTCTTAACACCCCTCAGTGGCCACCCACTGCCTTTGGGGTTGGAACCAGCACTTTAGCACAGTAGGGTTTGGGTCTTGTTTACAATTTAGCATCTGTGAACCCGGCTGAACTTCTAACCTTGCTGTGCCTCTGTTTCTTCTTCTGTAAAGTGGGGTAATAATGAAACCTCTGTGGTGAGGCTATTGAGAAGACAAATGTAATCATGTGCAAGGCTTAGAACAGAGTCTGGCACGGTAACCACAGTCAGTGTCAGCTGTAAGGATGATTATTATTATATATCACCATCATCATTATTGTTGTCATTATCGGGGCCACACAGAACAAAGCCCAGCCTAAATTCAAAGCTGCCTATGTAATCCCAGGCCCAAGGCTGAGGTCATGGTCTTTGATTTCAGTGATGTGAGTCAGTGGTTCTCCACCAGGGGTAATGTCACCCCCTCACCCCCACCAGCGAACAACTGGCCATATCTGAAGATATTTTTGGTTGTCACAACTGTGGGGAGTGGAGAGTGGTTCCTGGCATCCAGAGGGTAAAAGCTACACCATCTGCAGTGCACAGAACACCCTTCCAACAGAGAGTGAGTGCTGAGTGCCAGTCACTCAGCTGTGCCCGACTCTTTGCCACCCCAAGGACTGTCCCCCACCAGGCTCCTCTGCCCATGGGATTCTCCAGGCAAGAATACTGGAGTGGGTTGCCATGCCCTTCTCCAGGGGATCTTCCCAACCCAGAGATCGAAGCTGGGTCTCTTGCGTTGTAGGCAGATTCTTTACCCTCTGAGCCACGAGGGAAGACAACAGAGGAGGAGGATGTAGCCCCAAAGGTCATATATTAAAACTGTGATGAAAAAACAACAAGAAGGTGCTGGTGAGCCTTCAGCATGGAGAACGTGGGTCTGAAGATGCATTTTTTTTAAAAGTGACGTGTACATTTTTAAGACCATACGTCATAAAATTAAGACCAACTTGTTATTGAAAAGAGAGAAGTCAGTACACAGTCATCGATTCCTATTGATTTCCTCCAAAACACATTTGGATGAATGGATAAGAAGGTGCTGTACATATATACAGTGGACTGTTTCTCAGCCGGAAAAAAAGAATGAAATAATGCCATTTGCAGCAACCTGCTGAGTGAAGTCAGACAGAGAAATACAAATATCATATGAGATCGCTTATAAATGGAATCTTAAAAAATAGCACAAATGAACTTATTTACAATACAGAAATAGCTGCAGATGTAGAAAACAAACTTATGATTACCAAGAAGGCACGTGGGCAGGGGAGGGATAAATTGGGAGATTGAGGTTGATACATACACACTACTATGTACAAAACAGATAATTAATAAGGACCCATTATATAGCACAGGGAACTTTACTCAATGCTCTGCCATGGCCTATGTGGGAAAAGAATCTAAAAAGAGTGTGTTTGTATAAAAAAAGAGTGTATATATATATGTGTGTGTGTGTGTGTGTATACATACATACATATATATATATATATATATATATAACTGGCTCACTTTTTTGTGTACCTGGAACTAATACAACACTGTAAATCAATTAAACTCCAATAAAAATTAATTAAAAATTTTTTTTATTCTTTGACCACACCACATGGCATGTGGGATCTTAGTTCCCTGACCAGGGAGTGAACCCATGCCCTCTGCATTTGAAGCATGACATCTTAATCACTGGACCACCAGGGAAATCTCTAATTTTAAAAAAGATAATAAAATAAAAAACAAAAAAAATTTTTTAACTACCTGCATTTTGAACCTAAACCTTCCTGTCTGTCTCCACTATCTCCAACTTAACCCCAGCCACCCTCACCCCTCACCTGAGCCGGAGGACATGACTGGCTGATTCCTCCAATCCGTGCAACACTCAGCAGCCAGAGGGGCCGTTAAAAAAACATATCCAGGGCTTTCCTAGCAGTCCAGTGGATAAGAACCCACCTGCCAATGCAAGGGATGCAGGCTGGATTCCTGGTCCAGAAAGATTCCACACGCCTCGAAGGAACTAAGCCGCGTGCCACACCGAGTCCGCCTGAGACAACTACTGAAGCAGAGCGCCCCAGAGCCTGTGCTCTGCAACAAGCGAAGTCACCACAGTGAGAAGCCTGCAACTACAGAAAGCCTGTGCACCGCAACAAGAAAAAGTCCATGCATAGCAACAAAAACATACGTCCAGGGACTTCCCTGGTGGTCCAGTGGCTAAGACTCCAAGCTCCCAGTGCAGGGAGCCAGGGTTCAATCCCTGGTCAGGGAACTAGATTCCATATGCCACAACTGAGTTCACATGTCACAGCTGAAGATCCCGCGTGCCACAACTAAGATTTGGCACAGCCAAAGAAAAAAATACACTTTTTTTTTAAGTAAATATCCAGTCATGGCACTCCCCCTGCTGAAAACCCTTCAACAGTTCCTGCCCTACTTAGGATAAGATCTGAAAGTCAAGGGACCGCATGGCTGTCCCCTGCCTTCTTTTCCTGCTTCATCCCCATCTTCCTCACTCACTGCTTTTCAGCCATCCCTATAGCAAGCACACCTTCCGAGCCCCAGAGCCTTTGCACACACTGTCTCCTTTCTCCCCCACCCACTCTCTCATGACTGACTACTTTTCACCTCCAGGTTTCACTCTAAATCTCCCCTCATGAAACAGACCTTTCCTAACCACCTTTGCAAAAGCTGTTTCCCATCCCCTAGACTCTAACAGTGCATATTATGTCCCAGAGAGCACTTGTTACAATTTTTTGTTTTTCTGTGTTTCTTTGATTTTTTTTTTTTTTTTTTTCCTGTCTGTCTCCCATGTTAGACTTGGTGCAGAGCTTCATCTCACCACCATATTCCCACACCTTGTACATCAGTGGTCACTTCATGTTAGGACTCATGAGCCTTCCCATGCCCCACCAGGTGGGTGGTCTCCTCCCTACCCTGCAGATGAGAAGACGGAGGGCCAGAGAGGGTAAGGGCTCTTTGGTGCCCTTGGCAGAGCCAGGATTCAAACTCAGGTCACTTTAACGTGAAAGTTCAAAACTTTTCTCTGGGTCCTTTCTCAACCACTCACTCAAACCTTGGTGGGAATGAAAAAGTTTTCAAGGGACCACAGACAGGATCCTCTGGAGCTTGCCTCCGAGTCCTGGCAAAGAAGACCCCTGATCTGAATTCCTGCTGACTGCCAGCCTGAAAGAGTTAATAATACTACAGTATGACAAGCCTCAGTTCTGGCCATAGGAAAGAGAGAAGCACAGCAAAGAATTCAAGGGCTTTTCATATCCTTCTGTCTGCTCATTATTGTTATGGTGCCCCTGGCCAGTCCACTGTGTCTTTAGTCAGACGCTGACACTTACCTAGGCTGGACCCAGCCAAGACAGTCATCATGATGGAAATCACATAGCAAGTGATTGCAGGAAGAGAAAGACGCAGAAGGGGAATGAAGGCAAACACTCTGGAATGAAGGAATGATTGTTCTTAGATAAAAAATTTTTTTAAATGGTGCCTCCTTCTTTGGGTCTCAAGGAACTGTCTTCTGGTCTTTGACAAGGATGAATGGGTGTAGCAGAACGCATGTGGCTTTGTCTCAGAAGAATTGGGCTCTGTATTAATCATGTCTTTTTTATTCTATATGCTTGATGCTTGCACATCTTGGAGCCTGGATGATCCAGGAAGGACTGCCCCTCCCAGGGTTAACTGACACCTAAAGGAAGCAAACAGCTCCCTGGAAAACACACATTTCAGATGCAAATCAGCCAATCCAGAGCCTACACCCCAACCACCTTCTGAACCTGCCCTCTGGGCCACTCTCCCCTTGCCTGAATTGCCCCAGAGTCAGGCACTGTCCAGCTAGCGGCTGTAAAACCCACTGAAATTATTCCAGCTAGCCAACATTGGGCCTGCTTGTGTTACTCGCTCAGTCACATCCGACTCTTTGCGAGCCCATAAACTGTGTCCTGCCAGCCTCTTCTGTCCATGGGATTCTCCAGACAAGAATACCGGATCCCTTCTCCAGGGGATCTTCCCAATCCAGGGATCGAACCTGGGTCTCCTGAATAGCAGGCAGATTCCTTACCATCTGAGCCTCCTGGGAAGCCTGCTTACCTGGCCTCAAACCCACAGTAAAAGCTCACACCCACATGTACCCTCTACTCCCTCTGCCCTCTGACTGACCCAGGTGCCGCCCTGTGTGGCCCCGCAGTTCGGGTCCTGTCTCCCATTTCTAGGGGACATAAGCTTCTTCCTTTGTAAAAGCCATGCTTTGTCTGTGTACCTTACCTTGCCCAATTGAAAAAAATCCCAGTTACTCTTTTTTTTTCTCTTTGGCCATGCCGAGTGGCATGCAGAATTTCAGTTTCCTGACCAAAAACCCAGGCCCCCTGCAGTAGAAGCGCAGAAAGCTAACCACTGGACCACCAGGGGGAAGTCCCTCCCAGGTGCCCTTGAAACCGGTTCTGATCCAGTTAAGTGATTGCACAAGCACCCTCTTCTCTGACTGCCTCAATCTCCCTGTCTACAAATTAGAAATAACAGCTCCTTCCTGTTGCTGATGAGCTGAAGGTTAACGTGGAAATGAAGTGTTACTCACCGGCTCTGGCATATGGGGAATTGGGTGGGTGATTCCGCAGAGCCCCACGGAGGACGTGAGGAGGTATGGAAGAAAAAAAAAAGGGTGGTGAAATAAAAATAAAGAGCTTCTTATTTGTTTATTCATTAGTCTTTGGCTGCGCTGGGCCTTTGTTGTTGCGCGCGTTCTCTAGTTGCAGTGAGCGGGGGCTTCTCTTCACTGTGGAGCTCGAGCTTCTCACGGCGCTGGCTTCTCTTGTTGCGGAGCATGGGCTCCAGGTGCTCGGGCTTCAGCAGTTGCAGCACGTGGGCTCAGCAGTTGTGGCACGTGGGTTTAGTTGCCCCACGGCATGTGGGATTCTCCCCAGACTGGGATGGAGCCTGTATCCCCTGCATTGGCAGACAGATTCTTAGCTCCTGGACCACCAGAGAAGTCCTTGAAGAGCTTCTTAGACAGGGGGCACTGACTGGCCAGAAAGAGGCATCTGAGATGCGATGTGACCACAGGAAGTGATCCTCATGCCAAGGCAGTCCTGAACCGGTGACAGAGGGGAGCCCATCCCTGGGAGCCCATCCTGAGATCTACAGCTGACACCTCCTAGCATTCTGGGAGAAGGAGCCCCAGGCCCACAGTTAAGGCATGAAAAGGAGGGGCCCTGGGCTCACTCTTGGCTCAGGTGCAAATGCCCTGTAGATCACTTGGTTGTCATTGCTCAGCCCCTAAGTCATGTCCAAATCTTTGCAATCTCATGGACGGCAGCACACCAGGCTTTCCTATCCTTCAATATCTTCTGGAGTTTGCACAAACTCATGTTCTTTGTGTCAGTGATGCTATCCAACCATCTTACCCTCTGTCAACCCCTTCTCATCTTGCCCTCAATCTTTCCCAGCATCAGGGTCTTTTCCAATGAATCAGCTCTTCGCATCAAAAGTGGCCAAAGTATTTATTGGAGCTTCAGCTCCAGCATCAGTCTTCCCAGTGAATATTCAAGACTGATTTCCTTTAGGATTGACTGGTTTGATCTCCTTACTGTCCAAGGGACTCTCAAGAGTCTTCTCAACACCACAGTTCAAAAGCATCAATTCTTTGGTGCTCAGCCTTCTTTATGGTCCAACTCTCACATCTGTACATGACTACTGGAAAATCACAGCTTTGACTATATGGACCTTTGTCAGCAAAGTGATGTCTCTGCTTTTTAGTTCACTGTCTAGGTTTGTCATAGTTTTTCGAGTCCTAACATTCCCAGACGTCGCCTTTCTGGGTCTCGGTTTTCTTTTCCCTGGAGTGAATCATAAAATATGCAACTGCCTGCATAGGAGACTTGCTGCAGGGTTCAAGGGGGGAATGTGCAAAACCAATGTCTTTGTCATTCTCCAAGTGCCTTACAAATGGGGCCAAACGTCAGGGCCTTGTTGTCAAGTACTCTGCTTTCCCCAGACTTTTCCACAGGTTTGGAAATTTCCAGACGCTTGACTCAACACTTCAAATGCAACTGTCTTTTCTGGGTACTGTCTCAGACCTATAAATGCCCCAGAAACCATCTGCCCACTCTCGGTACTTTTACTTTCAGGCCACCTCTCAAGTCCACTTTTATGAATTAGGTCTTTCTGACACCTGGAATATTTATCAACCAGCCACCTAAAAATGGCATAAAGCCACAGCTTAACTATGCGGCACTCAGAAGATGCCCAGGAAATATTGGATTAGCTGGACTGGTTCTCAAACACCCATCAAAATACATTAGATTCCTTGACTGGCAAAATCCACATGGGGGATTTCTTAAAAAAAAAAAAAAAAATCATTGCATCTTGGGGCTTCCCTGGTGAATCTCTGGTCCCAATGCAGGGGGCCCAGTTTCAATCCCTGGTCATGGAACTAGACCCCACAGGCTGGAGCTAAGACTGAGTGAAGCCAAAATAAATAAATGTACTTTTTAAAAAACTCATTGTCTCTTGTAAAAACCTATAGCGAAAAAGAATCTGAAAAAAAAGGTACATATGTGTATAACTGAATCACTTTGCTATAGACCTGAAACTAACACAGTGTTATAATCAACTATACTTCCACTTTCTTTTTTTAAAAAAAATCACTACAACAGCAACTAAACTTCAATTAAAAAAAAAAAATGGAAAACCAAAACAAGAACTCATGCACTTGAAACTTAGGAGAACAACAAATGTCTCCCTGTGTCTACAAACTAGAATGATGACTTTTAGTTTTGGCCATGCCTCGTGGGATCTTAGTTAAAACCCATGCCTTGGCCCTAACCACTGGACCACCAAGAAATTCCCAGAGTGGCAACATTTATAACAGAATAGAAACACAATTTATAAAATACATGCATGTTAACATACATACATACATATGTGTGTGTGTGCTCTGTCGTGTCCGACTCTTTCGACTCCATGGACTGTAGTGCACCAGGCTCCTCTGTCCATGGGATTATGCGTATATACACAAACATACATACCCAGGGGATGGATAAGGGCATCCTGGGAAAAAATCCTTGCACTCTTAAGAGTCACTGCTGATATCGTTAGTTATATTCGGTTCAGTTCAGTTCAGTCACTCAGTCGTGTCTGACTCTTTGCGACCCCGTGGACTGCAGCACACCAGGCCTCCCTGTCCATCAAGTTGGTGATGCCATCCAACCATCTCATCCTCTGTCGTCCCCTTCTCCTCTTGCCTTTAATATATCCTAGCATCAGGGTCTTTTCCAATGAGTCAGGTTCTTTGCATCAGGTGGCCGAAGTATTGGAGTTTCAGCTTCAACATCAGTTCTTCCAATGAATATTCAAGACTGATTTCCTTTAGGATTGACTGCGTGGATCTCCTTGCAGTCCAAGGGACTCTCAAGAGTCTTCTCCAACAACACAGTTCAAAAGTGTCAATTCTTTGGCACTCAGCTTTCTTTATAGTCCAACTCTCACATCCATACATGACTACTGGATAAACCATAGCTTTGACTAGACGGGCCTTTGTTGGCAATGTCTCTGCTTTTTAATATGCTGTCTAGGTTGGTCATAACTTTTCTTCCAAGGAGAAGTGTCTTTTAAGTTCATGGCTGCGGTCTTTTAATTCCACCATCTGCAGTGATTTTGGAGACTCCCTCCCCCAAAAAAAGTCTCTGACTGTTTCCATTGTTTCCCCATCTATCTGCCATGAAGTGATGGGACTAGATGCCATGATCTTAGGTTTTGAAAGTTGAATTTTAAGCCAACTTTTTCTCTCTTCTCTTACACTTTCATCAAGAGGCTCTTTAGTTCTTCAATTTCTGTGAAGCTATATTAAGATGAGGTCATTCTGGAGGCGGGTGGGCCCTTAATCCAATATGACTGGGGTCCTCATAAGAAGAAAAGAAGGGATACAGAGACACACAGGGACAGGGTGGCAAGGTGATGACAGAGTGAGGCAGCTATAAGCCAAGGAACACGGGGGATCCCTGCTGGGGAAAAGCAATGAAGGGTTCTCCTCGCAGAGGGCGCAAGGCCTGCTGACACCTTCCCTTTGGACTTGTAGCTTCCAGAACTGAGACTATAAATATCCATCACTTTAAGCTACTGGCTTTGTGGTGCTTTGTTACGGACGCCTTAGGAAACAGATGCAACGTCCCACAGTCTGAAAGGTCAGGTGGAAGTTCAGGCAGAAGTTGCACAGAATCTGAATAGCATACACTCAGTTCACACACCCTTTCCCACCTCCCCGCCTTTGCGTATGCTGTTCCCTCCACCTGGAAAGCCTGCTTCTCCGAATCCATGGCAAAAAAATCCTACTAAAGTTTTCAAGGCATAGCTCAGATGTCTGACCTCTGACACCCGCGCTCCCCAACGCCACCACCGCTCTTGCGTCTTCCACGCGGGATACTTGCCTGTTCACGGGGTGTGCCTTCCCCACGGGTCCGTGAGCCCACGGAAGCCAGGGAGCTCTCTCATTCCTATCAGCGTCCCCACTACCCACAAAGAGACCTAGCACAGAAATACCCATCGGAACCAGAATTCAACTGCATCCGTGATTAAATAGCTTCATCTCAGCTGTAACGCTAATATTTTCCCCACCTGTAAAGAAGGATGTGGAGCAAATATGACAAAATGTTAACATCTGTCAGCTCCAGAGGGTGAGCACACGGGTGTCAGGTTATTTCCTGTACTTTTCTGAAGCTTTGAAATAGTTCGTAACAAAAAGGTTTTCAACCTGAAAAACCAGAGGTAACAGGCTGTATTGGGACACGACCAGTCCATTGGAACATGGTTTACACTGGGAAAGGCATTTCTAGTTCAAAACACGTCGTTTGAACACATTTTTTAGAACTCAGCCCACTCATGTGTTCGGGGCAGAGTAAAACGTCTTAAGGACCCACCACAAGCTCTGTTAATTACGCTAGTCTTGTTTTCATCATTACCAAAGTCCTAGGGGATTATGTGATTATTTCTTTTCAGAAGAGGGAACTTCTATCTGTGTCTATCTCAGATAAATGGATAAAGAAGATGTGCTGTAAACATACAATGGAAATATTACTCAGCCATAACACCGAAATCGGATTGATTATATTTTATGCAGCCAAAGATGGAGAAGCTCTATACAGTCAGCAAAAACAAGACCAGGAGCTGACTGTGGCTCAGATCGTGAACTCCTTATTACCAAATTCAGACTTAAATTGAAGAAAGTAGGGAAAACTGCTAGACCATTCAGGTATGACCTAAATCAAATCCCTTATGATTACACAGTGGAAGTGAGAAATAGATTTAAGGGCCTAGATCTGATAGATAGAGTGCCTGATGAACTATGGAATGAGGTTCGTGACATTGTACGGGAGACAGGGATCAAGACCATCCCCATGGAAAAGAAATGCAAAAAAGCAAAATGGCTGTCTGGGGAGGCCTTACAAATAGCTGTGAAAAGAAGAGAAGTGAAAAGCAAAGGAGAGAAGGAGAGATATAAGCATCTGAATGCAGAGTTCCAAAGAATAGCAAGGAGAGATAAGAAAGCCTTCTTCAGTGATCAATGCAAAGAAATAGAGGAAAACAACAGAATGGAAAAGAGTAGAGATCTCTTCAAGAAAATTAGAGATACCAAGGGAACATTTCATGCAAAGATGGGCTTGATAAAGGACAGAAATGGTCTGGACCTAACAGAAGCAGAAGATATTAAGGAGAGGTGGCAAGAATACACGGAAGAACTGTACAAAAAAGATCTTCACGACCCAGATAATCATGATGATGTGATCACTAATCTAGAGCCAGACATCTTGGAATGTGAAGTCAAGT
>SJYT01031391.1:170143-235196 GCA_006410635.1 Cephalophus harveyi | reverse complement strand
CAGAAAGTGAAGAGGAGCTAAAAAGCCTCTTGATGAAAGTGAAAGAGGAGAGCAAAAAAGTTGACTTAAAGCTCAACATTCAGAAAACGAAGATCATGGCATCTGGTCCCATCACTTCATGGGAAATAGATGGGGGAAACAGTGGAAACAGTGCCAGACTTTAATTTTGGGGGTTCCAAAATCACTGCAGATGGTGACTGCAGCCATGAAATTAGAAGACACTTACTCCTTGGAAGAAAAGTTATGTCCAACCTAGATAGTATTTTCAAAAGCAGAGACATTACTTTGCCAACTAAGGTCCATCTAGTCAAGGCTATGGTTTTTCCTGTGGTCATGTATGGATGTGAGATTTGGACTGTGAAGAAAGCTGAGTGCTGAAGAATTGATGCTTTTGAACTGGTGTTGGAGAAGACTTTTGAGAGTCCCTTGGAGTGCAAGGAGATCCAACTAGTCCATTCTGAAGGAGATCAACCCTGGGATTTCTTTGGAAGGAATTATGCTGAAGCTGAAACTCCAGTACTTTGTCCACCTCATGCGAAGAGTTGACTCATCGGAAAAGACTCTGATGCAGGGAGGGATTGGGGGCAGGAGGAGAAGGGGACGACCGAGGATGAGATGGCTGGATGGCATCACGGACTCGATGGACGTGAGTCTGAGTGAACTCCAGGAGATGGTGATGGACAGGGAGGCCTGGCGTGCTGCGATTCATGGTCGCAAAGAGTCGGACATGACTGAGCGACTGAACTGAACTGATAAAAAGAACAAAATAATGCCATCTGCAGCATCATGGATGGACTTGGAGGGTATTCCGTTAAGTGAAAAAAAACAGATAAGTACTGTATGATATCACTTGCATGCATACAGCCAACTCATTTGAAAAGACCCTGATGCTCAGAAAGATTGAAAGCAGAAGGAGAAGGGGGTGATAGAAGATGAGACAGTTGGATGGCATCACAGATTCAATGGACACAAACTTGGGCAAACTCTGGGAGATAGTGAAGGACAGGAAAGCCTGGCGTGCTGCAGTCCATAGGGTTGCAAAGACTCGGACACGACTTGGAGACAGAACAACAGCAACAACATCACTTATATGTGGAATCTAAAAAAACACAACTTGTGAATATAACCAAAAAAAAAGAAGAAGAAGAAGCGGACTCACAGGTACCGAGAACAAACTAGTGGTTATCACTGGGGAGGAGAACTAGTTGGGGGTGGGACAATGGAAGGTACAAATTATTGGGTATGAAATAGGCTATAAGAATATATTGTACAACACAGGGAACACAGCCAATAGTTTGCAATAACTGTTAACAGAGTGTAGCCTTTAAAAACCATATAAAAAATTTAAAACAAAAAAGAGCAACCTTGTGAGACAAAGCCTGTTAATATTGTCATCCCATTTTTACAGATGAGAAACTTGAGGACAGAGGGTTGAGGCAGTTCCTGATGGCGTTTCCAATCCTGGAGCCAGGACTGGACTTGCGCTGTCTCAGGCCAGACGCCTGCATGCCTAGTCCTGTGGCTGTTCTCTTTCTCCCTGGGGTCTCTCCCACTATGGAAGCACAGGTTGCTTCCTCCAAGAAAGACCCCCAACACCAGAGATGACATCCCCACACTCCTGGGGAGCTCCGATGGTTCTGCCTTGAAACCCAAGAGGAACAGGCCGAGAGCAGGTCTGGATTGGGGGCAGGGGGATAGATGGGCAGTGACTAGGCAGGGTGAATGTTTATAGAGCAAAACCATCTGATAAAGAACTATCAGACTTCCTCTCCCAGTTATAGATGCCCCTGTGAACACATTTCGAAAAAATAAAGAAAAAAAGGAGGGGAGACTCTCCAAGGATCTTTCTCACCTTCCTGCTTGCCTTCCTACCAGCCTTCTTTTCACAAACCTCATAGTGAGCACGGGGCTGGGTTTCACGTCCCACCATGTCCAAAGGCTGAAAATGTGTTAAAGTGATAAGAGCCTGGGACTTCCCTAGTGGTAGAGTGGATGAGAGTCCGCCGGCCAATCCCTGGTCCGGGAGGTTCCACACGCCACACAGCAACTGAGTCCATGCACCACAACTACAGAAGTCCGCATGCCTAGTGCCCACGCTCGGGAACAAGAGAAGCCACGGCAATGAGAAGCCTTCACACCACAGGGAGAGAGCCGCCCCGCTTGCCTCAAGTAGAGAAAAGCAGCAACGAAGACCCAGCACAGCCAAAAATAAATAAATAAATTTTAAAATAAATAAATAAATAAAACAGGCAGGGAGGGAGATGGATAACCACTACACCCCCTGCAGAATGGCTGGAATTAAAAAAAAAACACGACGGATTTCCCTGGTGGTCCAGTGGCTAAGACTCTGCACTCCCAATGTGGGGGGCCCAGGTTTGATCCCAGGTCAAGGAACTAAGAGCTTGCATGCCACAACTAAGACCTGGTGCAGGCAAATTATTTTTTTTTTAATACAATACTCTTTAAAAAGAAAAAGAAAGATTAACGATGCCAAGGGCTTGCAAAAAGGAAGAGTGACTGGACACTCCCCATTCTGACTGGGGCTGCGGTTACACAAGGACGCGTGCAGGCTGGTTCTTTACCACCAGTGCTACCTGGGAAGCCCCTACACAGGTGTACGCATGTATAAACACTCAGCAGGCTACATACTAAGATGCATGCATTTCGTACACACTGCATAGATGTTACACCTCAATTATTTTTACATTTTTTTAATGCAAAGTTTTTAAAAAGGAAGATGAGTAATATGCCTCAGGCAAAGTTCATAAAAGGCTCGAGGATGAGAAGGACTCCAGGACATTCTCAGAGCTATTATAGACACACTTGCGTGGTGCCAAAAGGAGGCAACCAAGAATGAAGGGGGCAGACACAAGGGTGGACAGCAAATGGGGGCCATGCCCGAAGAAGCCCCAGTTGTCACGATTTGTGATTTCTCTAGGGCTTTTCACAAACTGCAAGCTCCTCACCTCTGAGAGCTGCCAATCAGAAAGGGCCCGTCGGGTCTCCGGCCATCCAAGCCGCAAGGAAATAATGGCAGGATTTGGGGTCGGTGGCATGAATAGAAGAACGTTGGAGCTGAGGACAGTTGAACAAATGTGGAAGGGGAACCAGGAGACAGGCGATTCTCTCTGTGGGTTTATCCAACGAGAGTGTCCGTCGTGATGCCGAGGAAGGGGAGGACGGCAGAGAGGATGACTCCCGCGGACCAGGCCGGACGCAGAGGAGCTCCAGGAGGAGCTAATGAACGTCGCTCCCGTCCCATTAAACCAGGGCCTTTTACACAGCGCGTAAAAACCCCACCAGCGCTTCCTGGATGGCAACTCTGCTCCGCCTGGTTCATCTCTTCCAAACTAGAGTAGCAGAGCACCCTCTTAATTAACAAGCCGTGTCCCTGTTCCCTCGTATGTGTATTTAACTGCTCGACGCACCCTCCAGATGCCTTCAGGAAAAGATGAAAATTTTAAGAAGGTGGGAAGTGGGGCGCGGGGAGAAGCGGATAAAGGATGTCAAATGAACAGGTGCAGGCTTGTTAGTCACGGGGAATGCATAAATCTTTGAAATTAATTTCACTGATGGTTCATTTTTCATTAACGTTTTCCTGACCAAAAAAAAAAAAAAAAAAAGGGAACTTTATTCTTCCTGCACCCCAGGGAACAAAGGCATATTCTTGGAGAGAGGACCAGACTCGAACACTTCACACAGGTTCTCAGAGATGGGACCCCAGCATCAAGTCAGCGAGGGCCAGGACCCACTGAGAAGGGAGGCGGCTGCAGGAAGACCCTGGACCACAAGCTGGAGTAACAGACGTGGCTCCTTCACGCCCCCTGCTGGTAGACAGGCCACGTGTCATGGGCACATCTGGTCCTCAAGTCCTCCCAAGGAAGGGAAAGAAATCCTGCCTCCCAGGACTGTTACAAACAGGAAATAAGTCAAAGGTGAAGGAGGAGAGCTTCGTCAACTGAGCACTGAACTCGGATATATTCATTAAGCTTTGGGTTTTTTATTTTTTTTATTACATGCTTGATTCGGGCAGATCATAAAAATTAACTCCTACTAAAATTAGAGTAATCTTTCAAAAAGAAGGAAAGGAAATGTAATTGGGAGGATCCAAGGGCAGCCAAGGAACTGGGGCAACCTAAGCACATTCATCCTTGCTTCCTTGCATTCGTTCATCTCTCATTATTCAATACGTGCTTTATGAGGTCCTGTCATGTGCCAGGTAGAATTTTAGGTGATGGGAACAAGATAAATATGATTGCTGCCCACTCTAAATACACAGCCTGTTGAAGATTTTGGAGAGGTACATATCTTTTTTTTTTTTTAAGAATCAGTTCAATTTCTGTTCAAATATTTGTTCATTTGGCTGTGTCGGGTCTTAGCTGCAGCACGCAGGATCTTACTGCATCATACTGGATATTTCACTGCAGTGCACAGACTCTCTAGTTGAGGCTCATGGGCTCAGTAGTTTCAGCTCACGGGCTTAGTTTCTCCACACCATGTTGGATCTTAGTTTCCAACCAGAGGTCAAACCTGCATCCCTTGCATTGCAGGGCAGATTCTTAACCACTGGACTAGCAAGGAAGTCCCACACATCACATGTTTCTTAGTAATTGTGATAGTGGGGGGAAACATAGGTGAAATGCACACAGACAGAAAAAGAAAAAAAAAAAAAACTTGGTATCCATCAGCTATGGCTGCGTAACAAACCATCCCAAGAGGCACACAATAGTAAATGATGATTCACATACTCCGCTGGAGCAGCTCTGATTCTAGGTGCAGGCCTGCAAGGACCCCAGGGCCTAAGGTGACTCTCTTCCATGTCCCTCCTTCCTCGGGGACCAGCAGTGACCCAAGGCATGTTTCTCACAGCCATGCTGGAAGTGCAAGAGAGCAAACCCAGTGCGAACCTTCACTCAAGCCATGTTGGCTAACAAGCCTTTGGCCAATGCAACGCCCAAAGCCAAGTAAGTTTCAGATTCCGAGGCCCCCATCCCAGATGACAGAGGCCACCTCTCCAGGTGGGGCTCTCGAGTCTGCATGCCTAACAGAAGCCCCCTGAATCCTTACAACACACGAGTCCTCAGCACAGGACTTGTCTGTTCTGTTCTGCACCTCATCTTTCTTCTCTGAGCTCCTCTGGCAGAATTTCCTGCAAGTCTACCATCCTCCAGAAATAATAATAATAAATAGACAATCTCTGAAACAACGTGCTTGGAGTCAGGACTTCTCCCATCCACCCCTAAACATCTCCAAGTCTGACCCATTTCTGAAGAGCCCTAGACATCTCTTCTGATGGTGGGCACACACACGCAACTTAGGACAACCAGTTCTGTTATCTACAAGTACCACAGCACAGGACTGAAGCCAGGATACAGCCGAAGAGACACCCTTTCACATCCAGGTGACCCCCACCCAATACAGGCACCATTTTTCTCCATTAGGAAAACCTGGGAGGAATGAAAGTGAGGAAGTAAGTGGAGTCGTACAACGTAAACCCCAAAGTTCAAGGTCACATTGCATTTTCACAACTCCAGGCATAAGTGTCAACTGTTGATCATTTCTATGGGGGCTGAACCTACAGGTAAAACAAAATCAAAAGCCCAAATATCTTGACTGTGAATTAACAGTATGTAAAGCTTTGACCCATCTTCCATTATGATCACCTGTGATTGATATAGGAAACCCCCCCTGATTCCAAAATGGCCATGGTAGAAAGGCAAGTCTTGTATCCATCAGGGAAACGTTAACATATAAAGCACATGAAAGTAATACAGTTTGTTTTTACTTTCAAATACAGGCACTAAAAAAGAAACAATGAAGCATCGCTGAGTGGAAGCCGGTTCAGACCTGCTTACTCCTAACCTATTTACAAGTCACGCATCTGGCCCACTTCACCAGCTGAAGTACAAAAGGAGGTCTGCGTCCTTTTTCATATTCAAATCCAATTACTCTGGGAGCAGAAATTGGTTCAACCTTTTTGGAGGGCAACTGGGGAAAGCAGCTCCCCAAATGTGAAACGTGCTTCCCTTTGAACTCAAGAATTCTCCCTCCAGGAATCCCTCCTACATAAAGATCTAAGAGTTTGTTAAAATGTGTTTGTGGCAGCATTGTCCGGGGGAGAAGCGGGAGCGACTTGGCTGAAAAGAATGAGGTGGGTAGACATGGTTTCGGTCTGGAAAACTTTCTAGACAATCGTCTAGAGGGGTAAGAGAAAGTCACGAAACCACCCAGACAGCACAATGGCATTCAAAATACACTCGCCGTATCTATTTATACCTATAGATATGTCTATATACCTTTATGTCTGTGTCTTGATCCAAATCTGTATCCACAGATATAGAGAGGTGCCCACATCTGAGCCATAGCTATCTATCTATATCTACATCTGTTTATATCTATCCGTGCCTAGATCTATATTCGTATTTATATAACAGTCTGAGAAAGAAATTATTGAGGGACAAGGAGAAAGGAAACATTTCACGGATCACTCCAAATACCGGGTTGGCCAAAAAGTTTGTAAGATCTTGCAGAAAAGCCTGAACGAACTTTTTGGCCAACCCCATGGCGGCGCTAGTAGTAAAGAACCCACCTGCCAACGCAGGAGACATAGGGGACGAGGCTTCCATCCCTGATCCCCTGGAGGAGGAAAGGGCAACTGCTCCAATATTCTTGCTTGGAGAATCCCATGGAGAGAGGAGCCTGGCGGGCTGCAGAACATGGGGTGGCAAAGAGTCGGACACGACTCGAGCGACTTCAGTTCAGTTCAGTCGCTCAGTCATGTCTGACTCTTTGCAACCCCATGAATCGCAGCACTTTAGGCCTCCCTGTCCATCACCAACTCCCGGAGTTCACTCAGACTCACATCCATCGAGTCCGTGATGCCATCCAGCCATCTCATCCTCGGTCGTCCCCTTCTCCTCCCGCCACCAATCCCTCCCAGCATCAAAGTCTTTTCCAATGAGTCAACTCTTCGCATGAGGTGGCCAAAGTACTGGAGTTTCAGATTTAGCATCATTCCTTCCAAAGAAATCCCAGGGTTGATCTCTTCCAGAATGGACTGGTTGGATCTCCTTGCAGTCCAAGGACTCTCAAGAGTCTTCTCCAACACCACAGTTCAAAAGCATCAGTTCTTCAGTGCTCAGCTTTCTTCACAGTCCAACTCTCACATCCATACATGACCACAGGAAAAACCATAGCTTTGACTAGACGGACCTTAGTCAGCAAAGTAATGTCTCTGCTTTTGAATATGCTATCTAGGTTAGTCATAACTTTTCTTCCAAGGAGTAAGCGTCTTTTAATTTCATGGCTGCAATCACCATGGGACTTAGCATGCAGTATTTCCTGGGCTGTCAGAGTGTTTTCATCTATTTGCATGTTTTACTTATGCATAAACATGTGTATGCATGATGCAATTCGCAAATTCACATGGCCCTGAGTTCAGCCCAGTAACCCAGGGAGAAGGTCTTTCTTCCTGCTCTAGGGTTCCCCAGGGGCCGTGATCTCACCAGGAATGCCAGTCCCTGTGGCGCTCCTGCCATTCCAGGACTGCCATTCCAGGAATGCCAGGAATGTGTCACAGGAGAGAGACACGGGGCCATGCAGTGGCCCATGGAGGGATCCTTCTGGGTGCACACTGACCCGAGGCCAGCCGCCCGCAGCTCCATCCTGAAGGAAGACACCCACCAGGGGTCACAGGGCATGTGCTGGGTTTGCTCCCACTCCTGGAAGGAGTTCAGAAGTGGGGGAATCCCTTCAGAGGGCGGCTGGCCTCTCTGCACAGTGGTGGAACAGTTGAGGTTGACCTCTCCAGTGGCCTAGCCAGAGCTGAACCTGAAAGATGGGGCCACCTTGACCTGCACAAGCCAGACCACAGGGCGAGAGCATCCTCTCAGCTCGGAGAGGTGGTGGCACTCAGCTGTGACCCCATTGGGTCTGGGTTTACAACCCAACCCTGCGGGGAGGAGAAGGCGAGGACCCTGCAGACGAATGTGATGGCTGGTCCACGGGGCCAGGGGCTGAGGGCTCAACTCAGACAAGAAGTTACTTTGCCTGCAGAGTGGAAACTGTGAGCCGAGGCCTTTAGAGTACACAGTGTGCACACACATGCACGCGCACGCACACCCAGGCATGCACACGCACACACAAGCACACGCACACACACATGCACTCATATTCACATGCACTCATGTTCACATGCACATGCCAGCAGTCAGGACTTGCCAGGCCCCGTCTCAGAAGCAGACCCTGGGGACTTCCCTCGCGGTCCAATAGTGAAGAATCCGCCTGCCAGGACAGGGAACATGGGTTCGATCCCTAGTCCAGGAAGATCCCACATGCCTCAGAGCAACTAAGCCCGTGAGCCATGCCTACTGAAGCCCACGTGCCCTAGAGCCCATGTTCCACAGCAAGAGAGGCCTGCAACAAGAAGTCCCATGCAGCAAAGAAGACCCAGCGCCGCCAGACATCAATCAATAAAAACCATATATCAGATGAGGGCCCACCCTAATGACCTCATCTTAACTTGATCACCTGCAGAGTCCCTGCTTCCCAACGAGGTCACAGCCACAGGTACAGGGCTGGGACTTCAGCAGGATCTAACTCGTAAGATACCCACCCCGGCTCGTCCAGCCAAGCACAGGCCAGCGAGGGAAGCCGCAGGCAGGGTCCCAGGTGTCACAGGCACTCAAAGATCGGAGGCCCTGGGACCGAGGGGATGTGGGCACGACACCAAGAGTGTCTGCTCCAGCCTCCGAGCTTGTGAGACGTCTTCTGGCCGCGCTTTCAAAGCCAAGCAAATTGGTTTAGGGCCAAAAAGGCCATCAAGCCCTCAAGCATGACAAAAAAATTAAGCACCGTGCCTTAAAACTAAAACCCAAGTGTTCCCTCGGCTCAACTGCCAACCAGTTATCTGCCAAGTGACAGGCAGCGCCTCCCTAATGGCTCTTCACATTATTTCATTAAAAGTTGCAGTGATGGCTACAGCTGAACCCGAGGCGTGCTGGGAAGGCCATTAGGTTAATTAAAATACGAGGACAGCTCACCATCTACTCTTAATTAACAAACGAGGTCCCACTGCCAACTCAGCAAAACGGAGAGCTGGCCCACAACCCTCTGGAGCGGTTGAGGTGCTCAGAGCATCCTTCCACCCCTGACAGCTGGGCAGAATGTAAAGGGGGACCTCGGGGCCTGGGCAGGAGGGTAATTCTCACTGCATGCAAGTTGGAGGACCTCCAAGACAGGTCTTTTTATCACCACATGTTTATCATTCTGTAATATCTCTTCATCTGTCTTCCCCAGCTCACATGCACGCTCCAGGACTTCCCCGGCAGTCCTGTGGTTAAGAATCCGCCTGCCACATGGACACACTGCTGCATTTAAGATGGATAACCAGGGCCTTCCCTCGTGGTCCGGGGGTTAGAACTTCACCTTCCAGTTCTGAGCTTCCCTTGTGGCTCAGCTGGTAAAGAATCTACCTGCAGAGCGGGAGACCTGGGTTCAATTCCTGGGTTGGGAAGATCCCCTGGAGAAGGGAATGGCTACCCACTCCAGTATTCTGGCCCATAGAATTCCTTGGACTGTATAGTCCATGGGGTCACAAAGTGTCAGACATGACTAAGCAACTTTCACTTCATTTCCAATGCAGGGGGTGCTGGTTCAATCCCTGGTCAGGGAGCCAGGCTCCCATATACCTCAGGGCCAAATATCCAAAAAACATAAAACAAAGGACTATGGTAACAAATTTAATAAAGTCTTTTTAAAAAAAAGCTTTTTGGAGAAGGAAATGGCAACCCACTCCAGAATTCTTGCCTGGGAAATCCCATGGAGAGAAGAGCCTGGTGGGCTACAGTGCATGGGGTTGCAGAGGGGTCAAGCACAGCTTAGCAACCAAACAACAACGGAGCCACCATCTCCTGAGCAAGTGCACACCCACATTGGAACCTGACATTTTGCAAGATTCGTCTCTTGAGAAATGTACAAGTTAATCCTTTTTGAGCTTTTTTTTTTTTCCCATTGACTCTATCCTGGTGTTTAATAAGATTTTGTTTTTATAAAATTTAACTTGAAGGCTAAAAAAAAAGGCTTTTAAAAAATAAATAAATAAAGTGGATAACCAACAAGGACCTACTGTATAGCACAGAGAACTCTGCTCAACACTATGGGCCAGCCTGGGTGGGAGGGGAGTTTGGGAAACATTGCATACATGTTTCTGGATGGCTGAGTCTCTTTGCTCTCCATCTGAAACTATCACAACATTGTGAAAACAAATAGAAAGTTTAAAAAAAAAAAAAAGAATGCGCCTGCCAACACAGGGGACACGCAGGATCCCTAGTTCAGGAGGATCCCACATGCCACGGAGCAACTAAGCCATGAGCCGCAACAACTGAGCCTGTGCTCTAGGGCCCATGCTTCATGACAAGAGAAACCTGTACCCCGCAACTAGGGGGTAACCCCCACTCGCGGCAACTAGGAAAAGCCTGTGCACAGCAACAAAGGCCCAGCCCTGCCAAAAATAAAATAAGTAAATGTCAATAAATGAAAATGCGTGCTCCAGAGGGTGACCACTCAGTCTGCCGTGCTCAGGACCTCGTTCCTGCGAGGACAGAACCGCAGCACTAAAGCAAGGTGGTGCACAGCCCACACGGGACAGGCAGCCGGTCCAGCTGCGGGAAAGCAACGATCTGGTCTGCTGTGTTCGCAGCCGTATCCCCAGGGCTTCCGTGCCTGACACACAGCAGACCCTGAATCAATATTAACTGAAAACACGAATGAGCACGGGAAGGAGTGAGATGATGAATGAATGAGTTCCTCCCGATCTCTAATCCCACAGAGAAAGCAATGCAAGAGCCTGGAATATCTGGCTTCATGCTTGGTTTCTCCTTTATGCAGACACACACATATGAGCACACATATATTAATAACGGTAGTATTAAGGAACTGTTGATTGAAACCATCTGCCTTGGCCAGGCCCACTTGCCTGAGTTGTCTCAATAAAGAACGTGGTGTTGCAGCCAAAAACTAACCAGGAGAAGTCAAGAGGGGACAAAAGAGGGAGGAGACAACCCGCCTCCCAGAGGCCTTCTCGCCAGAACCGATCTTGGCTGAGAGATGCGCCACCAGGAAGGACCCTGGTGCAGACTACAGGCCAAGCAAGGTGATTGGCCAGAGACAACCAGGAAACTAACGCCATCTCCATAAACCCTGAGTCTGCGAGCCACAAGGTAGAGCAGCTCTGGGTTTCCTTGCCCTCCTGCCTTCCGTCCAAGTGCCACTTCCCAATAAAGTCTCTCCCTCTGATGTGTGTCTCCTTGGACAGTTCATTTCTGAGTGTTAGCCCCCGGCAAGGGTCCTCAAAAAAAAAAGAATCACGTCACAGGCACAAATCAGCAATTTGCTTTTTCACTTAATAATATATAGTACCTCTCTCTCCAGATCAATACATATACACCCACTTCTTTTCAACGGTTTGTGATGTTCCATAATATTGAATGTGCCATAATTTATTCTATTATTCAATTATTGGAAAAGTTATGTTTCCAATTTTTTTTGCAGGCAAACAATGCACCAGTAAATATCTTTGTGCACATATCCTGGTTTCCCAGGTGGCTCAGTGGTATAAAGAATCTGTTTGACAATGCAGGAGACGCAGGGGACTCGGGTTCAATTCCCGGGCCGGGAAAAATCCCACATCCAGTGTTCTTGCCTGGAAAAATCCTATGGACAGAGGAGGCTGGTGGGCAGCAGTCCATGTGGTCGCAGAGAGTCAGACATGACTGAACACACACGCACACAGCGCACACACATCTTACGTGAAAGTGGAAGTCGCTCGGTTGTGTCTGACTCTTTGCAATCCCTCAGACTGTAGTCCATGGAATTCTCCAGGCCAGAATACTGGAGTGGGTAGCCTCTCCCCTCTCCAGGGGATTTTCCTGGCCCAGGGATCAAACCCAGGTCTCCCACATTGCAGGCAGATTCTTTACCAGCTGAGCCACAGGGGAAGCCCAAGAATACTGGAGTGGGTAGCCATTTCCTTCTCCAGGGGATCTTCCTGACCCAGCAATCGAACCCAGGTCTCCCACATTGCAGGCGGATTCTTTGCCAACTGAGCCACCAGGGAAGCCTTAACATGCTGGCAATATTTATTAATTTTTTTGGTATCATGATAGATTCCTAAAGGTGAAGGGAACCTTTAAATTTAAACGGACATCAGGGCTGACCTGGGTTAAGACAAAGCAGAGAAAGGTCACCCCAGTCTGGCCCCAGCAAGACTGTGACAGAGGAAATCCAGTAAGTAAACCTCTTGGATGTTCTCTTCCTCAGCTCTCGCTCAGGGCTGAGGCATGTGTAAGGCACTGATAATACCCTGTTGTCTCTGTTTGTTGTTTAGTTGCTCAGTCATGTCCGACTCTTTGTGAGCCCGTGGACTGTAGCCGGACTCCTCTGTCCACGGGATTCTCCAGGCAAGAATACTGGAGTGGGTTGCCATGCTCTCCTCCCAGGAATCTTCCCAACCCAGGGATCGAACTCATGTCTCTTATGTCTCCTGCACCGGGAGGCGGGTTCCTTACCACTAGCACCACCTGGGAAGCCTGTGCATCAGCTTACACTTCAACAAAATTGTTTTTAAAAAACCCATAGGTGCTGGTTTCAACCCTAGGGGGCCTGATGTCATGGGTCTTCAACTGTGGTTCCCACTTGCTGCTACTGCTGCTGCTGCTAAGTTGCTTCAGTCATGTCCGACTCTGTGCGACCCCATAGACGGCAGCCCACCAGGCTCCCCCGTCCCTGGGATTCTCCTGGCAAGAACACTGGAGTGGGTTGCCATTTCCTTCTCCAATGCATGAAAGTGAAAAGTGAAAGTGAAGTCGCTCAGCCGCGTCTGACTCCTCACGACCCCCTGGACTGCAGCCCACCAGGCTCCTCCGTCCATGGGATTTTTCAGGCAAGAGTAATGGAGTGGGTTGCCATTGCCTTCTTCGGGGTCCCACTTGAAGGCTTTAAAAAGTCAGGTGATTGATTCCAATGTGCGGCCAAGGCTGAAAACAGCTGCAGGACGCCAGTAATTCGCACACTGGTGGGGCGTGCATCGCACCCATCTGGAGTGCTAGTTAGAAGCCAATTGCAACCTCCAGCTCCAGTGAATGATTCAGGGGTCGGGCCCCAGAATATGCATTTCTTAGAAGCTCCCAGGTGATGCTGCTAGTCTGAGGTCCTGCCCTCCACCATGGACCAATCTGTGATGTTTCCCCATCCCAACTTCACAGATGGAATCACCACCGACCAGGACACCACAGGCAGCCGTTGGGGGCTGTCATACAGTCTCACCTCGAAGCTGTCTTTGTGGTTTTAAAGGCGAAGAGAGTGTCATTTGTAGGGCCTTGGTGCCCAGTCCCGGCTCAATCTTAACCATTTTCCTTCTGCCTAGTGTTTGTCATGTGCTTAATGAGCCCGCTTTTAATTAAAGAGAGCCCTGACTTCTTTTGCCATTAACGCCTCTATAAGCGCATACGTTCCAACCGAAAGGAATGATAAAGAGAGCACGCTGAGACTCCAGGATGACAGCTACCCGCAACAAGAGGAAGCGTTTCCTTTAATTCCATCTCCAGGGAAAGAGGGCTGCTGCCAGCTAGTTCCAGGCACCTCATCTTTAAATGTCTCCCTCTGCAAAAAAAGAAAAAAAAGAGAGAGCTTGAGATTCGCCGGGCAGAAAAGATGCTCGGAGGTCATCCGGTCCATCTCTGGTCCATCTCCTGCAGCCCTCCGTGGTACCGCTTCCCGCCGCCCAGACACCCAGAGGAAAGCGGTCCTCTTGCGCCCCCTGCTGGCTGAGTTGGGAATGGCTGCACAGCCGAAGTCAACAGAGACTTCCAAGGGTCTCTGGTATCCACACTCCGGCTCCCACTTTCTTGCGCCTCCTCTGGTAAGATGCAAGCTCCCCTTGAAGGGGCTTCATTCTTTCCAAATGTGACTCGAGTACCTGCAATATGCGTGCTTGATCACATACCTATTCACAGCCATTTCCCACAATTGTATCTCACTGAGGGCTTCACAGGTCCAGCCTTGAGGGAAGCACAGAGAATATAAAGGAAACCACACACCCTTTGGAGACACTCACTGTCTAACACAGGGGTCGGCAAACCACAGCCAACTGGCCACATCCAGCCTGTTGTGTTTTATGCAATCCACAAGTAAAAAGGTTTTTATATCTTAATTTTGTTTTTTAAAAAATCAAAAGAATATTTTGTGATGTGAAAATGATTGGAAACTCAGATTTCCCCGGTGGTCCAGCAGTTAAGAACCCACCTGCCAATGCATGGGACATGGGTTTGATCCCTGGTCCGGGAAGATTCCACATGCCTCGGAGTAAGTCCATGCACCACAACTAGAGAGTAGCCGCTGCTCGCTGCAACTAGAGAAAGCCTGTGCACAGCAATGAAGGCCCAGTCCAGCCAAAAATAAAATAAGAAAATGATCAGAAATTCAACTCTCAACGTGCACACTACAGCACAGTCATTTGTTTGCACACTGTCTGTGGCTGCCTGCCTGCTGCAGGGGCAGAGTTAGACAGTTATGAAAGAGACTATATGGCCCGCAGAGCTTACAGTATTTATTCTCTGTCCCTTTCCAGAAAAAGTGTGCTGATCCCTAGCACACTAGAAGGAAAGGGGCGTTAAGAGAGAACCAGGTTTAGGTGAACACCAGCTATATGCCAGTTTCTGGACAAGGCGCTCTCCAGACATGATCTTCTGAATCCCCAGTATAACCAAGCAGAACCCTAAGAGGCCCTCCAAGAATAGAACTCCACCCAAGTCTTCTGCTTGCTTTTTTGTCTGTAGCAAAACTTTGCTTAAAGAATAAATTTAATCGGAGAAGTAAGAAAACATAGAAAGGAGAACAGTCAAGCAAGACAAAATAATAATACTTCAGCCATTAAACAAAGTCAAGTCAGTCTTCAGTTCCCCCTCAAGGACTGCAGATAATATTCAGAGCCATATGCTTGAGCGGCTTTGCAGATACTGAAACCCCCACCGGGTGGGAGAAGTTGCATGCTGCCCACGAGCACATAGACCCCAGACCATTGAAACCAGAAGGTTGATGATGCTGACTCCTGATTACCTCACCACCAACCAATCAGAAGCATGTCCACCAGCTGATCACACCCTGAACATATAAGACTCCTCACTAGCCCGTCCAGAGCGGGACAAGCAGCCTTGAGGGCATGAGCCCGCTGTGGCCCCCTTTGCCTGGCAAAGCAATAAAGCTATTTCTACTTCCCTCAGAATTCTGTCTCTGAGATTTAATCCGGCACTGTACAGAGGCTGAATTTCAGCCACACCAGGACAGGCCTGGAGGCTGCCTTGATTTCCCCCACATGTTACAGGTAAGGAGACTGAATGAAGCTCAGAGAGGCCGCTCCAGGTACCCAGGGCCACACAGCTAAGAGGCGGGTGCATACACAGGTCTGTCTGATCCCAGAACTCACATTTATTCTACTCTGCTAAGCTGCCTCCCAGCTCACAAATCTTAACATCGATTCCCACATTGCAGATGAGATTTCTGTGGTCACAGAGCTCAGGGAACTTGCTCGCAGGACATTTAGCTCCTGACTTGAACCCCAACATCTGAGTTCCATCCTAGACTGCGTCTCCGAACATGTGATTGGGAATCCATGCAAGAGGCCGAGTCTCTGTAATAATGAAACCTTGAAACATATGAGTAGTTTACCGAAGGACTTCCCTGGCGGCCCAGTGGCTAAGACTCCACGCTCCCAAGGTAGGGGGCCGGGGTTCGATCCCTGGTCAGGGAACTAGGTCCCACATGCTGCAACTAAGAGTTCACACGCCACAGCGAAAGATCCCGAGTGCCGCAATTGAGACCCGGGGCAGCCAAATAAACGATAAATATGTTTTTAATTAAAAAGAATAAAAGGACAGATGGAATTGCAAAGTGCGGAAAGGGCCCAGAGTGTCCATGTAGCAGCCAGGGCTGCAAATGCCCAGAGCCGGGTCCAGCGTGGATGCCCTGATGCTCAGCTTGCCGGGCGCCCAGACTTAGGTGAGCGAGATTTATCACCACAGTCAGCAAGGTAATTGGAGGAAAGCAGGCTGTCAGAGGCACGTCCCCAGGACAGTATTTCAGCAGCAACTCCCCTGCCCAAGTCCCTTCACACTCCATGAGTTATCGCCCCGCACCCTGGCCCCCACCCTCCATCCGCCGTCCTGCAGAGGTGGGTGTTCATTTTTATGAAGGGTATTTCAAGGTCACGTGTCTGAGCAGCCTGCCCTGGTCACTCTCTCCGGGGGACTCTGCTGCCGGACGGGCCTCCGGCTCACCCACACCCCCGGCAGATCCGATTGAAAGGATCTAGGGGTGGGGCTAAGGGTGACACAACTTTTCCCAGGACCTCAGCTCCAGATCTGTGCAAAGCACCGCCCAAGTTCCCTCTCCTCCCTCTCTCTCTCATAGCAAGCGGGAGCCACATGCAAAACTCTCCATCTCCCCTGCTAGGCTCCCGCTTCACCCCGAACCCCCTCCCTACCCCCCTCCTCTGACCTCTCTTTTTTCTATCCTCTCCCTCCCCAGGGGAGAGCCCACCCCCTCAGGCCTCTGGTTTGCAGCCCTGGGTCCTGGGCATCACTGGACTCGACGGCCCCTCTGAGAAGCGACTTCATCCGGGCCCTTAGCCCTGATAGGCCACCGAGTCGTGAGGCGGGGATCAGGAAGGGATGCGGGCCCTCACGTCCACCTGGAACCTCAGAATCTGACCTTATTTGGAAACAGCATCTTTACCAATGCGATAGTTTAAAGGTAGGATTTTATCGGATTGGGGCAGGGGGGTGACCTTCAACCCAAGGATTGGTCTTTTTATAAGAAGAAGGAAATGTGGACACGGAACCCAGGGAGAGAACCACGTGAAGACAGAGGCAGAAATGGAGCGAGACGGCTACCAGCCCAGGAGCAGCCCGGGGGACGGCACTCCCGGACGCCAGACACTGCGAGCGAGGCGAAGATCTGATTCTCGTCAGAGACTCTGAAACGAACCAACCCTGTGCGCACCCCTATCCGGGTTTTCTGGCCTCTCGAACTGTGAGAGAATGAATTCCTGTTGTGTTAAGCCCTGAGCTGTGTGGTCTATCTTTTACGGCAGCTCCAGGAAACCGATACAGGGCCCGAGACCTCAAACAAAGCCAACCTCAGTCTTTGACAACCGAGGGGTGGGGAAGAGGCCAGGACAAACTGCCTGCATGGTACCACGTGGGAGGTACTAGGGCCCCCCACCCATTCGAAGACATAATTCGGGGGAGTCCTGAGGTCCAAACGTGGGGCCCAGAAGGACGTGGCATCCGGGGGGGTTGCGTGAGATCCAGACACTCCCTCAGCCTCAGGTGTTCCTCCCTGAATTGGGGCGTGGGCATCGGCCCCCCAGGCTCTGGCGAGGACAGCTGGCACCCTGAGCATGATGTGAGGTGCAGCTCTGGGACCGGGGAGGAGGGGCTGAGAGGACCGTGTCAGAATTTCATTCAGTATTAAATTACTCCAGGACACGGGAGCCCTGTGCACCCAGGGCGTCACCCCCAGCCCATCTTTAAATACCCAGCAGTTCTGTTACTGTCTGTAGCAGGCAGAGGTGGAATTTACTTTGAGGATTTTAATAAAAAGGGGATCTTACATGAGCTTCCACTGATATCCCCAAAGCAGAAGGCTCAGAGAATGGATTACTCTGAAAATTGCGAAGAAAAAGAGTATAAAGTTTTGTTCTTCAGTCACTCAGTCGTGTCCGACTCTTTGTGACCCCATGGACTGCAGCACGCCAGGCTCCCCTGTCCTTCACTGTCCATCAAGTCGGTGATGCCATCCAACCATCTCATCCTCTGTCGTCCCCTTCTCCTCCCGCCTTCAATCTTTCCCAGCCTCAGGGTCTTTTCAAATGAGTCAGTTCTTTGCATCAGGTGGCCAAAGTATTGGAGTTTCAGCTTCAGCATCAGTCCTTCCAATGAATATTCAGGACTGATTTCCTTTACGATTGAAGTTTGATTGCTGACAGTTCCATATTCCTTGGCCCCTTGGAGAAGAGTTTCAGAGAAGACACAGTGATTTATGCCTGAATGAGGTCCACACCCAAGATTTGAAAAATTCCTAAGTGGGAGGAGGAGACCTGTCAGCAGAAAGAGAGCATTGACCCGGATCAATCATCAGTTGGGGCATAAGCTGGGTATCAGAGCCTGTGACGCAGGGTGAGCTGGAGAGCATGCTGGGTTCTTCCCATATTTGAACTCTAATCCTCATCCACAGCTCGGGGGGTGGTGGGAGCAGCTGCCCTGGAGCCGTCAGTAAGAGGCTCCATCTCATCAATACAGAACTGAAGCCAGGAATGAAATCGACCACAAGTTGGGCTGTTTTTTATCCTCACCATCAAAATACTCTCCCCCCAAAAGTATATTCCATTGGTCTAAGTTCTAAACAGTTGCTGTAGGGACTTTCCTGGTGGTCCAGAAGTTAGGACTCCATGCATCCATTGCAGGAGACACGAGTTCACTCCCTGGTCAGGGAACTAAGATTCCACAAGTTGTACAGGACGGCCCAAAAAAAAAAAAAAAATTTTACCATTGAGTTTTAATAATATATGGGCTTCTCAGATAGCACAGTGGGGAAGAATCTGCCTGCCATTGCAGGAGACCCAGGTTCAATTTCTGGGTTGGGAAGATCCCCTGGAGGAGGAAATGGCAACCCATTCCAGTATTCTTCCCTGGAGAATCCCATGGACAGAGGAGCCTGGGGGTCACAAGGAGTTGGACACAACTGAGCACACACACACTTTCATAATATACACATCAACTTCAAATCAGCACGTTTTTTATTACTTATCCCTTAATAAACATTGTGTTCTAGACAACAGTTCGTTCTGAGAACACCTGGCCACAGAGCCTAACAGCTCCCCAAGTTTGTTTTGGGAGTAAATTCCTAGATGCTGGGCATCACCCTTGCCGGGTGCAAGTTGAGCCGCCCACGCCCTCTGGTGCTTAGCACCCCTGGGTGCACACAGAGTCCATGCTTCAAGGAGGGACTGTGACGAGGACAACAAGCTGGAGTTACCACCTACAATCCTGCCATTTTGATCTGCGTAGACAGTTGTGTTTCGTCTTTTTGTTTTCGGCCGCATGGAGCAGCAATGTGGGATCTTAGCTCCCCAACCAGCGATGAAACCCAGGCCCCCACATTGGGAGCTCAGAGCCTTAACCACTGGGCCACCAGGGAAGTCCCTGTGTGGACACTTTAGGACAGTGTGACAGAGAAATCCTCACGATGTCCTATTTTTGTTCGAGTAAGTGCAAATTCTGTTCACACATGAAACCTCTTCCTGAATTCGGATAACATACTTAAAAATGAAACATGCTTCTCTTTTAGTCGTTAATTGCTTGTTTTAAAATGAAAACTTGACCCTGAAGACGATGATTGTTAACGACATCATAGAAGATCATTCTGTCATAAAGAGGAGGTGCTAATGTCATTAAGGCCACTTAAAAATGATGAAAACGGTGCTGCTGCTGCTGCTGCTGCTGCTGCTGCGTCGTTTCAGTCGTGTCCGACTCTGTGCGACCCCACAGACGGCAGCCCACCAGGCTCCCCCGTCCCTGGGATTCTCCAGGCAAGAATACTGGAGTGGGTTGCCATTTCCTTCTCCAATGCATGAAAGTGAAAAGTGAAAGTGAAGTCACTCAAGTCGTGCCCGACTCTTAGCGACCCCGTGGACTGCAGCCTACCACCAGGCTCCTCCATCCATGGGGTTTTCCAGGCAAGAGTACTGGAGTGGGGTGCCATTGCCTTCTCCGAAAACGGTGCATTTTGTGCAATATATATTTTACCACAATTTTTAAAATTAACATGCCAAAAACATTGAATTTTCCTTTCAGCAGGTGAATTACATGGGATGTGAATTACATCCAAATAAAGGTATCTCTATAAAGGTACGGGGAAGGAGTGTTTGGTTCTTTAATGACCTGCTCTAGGCATCATATACTGGAGGAGGGCGTGGCAACCTACTCCAGTATTCTTGCCTGGAGAATCCCATGGACAGAGGAGTCTGGGAGGCTACAGTCCAAGGGTCACAAAGAGTTGGACACCACTGAAGCGCCTTACCACGCACACACGCACAGCCATCGTGTAAGCTAGATACGCCACTAGGTGGTGCTCTTGCTATTTTATACAAGAGGAAACAGCGGCTCAGAGCAGTCAAGAGACTTGCTCAAAGACACAAAGCTACCGAGGTCCACAGAAGCCGGATTCCAGTTCATGCAGGTGGCCGAAGGTTTTCCTTCCCAACAAGGTGGCCGTGGGGCCTCCCAGGCAAAGCCAGGATCTTGCTCTGTCCCTGGACCTGGGCAGGTTCCTTGCCATGGGCCTGCTCACCTGGAAAGAGGGCCGTCTGGACTCTTGAAAGATCCTTTGAGGGGACTTCCCTGGTGGTCCCGTGGCTAAGACTCCACACTCCCAGTGCAGGGGGGCTGAGTTCTATCCTGGTCAGGGAACTAGGTCCCACGTGTCACAACTAAGAGTTTGCATGCCGCAAATAAAGATCCCAAGTGCTGCAACTAAGACCTGGAGCAGCCAAATAGATGAATAAATGTAAATAAATGTTTTTTTAAAAAATGCAAGCCAAGGTGTCTGATCACAAGCGCCCTGTAGATCATACCTTATTAGATTTCATTCTTGCCTCATCAAGCACATTAAAAGGATTTGGTACCTGTCCTTCAGTGAAGGGCCGCTAAATCCATAGATTGGCCTAAAGACATAATTTAACAAGAATAAGAGGGACGATGAATAGGAATGTAACTTCACGCAACTTAATTTTAAGAAAAGAATGGTTATCTCAATAAATGAAGCTAAATTTTCTTCTGAACCCCAGAACTCAACCCATGTTTATACATATCAGCTATCCTTTAGGTTAAATGGACCTGTTGGGCTAGCTTGGGAGATGTTAACATTTTACTATTTTCTACAGAGAAAATAGCTTCAAATTTGCCTTCAATGAGCGGTTAAAGTACAACCAACCCTTTTTTAAACTGAAATGAAATGAAACTATACAGCAGTTTCATTACAGTTCTATATGAAATATTTTCTCTTTCGGTAAAATTGAGTTAATATATAAAATACTGCTTTATGCCATTATAAAAATATTAGTGCTTAATTTTTTTATTATATCAGTATAAAGTGGTAACTGTAGTAAAGTAGAGTGACACTGTAGAGTAGATAGTTAGATAGCATCACTAATTCAATGGACATGAGTTTGAGCACACTCCAGGAGATACTGAAGAACAGGGAAGCCTGTTGTGTTGCAGTCCATGGGGCTGCAAAGAGTCACACACGACTGAGCAACAGAACAGCAGAGTAGTAACAGGCTTTATCTCACCCCTAAATGTTATATTAAATTTTATATTTATTTATATTTAATAAGTCAATATTGTTAATTTTGAGGGGGTTTTTTTACATTAAAGAGCAACCATCTTGATAGCTATCTTTTCTCTCCTTTCATCCATTGATAACAAACCTTGTAACAATTTTGTTTCTTCGATTTTACTCTCCTTGAACTCTGTGATTCAGTGGTTAAGACTCCGCCTGCCAATATAGGGGACCCGGGCTCAGTCCCTGGTCTGAGAAGACCCCGTATGCCTGGGACAACTAAGCCTGTGGGCCAAAACCACTGAGTCCACGCGCTCCAGAGCCCATGCTCTGCAACAGGAGGCCACCGCGATGAGAAGCCCAGGCACCGCAACCAAGAAAGCCCGCTCACAGTAACCAGAGAAAGCCCGCTCACCGCAACCAGAGAAAGCCTGCTCACCGCAACCAGAGAAAGCCTGCTCACCGCAACCAGAGAAAGCCCGCTCACCCCAACCAGAGAAAACCAGAGAAAGCCCGCTCACCGCAACCAGAGAAAGCCTGCTCACCGCAACCAGAGAAAGCCCGCTCACCCCAACCAGAGACAGCCCGCTCACCCCAACCAGAGAAAACCAGAGAAAGCCCGCTCGCCGCAACCAGAGAAAGCCTGCTCACCGCAACCAGAGAAAGCCCGCTCACCCCAACCAGAGAAAACCAGAGAAAGCCCGCTCACCGCAACCAGAGAAAGCCCGCTCACCCCAACCAGAGACAGCCCGCTCACCCCAACCAGAGAAAGCCCCCGCTCACCGCAACCAGAGAAAGCCCCCGCTCACCGCAACCAGAGAAAGCCCCCGCTCACCGCAACCAGAGAAAGCCCCCTCTCACCGCAACCAGAGAAAGCCCGCTCACTACAAGAAAGACACAGTACAGTCAAAAATAAATAAATAAAATTTTACTGTCCTTGTGCTTTTTCCCTTAATGTGAGAGCCAAACGGGATCTCAGAAGCAACTAAGTCAAACAAATGCTCATTGGACACAGAGGTAGCTATCACTGAATATTTGATACATAGGCCATCCATAGGTTACAAAGGACAAAGTTGAAATGGGGTCACTGACTCTGGGAAAGCGTTCCAACATGTTGTCTAAAACAGAGACAGCCAAGGAGTAGAATGCATCTAAATTGTTTGGAAAGGCTGGGTTTCAAATGTGGGAACAACTGAGCTATGTGCTTGTAAACAGTTATTTCAAAGAATGTATGACTTATCTTCCAACTGAAATGCCATGCAAAATGGTAAAACTGAGCTTTGTCAGCTAGAACAGGTAAACAAAAGAGCTCAACTGAAATCATTTCTAGTTGAATTTGTTGTTTATGATGATACTGTTGTTTTGGTTTTTGTTTTTTTTGTTTTGGTGGATCTTAGTTCCCTGACCCAGGATCGAGAACAATAGTGAAAGTACAGTGTCCTAACCCCTGGACCACCAGGGAATTCCCAGATACTGTTTAATGTTTGGAACTAACACAATCTTGATCCCGTTTCTTTCCAGAAGGACTCTAGAGCTCTTGCTGGGACTAAGGGACTGCTATTACAGTTAGAAGCTAGAGAATCTACAATAAGCAGCAGACTTTTACTGAGTGTTGTAATGTGCTAGCTCTTGCAATAGGCAAGTTGTACATAATAACTCACTCAGTCTCTCCAAGGACTCTACGTGGTCATGCATTTCTTAGGGCTAAGTTCAGTTACAAGTAACAGAGATCCAAAATGTCAATGACCTAAATAAGATAGAAGTTAGAATCCGCCTGCAGTGCAAGAGACCCGGGTTTGATCCCTGAGTCGAGAAGATCCCCTGGAGAAGGAAACGGCAATCCACTCCAGTATTCTTGCCTGAAAAATCCCATGGACAGAGGAGCCTGGCAGGCTACAGTTCATGAGGTAACAAAAAGTCTGACACTATAACTAAGCAACTATCACTAACACTTAGTTTTCTGTGACATAAAAATCTGTGATGAAGTGGTCCAGGGCTGAGGTGGCAATTCCACACTGTCAGAGAAACAACTTTCTTCGGTCTTGTCCATCTACTGAGCATGTCTTCCATTCTCCATTCCTAAAACGATCTCATGTTCCAGCTGGCTGCTCCATCTCCAGCCATTACACCTGCACTCCAGCTCAAGGTAAGGAGAAAAGGGGAGGAGAAGGGCAACAGTCCCTCCCAGAAGTTCCCCACATCACTTTTATCTATGCCCTATTGGCCAGAACTTGGTCACATGACTAGACATAGCTGCAAAGGAAGCTGGGAAAAGTAGTCTTCATCTGGCATTGCTCTTGTTTGTTTAGTCGATAAGTGTCTGACTCTTTTCGACCCCACGGACTGTAGCCCACCAGGTTCCGTCCTTGGGATTTCCCAGGCCAGAATACTGGCGTGGGTAGCCATTGCCTTCTCCAGGGGATCTTCCCAATCCAGGGATCAAACCCTTGTCTCCCGCATTGCCAGGCGGATTCTTTATCACTGAGCTGCCAAGGAAGCCCTTCATTTCGCACAGCCTCAGCTCAAATTCAGGGGAGATAGGATCCTGGGGGGAAATGAGCAGTCTTTGCCACAGCTAAGATACTACTGTTAATCCTCTTTCACAGAGGAGAAAGCTTAGAAGTTAGTATCTTGACCAAGGTCACACCCTTAATAGGTGAGGAGCTAGAATTTGCAAAATGCTGTCTTGTGACACTTGTTCTCACGTACCTGGCCATGGTAAGGTATTGGTTACTAATTCTAATATGTTGCTCAGAAGAGAAAAATTATCCAAAAACACTATATTTATAATTTTACTCTATTATACTCAAACCGGAAAAGGCAATGGCACCCCACTCCAGTACTCTTGCCTGGAAAATCCCATGGACAGAGGAGCCTGGTGGGCTGCAGTCCATGGGGTCGCTGAGGGTCGGACACGACTGAGCGTCTTCACTTTCACGCATTGGAGAAGGAAATGGCAACCCACTCCAGTGTTCTTGCCTGGAGAGTCCCAGGGACGGGAGAGCCTGGTGGGCTGCCGTCTCTGGGGTCGCACAGAGTTGGACACGACTGAAGCGACTTAGCAGCAGCATACTCAAATCGCTATTTTATCAACCAGAAATATTTCAGAGTGCAGCTATCCCTGTGACAGAGAATACTGAGTAGAAGAACAGAAAATAGGGCTTCCCCTTCTCCAGGGAATGTGGGCAAATGAGCCAGATGGCTCATGTCCCAGATGGCTTTGAGCAGCAGATCAGCCTTCTCCCTCTCCAGGACTCACTGTGGCTATGGTTGTAGCATCTTACACCCTTCACAGAAATCAACCCAAAATGGATTACACCCCAAAATGTAAAATGTGAGACTATAAAACTCTTAGAAAATAATACAGGAGAAAATCCAAGTACATGATGTTGGGCATAGTAATGACTTTTTAGTCCAGCAATCTCACTGCTGGGCATAAACACCGAGGAAACCAGAATGGAAAGAGACATGTGTACCCCAATGTTCATTGCAGCACTGTTTATAATAGCCAGGACATGGAAGCAACCTAGATGTCCATCAGCAGATGAATCGATAAGAAAGCTGCGGTACAGATACACAATGGAGTATTACTCAGCCATTTAAAAGAATACATTTGAATCAGTTCTAATGAGGTGGATGAAACTGGAGCCTATTATACAGAGTGAAGTAAGCCAGAAAGAAAAACACCAATACAGTATACTAACACACATATATGGAATTTAGAAAGATGGTAATGATAACCCTGTATGCGAGACAGCAAAAGAGACACAGATGTATAGAACAGTCTTCTGGACTCTGTGGGAGAGGGCCAGGGTGGGATGATTTGGGAGAATGGCATTGAAACGTGTATATTATCATATGTGAAACGAATCGCCAGTCCAGGTTCGATGCAGGATACAGGATGCTCGGGGCTGATGCACTGAGACGACCCAGAGGGATGGTACAGGGAGGGAAGAGGGAGGGGGGGTTCAGGATGGGGAACACATGTACACCCGTGGCGGATTCATTTTGACGTATGGCAAAACCAATACAATATTGTAAAGTAATTAGCCTCCAATTAAATAAATTTAAATTTTTAAAAATATTAAAATAAATAAATAAAGCGGTCAAAGACCTTAAGAGACACCTCACCCAAGAAGATACACAGATGACAAATAAGCATATGAAAACATGCTCTGCATCATATGTTATCAGGGAAATGCAAATTATAACAACAGTGAATAGTATTACATACTTATTTAAAAGGCCAAGATGTGAAACAGCATCATCAAATGCCGGTGAGGACATGGAGCAACAAGAACTCTGATGCACTGTTGGTGGGAATGCAAAATGGTCCAGCTACTTTGGAAGACAGTCTGCTGGTTCCTTTTCTTTAATATTTTATTTATTTATGTACTTATTTGGCTGCACCAGGTCTTAGCTGCAGCCTGTGGGATCTAGTTCTCCGACCAAGGATGGAACCCAGGCCCCCTGCATTGGGAGTGTGGAGTCAGCCGCTGGGCCACCAGGGAAGTCCTAGTCTGGTGGTTTCTTACAAAACTAAACACGTTCTTACCATAGGATCCAGCAAGCTCGCTCCTTGGTGTTTACCCAAAGGAGTTGAACACTTTGGTCCCCACAAATACCTGCACGTGGATGTTTACAGTAGCTTTATTCATAAGCTGTGGTACATCCAGACAACAGAATATTATTCAACACTAAAAAGAAATGAGCTATCAAACCATGAAAAGAATGGAGAAATCTTAAACGCACATTATTAGGTGAAAAGAGCCAGTGTGAAAAAGCTATGTATTTCACACTATGTGGTGAGATGAGTCTAACTGTATCACATTTTAGAAAAATCAACAGAAGAGTCACAGTAAGAAGATCAGTGGTTTCCAGGGGTTGGGGTTTTGGTCGGGGGTTAAGAATCAATAGGAGGATCACAGGGGATTTGGGGGAGGGGCAGCAAAGCACTGTGTGATACCTAATGATGGATCCATGTCCTGATATTAATACTATGTCCAAACCCACAGCATGTACGCCACCAGATGAGCCTTGACATAGACTCCAGGTGATTTAGGATGTGTCAGGATAAGTTCATCACACGTACCATTCTGGGGGGATATTGATCATGGGAAAGGCTCCGGTAGGAGGTGGGGGCGGAAGATATATGAGAAACCCCTGTACCTCCTTTCAATCTTGCTTTGAACCTGAAACTGCCTTTTTTGTCCTCTTTAGCTTATTTATTTATTTTGCTGCATGGGTCTTAGCTGTCGCATGCAGGAGGTTTACTTATGGCATGTGAACTAGGTTCAGCATTCAGGATCTGGTTTCTCAACCAGGGATCAAACCCAGGCCCTCTCCATTGGGAGCGTGGAGTCTTACCCACTGGACCACCAGGGAAGTCCCTAAAACTGTTCTTAAAAAAAAAAAAAAAAAAAAAAACTCTTACATTGGAGTCAAGGAACCTCCTAAAATAGATCTAGATGTATGTTACTAGGGAAAAGGCTAAAGGCTCTGTGCCAAGCCCCCCGCTCCCATTAAATTATAAAATATTAGCAGTCTGGGTCAATGGCTCTCAAACTCCAACGTGTATCAGAATCACCCAGCGAGCATGTTAAAATTCAAGATTTTCAGCAGCCTTGCCCGCCCCACCGCCAGCAAAGTCTGATTCAGGGAAGTTGGGGTGTACCCCGAATCTTTACTATTAAGTCTCCAGCAGCGGCCAGCGATGCAGGTTCAAGAACCACAGTTTAAGAAACATGGGCCCAAAGGACCTCTGTAAAGATCTTGACATAAGGAGTCTTGCAGGGTCTTTTCCAGCGCTGACCAAGCCGCGCCCCCAGCAGACAAGGGAGAAGACCAGACAGGTGGCGGCGAGCTGCACGGACCGCTGCGCTGTGGGCCAGGAGCCTCTAGATGGCAGTGCTCAGCCAGAAACAGAGCCCCCGGATGGTCTGGGGCCCTGCCCAGGAGGAAGGCACCGGGGCCGCCCCCCACAACCTTCCCCAGCCGATTCACAGAGGGTGGGCCAGGCAGGGAGCCTTGGGAACACACACGTGTGCAACTGAGGCAGGAATGAATGCTCATTCGGGCGTTTGACATTATCAATAATGATAGTAGCTCTTATTAGCTGCCAGGCACTGTTCTAGCCAAATTAAGATCATGCTGTGTGTATTTCCTATTATATTATGAGCATTTCCTCATTTCTTGAAATAGTGTTCAAGAGCATGCTTTATAAAGGCTTCATAATTTTCTACCTAATTTAACTAATAAGATGCATTTAATCAATGCCCTGTCACTGGGTTTTTATGTTATTTCTTGGTGTCTTCTATTCCAAGTAATACTATACTTGATACTGTGGCCTAAGGAGTTGCCACAATTCTGATTATTTCCCTCTTGGGGTAAATGTTTAGAAGTGGAATTACAGGATCAAAATCTAGGGCCACCTGTAAAGATCTTGATATATATGGCAAACTTATTTTTTGGAATATTGGAAGTTTGCCCTCAGGAGCAGCATGTATTGAACGTACATCAGCCTGGATTTCCCAGCACGGAGTAGTATCCACTTATCTTTCCAAAACTGTATCCAAGGGAATTCCCCGGCAGTCCAGTGGTTAGGATTCCACGGTCTCACTGCTAAGGGTCTGCGTTTGATCCCTGGTCAGGGAACTAAAATTCCACAAGCCAAACAGTATGGCCGGAGCAAGAGGGAAAAAACTGTACACAGAGCACAATATCTCTTTTTAAAATGTGAATTTCACAAAGTAGGGTTGCATTTCCTATTCATATATTGATCGGTCATTTGTATTTCTGCCTCTGAATTCTCTGTTCATATCTTTTCATTTTTCCTTTCTGGTGTATTACTTGTCACAGTCCCATTTTCCTTTCAATTTTGTTTATATTGGTGATGAACAAAAGTTTAAATTTAGGCTATAATCAATCTTTTATCTTTAATAAAAATATTGCCCATTTTTATGCTTGTAAGTTTAAATATTCATGAATATTTTCCTTGTTTATGTTTTACATTTAACTTTCTAAACTTATTAAATCTTAACTACTTATTCAAATATTTTTATTAATATTTATTTATTTGACTGTACCAGGTCTTAGTTGCAGCATGTAGTTTCCTGACCAGGGAATGAACGTGGACCCTCTACATTGGGAACATGGAGTCTTAGCCAGTGGAGCATCAAGGCAGTCCCTCAAATGTTTTTAATACTGTTACTTTTATTTATTTGGCTGCACTGGGTCTTAGTTGCAGCATGTAAGACCTTTAGTTCTTGCATGTGGCTCTAGTTCCCTGTTGTTGTGGTTGTTCAGTCGCTCAGTCGTGTGTGACATTGTGCACCAATGGACTGCAGCACACCAGGCCTCCCCGTCCATCACCAACTCCTGGAGCTTGCTCAAACTCAAATCCATTGAGCCGATGACGCCACCCAACGATCTCATCCTCTGTTGTCCCATTCTCTTCCCGCCTTCAATCTTACCCAGCATCAGGGTCTTTTCTAATGAGTCAGCTCTTTGCATCAGCTGGCCAAAGTATTGGAGCTTCAGTTTCAGCATCAGTCCTTCCAATGAATATTCAGGATTGACTTCCTTTAGGATTGATTGGTTTGATCTCCGTGCAGTCCAAGGGATTCTCAAGAGTCCTCTCCAACACCACAGTTCACAAGGGTCACTTCTTCGGCACTCAACTTTATGATCCAACTCTCATATCCATGGGCTTCCCTTGTGGCTCAACTGGTAAAGAATCCACCTGCAATGCCAGAGACCTGGGTTTGATCCCTGGGTTGGGAAGATTCCCTGGAGAAGGAAAAGGCCAGCCACTCTAGTATTTTGGCCTGGAGAACTCCATGGACAATATACTCCATGGGGTCACAAAGAGTCAGACACAACTGAGCGACTTTCACTTTCACTTTTCTCACATCCATAAATGACTACTGGACTACTAGACCCTGACCAGGGATCAAACCTGGGCCCCTTCATTGGGAGCTCAGAGTCTTAGCCACTGGACCACCAGCGAAGTTTCTACATTTAACTTTTTAATGTCTCAATATACCTGGGAGCATGAAATGATGCACTAACAATTTTCCCCAAAAATATTCAGCTTTTCCCATACCACTTATTGACTAACCCATCCCTTCCATCATTTGAGCTATTTTCTGATAGAATATCATGTATATTTTCTGGAGTATCTATCCTGTTTCATTGTTCATGCCAACACCTAGCTTTTAATTATTACCATTTTATACGTTTTAAAGTCTTTTATTTCCAAATTTCCTTAACTAATCTCAGCTGGGAATTCTTTCAGCTGAACCAAAATACTTCTGATCCATTTCCAAAAATCCCTCTGGACTTTTAATAAAACTATAAATTCAACTATGAATGGTAAATTCAAAATTAATTTGGAAGGAGTTCCCTGATGGCCTAATGATTAGGATTTGGGGCATTCACTGCTCTGGCCCAGGTTCAATCCCTGGGAACTGGGATCTCACATGCACCCCCCTCCAAAAAAAAAGTTAACTTGGAAAGATTCAACACTCAACTGTGAAGACAATATGGGGAAATGGGTGCTTGCAGACACTGCTGGAGGCAGTGTAAACTGGTCTTTCAGAAAGAGGATTTGAGTGTCTCCCAAATGGCACCCCACTCCAGTATTCTTGCCTGGAGAATCCCATGGATGGAGAAGTGTGGTGGGCTAGTCCATGGGGTCGCAAAGACATGACTGAGAGACTTCACTTTCTTTCTTTATCAAACTCTTAACAGTATCTGTGCTTTGACCCAGGTCTACTATGTCTTGGTATCTAGAAATTTCACACATATGCACAAAACGTTCACTGCAGCACTTTCTGCAATAGACTACAGGAGATAAACTAAATGATATCATAGAGATTGGTTAATAAATTATGGAATGGCCAAACTCTGAAATACTACTAGCAGCAGGCTGGTCTGCATATACAGAGAAGGAGGTTCTTGATTTAACATGAAGAGAAGAAAAGCAAACTGCTAAACAAATGCCTACAGTAGAATTCCATTTATTATTCTTTATAATAATATAAATATATAAAAATACATAATGATAGGAAATAGTCTAGAGCAGGGGTCAGCCTCCTATCAAGCACTAGACAGTAAACATTTTGGGCTTTGTGAACCACAAGGTCACAACTATTCAACTCTGCAAATGTAGCCCTAAACTGAATGTATGTAAACAAACAAGTGCAAATAAAACTTTATTCACAAAACCAGGCAGGGGACAGAATTTGGCCCTCAGATTCTAGGCTATGGTTTGCCGACTCGTGGTTCAGAAAAATAGGTACCAAAAGGATGTTAAAGATTATTGCTTCTGTGGTAAAAGTGGGAGGAGGTAGAGGGGAATTCTTAGGGGAAAAGAGGAGGATTGTAAGATCTGACAACAGATCCCCCAGGCCCAAATCCTGACTCCAAGGTTGCTGGGCCCATTCATCAGCACCTACTCAGCATCAGGAATCCCCAGTACAAATCCTGCCCTGGGAGTTTGAGGGACCAAGGGGGCTATTAGCCCTATTACGGGCGAGGACCCTTCCGTATTATATTTATCCACTCTACCATATTAAATAAATTAAATGGCAAATGCTATTATAAGAACTTTATGATGTCAACTCATTAATATCTGTATTAATTTTTGCAGAAACTAACACCTGTGGCTGGTGATTTGTTCTGTAAATTATATTGATAATAACATTCGGGTAACAAAGGAAAGGTGGCTCGGCGATAAAATATCCTCCTGCCAATGCAGAAGACTTGGGTTCCATTCCTGGAAGATCCCCTGAAGGAGGGAAGATTCTCTAGAGTAGGAAATGGCAACCCACTCCAGTATTCTTGCCTGGAGAATCCCATGGGTAGAAGAGCCTGGCGGGCTGCGTTCATGAGGCTGCAGAGTCGGACACAATTTAGTGACTAAGCACACAAACACAACAAAAGACATATTAACACACCTCTGGTCAATAATGTGTTAAGTCATTAAACTTAACTTAAGCTTAGTAACAGCAATTCATCCACGCAGTAGATGAGGAAACTGAGGCACAGAACAGTTAAGTGGGTTTGCTCAAGGTCACACAGCTCATCAGTGATGGAGCCAGATTATTTGAATCTAGGCAGCCTGTGTCCAGAGATTGCACATCAGCATTTCTTTTTTTTTTTTAGTTCTGCTGTGTTGTTCTGTTTCCTTAAATAGTGTGCCAGACATTCTAATAAAGAATTCCATTTTTATGCTAAAGAAAAGGCATGATTGAGGGCGATAGAAGCTATTCTCTCTCTTTATGCTGAGACCATGAAACATCATCATTAAACTGGAGTGAATAAAAAGCAAAATTAAACACTTAAAATGGTACCAAATGACACACTCCCGACTGGATCACAAGTTTCAGCGAAAGGAGGATTTGATCCAGTAAAGTCACACAGGGAGAGAGTCTGGATTTTAGAGAGATGAAATTCCAAGTTTGAGTCCCAGCTGGGGATCCTCAGACAAGTCACTCAACCTCTCTGAGCAGCAGCTTCTCCACCGATCAACAGGCACATAGGCATGCCTCAGTTGCAATAAACTTACAATGGAATATGTGCATGTAAAGTACCCAAGATGGCATCACCGACTCGATGGACATGAGTTTGAGCAAGCTCCGGGAGTTGATGATGGACAGGGAAGCCTGGTGTGCTGCAGTCCATGGGATCACAAAGAGTCGGACACAACTAAGCTACTGAATTGAACTGAACTGAGAGGGTTATCAGCACCACTGGCCGTCCAACTCCCTGAGGGCATAGCACAAATTCCTGCAGGATTGGCAGACTTCCTGTTTGTTTTGGCGCATCCTCCTGCGGGCCGAGAAGCCCAAGCCTGCTCTGCCCACAGCCACGGTCCGTCTCCTGCCAAAGGCTAATGGAAGGATTACAGCCACAACTGGAGTCTAGGAAGGACTTCAGAGGCACAGCCCTGGAGGGCAGACCCGAGGCACCTTCAGTACCCTGGTGCAGCCTGGGGATGGGAGGGAGTTTGGAGGTGTCGGGGGTCCGGGAACAGGAACTAAATCCTGAGAATAACTGACTGCAAGTTGTGATTCATAGATTCCTGAGTATCCCAAGCCAGGACCTCAAATCCTGAGCCAGTGAGAGGGCCCATTTTAGAGGTAGGCAACGTGAGGCCCAGGCTTCCCTAATAGCTCAGTTGGTAAAGAAGCCGCCTGCAATGCAGGAGATGCTGGTTTGATTCCTGGGTTGGGAAGATCCGCTGGCAAAGAGATAGGCTACCCACTCCAATATTCTTGGGCTTCCCTTGTGGCTCAGCTGGTAGAGAATCTGCCTGCAATGTGGGAAACCTGGGCTCAATCCCTGTGTCGGGAAGATCCCCTGGAGAAGGGAAATGCTACCCACTCCAATATTCTGGCCTGGAGAATTCCATGGACTGTATAGTCCATGGGGTTGCAAAGAGTCAGACACGACTGAGCGACTTTAACACACGAGGTGAGGCCCAGTAGGCTAGACGGCAGTTCCTGAAGGAGCCTGGAAAGACATCCAACCGTTCTCCCAGAGGTCCAGCCCCACCCACAAAAGGTGCTCAGTTGGGCCAACACTGTGTGTTGAACTTAAGCTTCCTTAACCAGCTGTGCCCTCTACAATTCACCTTCGCCCTGGGGATGTCAGCATCACTCACGGATCTGATCTGAATGGACCACCCTCAACAAACAGGATTTCATGGAACTTTCACAGTAAGTCTAGGCTCCTGTTACCCAGTTTGACAACGAAGTCCTAGACCAAGCAGCAGATTCAACAGTTATTTAGGGGGTGAGGTCCAGAATGGTCCAGCAATGGGGTTGGGCACTGGAAGTGGTGCAGGGTGGGAGGGCATAGAGAGGTCCTTAGGGGAATGGAAAAGGACTGTGGCATCTGGCGACAGACTCTGTGGACTCAGACCCTGACGCCAGGGTCGCTGGGCCCATTCATCAAGCACCCACTCAGCACCGGTAATCACCTGGACAAGCCCTGCCCTAGGAGGACTGTCCCTTTAAGGCTCTGGTGGGCGGGCCCAGCCGTTTCCATGGAGCTGAGTCTAGGCTGTTTCTCAAGTCTTCCCCACTCCAGGCCCAGACAGGAAGTGAGTCCCCACAGGAGAATGAGGGGCGCCCAGCCTTAACGGGATACTCAAGGCAGCCCAGGTCCACCCTACCCCGTAAGGGTGAGGCCTTTGCGAGCTGCCTGGCTTTGCCGGCACAGAAACTCGGTTTCAGCATCTGCTCGCATCAGTGAATGCTGCGCGCCTGAGGGCAGTTCTCAAACCCAGTCCAAGTTCAGCCAGCTGACCGGGTCATTCAGGTCACACTGGCACCTTTCAATCCCCGACCAGGCCCTCAACCCCAGGAGGTAGTTAACCAGTGTCACCCCTACTTTGCATGAGGAAACTGAGGCTCAAGTCAAAACACCTATCCAAGCTCCTAATTCTCTGGAATTTGAACCCAAGCTCTAGCTCGACAGGGAATCCTCACAAGCATAGTATCTTCTAGATAGGGCAGAGGTAGATACGTGTTCAGATCCTGGTTTGGGCACCCCCTTAACCTTTCAGTGCCTCTGTCTTCTCATCTGTAAAATGGGCATCCCTTTAGCCCATCAGGATGTGGTTACCCGATGTCCACTCAGTGACAGGCCCAAGGAGCGTGAACACAAGTAGCCTACAGGAAACGCAGGAGTTTCCCATGCAAAAGTAAAGCCATAAATAAAATCGCGATAGGATGAGAAACAAAGAGCAGAGAGCATGACTGGGGAAGGGGGAGGTCCATGAGAGTACATGGAAGACGAACCCCAAAAAGAATAACGGGAGAGCTTTCTCAAAGAGGGGGTGAACTCCTCAGCACTGGCAACTGCCGAGAACCCAGCACGGTGGGGGCGGCGGGGGCGGCTGGACAACAGACCAGCCTCAGGCCCTGGTCCTCCCCAGCCTGTTAGGACCAGTCCCGCACACAGGGCCTGGAAGTAACTCCCACGGCCTCCAAGCGCCCCGACCCCCGCTGGCCGCCTACCACAGCCAGGACATCTGGAAGAGAGCCCCTGGTGTGCGGTTACTGGCAGCTGCCAGGAGAGCCGATTTAAACAGGGTTTCACTGAGCGGCTTCATCTTCTGACGTCGGGGTCCCACGATGAAGCGGGTCTCCGGTGGCCCCGCTGGATCCACCAGCCGCACTCTGCTCCTCGTGGGCTGAAGCAGAGGGCACGAGCCCCCGGGCACAGCCGGCCCTTCCCCTTCCAGGCGGGCCCCTGGTCCCGGTGACGCTCGCCGCCGACCAGAGACCCCATGCTCCCCCAGAGAGCCCTCCTGCAGCCTGGGGGGCCTCAGTGCCCCCTTTTCACCACTTAACACCCTCAGGACGGCCACCTCCTCTCTGGAGAAACGGATCCAGTCTTTCCTGCAGCCCCAGGGCCAGGATGAAGAACTCGGTGCTCACCCGGAGGCGGGTACCCTTCCATGCGAGAACCCCTCGAACACCCTCCTCGCGAACACCCTTCTTTACAGACGGGGAGAGCAAAGCAGGGTGACCAACGCTTGCCCGGTGAGTGGCTGACTGTCCCCACAGGGCTCCACGCCCTCTGAGCACAGCAGTGCACAGTCGCAAAGTCAGACACCCAAGCCTTACTCTCTTCCAGAAAATGGAGCTGACAGACCTGCCCCACGAGCTCGCAGGTATTCTCACCCTCTCAAGAACAATGTTCATTACTAAATACAAGGTACACATCTGGACAGGCTGGCAAGGGAAGAGTTCCATTATTTTATCTGAAAATAGTGCAGTTAAGAGTGTTAAGTAACTCTTTTTGTATAGTTTTTCAGGAATACATTTATCAAGATCAAACCAGTTCAGTTCTCGAGAAAATCAACCCTGAATATTTACTGGAAGGACTGATGCTGAAGCTGAAGCTCCAATCCTTTGGCCACCTGATTCAAAGAGTTGACTCATTGGAAAAGACCCTGATGGTGGCGAAGACTGAAGGCAGGAGAAGGGGGTGACAGAGGATGAGATGGTTGCGTGGCATCACCGACTCAATGGACATGAGTTTTGGACAAACTCCAGGATACAGTTAAGGACAGGGAAGCCTGGTGTGCTGCAGTCCATGGGGTCACAGAGGTGTACACTACTTAGCAATTGAATAACAAATGTACTACCCCAGCCTTATCTTCTGCTCCAACAGGATTCCAAGCTGAGTGATAGCAATGGTCGGTGTGCCCCAGGACCAAGGTCCTTCAGTTCCTGCCCTGTCCATCAGCCCATCTTGGCCCATCTTCCCTCACATTTGCAAGAAGCCACAGAACCCCGTGCTTAACTCCACACAGGAGGACATCCAAGAGGAGACAGCTCACGAGGGCTTGTCATCTGAGCCTTTCTGTACCATTTTCCCACATGCATGTATTATCAATGAAAAAATTTTAAAATAAGCAGGAGTAATAGTAGGACTCAGGATTTTTTTTACCTTTTAAAGGTAGAAACTCTGTCCTCTCCCCAGACCTTTGGAGTCAATGTGCATGGGTGGAGAGTCCAGGAATCTGTCTTTTTAAACCTCTCCCAAGGTGACACAGCCCTGCCAGGAGGGCTGTCTCCTGGGGCAGGGCTTCTGGTGAGCTCTGATTCACAGGGCCCTGGGGCCTTGTGGGTGCAAACTTCCTCCTGCCAAGCCCAGTGAAAAAAGCCTGCCCCAGAGGAAGGTACTGGTCACGTCCAGACTTCCTGAAAGCTCAAGGGACCGAAGGTGGCTGGGCAAGCAGCCAAGGGGAGGGGCAGGGTCCTCGGACAGCACCAGCTGACCTCAGCTTCAGGGCTGAGAAGCCTGGGGCCAATGGCTCAATTAACAATCTGGAAAAGGCCCAAGCACCACCCCTCTGCATTCTCCTCAGAATGCACCCAAGGTGCTTCTCATGAGGAGCTTCAAAGATGCCATGACTGGGTCCCACCGCAAGGAGCCCCATCTGGTCGGTATGGGGTACACCCAAACACGTTGCTTCAAATGTGCAGGCTGAGTGAGAACCACAGGACTGGAGGAAGAAAACAGGGAGAGGAGCTGGAACCACTGCAGACCCCAGGAAGAGATCCTTCTCCCACGTTGCAAGGCGATTTTTATCCAGCCACGTCGACTCACACTGAACAGCACTTGAGCCGCTTCCCACGTGCCAGCTGTGGTCCAGGCCTCTTCACCTCACCCCGCACCTGAAGCAGGGCTCGGCTCCCTGATCAAGCCATCCTCTTAACCACCACACCTGGTTTCCGTCAGACTGTGAAGGCCCATCATGAAAAACAGGGACTTTTCATGAAAACCTGGAAAACTTCAAGTCACCATTTACTCATTCCTTCAAGAACATGTCCAAGTTCTACACTTCGTGCCAGGCATTGACATCCAGACAGCCCGGGTTTTCAAACTGGCTGTGAAATTGTGGTAGTTCACATACAGCATCCTGTTCAGGGAAATACCCGTGTGTGTGTCCACACTAGGTCTTCATGGGAAAGGTTATTTCTTATCACTGATCACAGTCCAAAATGCTTGAGAAACACTTGACAAGAAACCCCAAATAGCCCCTCAGAACTTCACGGTAGTTACAAATGTCTACAGATACACCTGGAAACCAACACTGTGGCCGTGAGGTTCACCAAAGGAGACACGGATGTGAAAAGCCATCAACCTCCTCCATGGTTTGGTAAACGTTCCCCCACCCCACCCCACCCCAGAAATTTCAGCCCAGCACCACTGCCACCCCTAAATACCAATGGTCTGAGACTCTTTCCTCAAATGCCAAACAAAGATACGGAGGCACCAACCTTGGTGGACTTACGGAGGATATCTGGATCCTAAGTCCACCAGGCCCCAAAAGGGGATGAGAGCAGCCCAGACAAAGCAGTGGTGGCAAGCAGCCCCAGCGCCCCCAAACCCCTCTTCCCAGTCAGGCTGCACACCTGCTGAGCCCTCCTCGCAGCTCCCAGCGAACAAAGCCCAGGGCTCTCGTTTCCCACAGCAGCGAGCGCACCCGCCACACCGGCGGCAGGACTCAGTTCCCCCGCGTGCGGCCCTGGCACCAGGGCCTGCACCTGAACGCGCAGACCTCATGCCCCCCAGCACCCCTCCCCCGGGCTCCCAAGGTCTGGCTCCCCAACCCGAGCATTAAGAACTCGTAAGGAGGGTCACTTGGACTTGCTGGACTGTGGCATCCCAGCAGGCATTCTACTTCAGTCTGGAAAGTAATACCTTCACAAACACGTGGATTAGTTTTGCCCTAAAACTATTACTTCACAGACCGCAGGCTTCACCCTGTTCTGGGTACCTAGGCCTCTGGTTTCAGACTAGCCCAGGATACAGTGAGACCCATCTTCAAGCCTGGAGCTTCCAAGTTCCAGCCTCTCACATCCCCCAAGTGTATGGCTTGTGTACAGCTCAATACTTACTGCTATACCGCCACCAGTCAAGCAGCATAGTTAGTGGCCACACACACGAAGGGACTCAGAAACCTACAGAAAATCATGTGGCAGGTTACTCTCCAAAACAGTTGTTTTTAACTTTGAAGCGTGAAAGAGAAGATTAAGTTGAAAGGGCCTTTAGGCTGTCATTTTCTTTACAAAAATGATTAAAAAAAAAAAAAAGCCATATTTCAGAGTTAAGGACTGCACTGATAGGAGGCAGATTATAAGTGTAGATGTAAATGGTATCCACAGAATTCAAGTCACTAAGTTTCGCATCATTTTTTTTTCATCCCATGTCACAAACGATGAAACAGAGCCCAGGTTGGTGAACTTACCCAGGCTCCCACACCTAGTAAGTGGCGAAGTTGGCTTTCAAATCCACGTGATTTCAAGCAAAGGTTCTTCCTTCATACAAGGGGGCAAAAGGTAAATGAAAAGTGTGAGATCATTTCCGTCTGCAAGTAGTACAAATATCCAGCAGCTGAGATGGAAAAGACACGCTTACAACCACGTTGATGGAAGTTATTAACCATTCCTACTTTGGTAGGACCTATCAACATTTTAAGTATGAATTCCTTTGAACCAGCAATTTTACCTGCAGAAATTTATCCCAGAGGAACCTAAAGAAAAAAACTATAGACGGTTCACTGTTAACTATGATAAAACATGGGATTCCCATAAAGTCCCAATGTGTAAAGAATTCTGTTTAGTCATAAAATATCACCCCATATATATAATCTTATGCAGTAAGATCTACATACACTATATGCTACTGTATGGCTGGATTTTTGCAGCTTTTAAAACTTAAGCATTAACTGAATACAAATAAAATGAGAGGCCATCAGAAATTTGGAGTAAAATCAGCAAAAAGCCCATTTTACTGAGAGCCACAAAATTCGTGTTTTGACTCTCAAAACCCTCTTGCGTCATGGGCTGGTGTGTGCTGGACTCCACAGAGAACATGCAGGTCCCGTCACAGGAAGTAATACCCTGTCAAATGCATTAATACAACACACAGACACCCCACTAAAACATCACATACCTCACCAACACTCCAGGGCAGGGTTTGGAAGCTAGACAAAAGCAGTGTATGGCCACCTGAGCTGATCAAAGTTGTAGCGGCTTCTGAGGAGGGTGCAGGGGCCACAGAAACATCTGCTCACAATAACCTCCTAAATTTAACTAAACATACGAAATCTTAAGTTTCTTTTCACTTCGAAACACACCCATATAATCTAGTGGATGAAGCGGCAGGCTATACAAAATAAAGTGGAATGAGATTCATCTGCTGATAGTCACTACCTCTCTCAGAGCATTCCAGTAGTAAGTAATGGTAAGTAAGCCTTCACTGCATCGAGGCTGGCTCGTCCTCTCACCTGGGTCTTGGTGACCCCCTTAATATTCAACGAGATCGGGAACTTAGCCCAGCTTTCAATGTTGCATGGCAATCTTTAACGCCAAAAGCCAAAGTGACCCAAGTTTAATGAGTTCCGAGAGCCCCTGGGAAAAATATCTCAGCTAGTTATTTTGTAAGCCTCAACTTCCATTTTATGTCAAAGTTACTCAGATGTGATGACCAAAAACAAAACTGCAGACAAGCCCCAGGGTTTTTTGTTTTTTTTTTTAATTATTTATTCATTGAATGATTTAAAGTGTGTACCACTACTCCAGTTGGGTAAACCACATTGAAGAATTTGACTGCAGGTCTTTAGGTTCAGCCAAATGCCTCCATTAACTTCGCTCTATAAAATACTAAACATTCTATATAAGTTTTTAATGCTCAGCCATGCTTGGAAGACTGCAGAAGGATAACTCAACCCACTCACGCCAAATTAATGTGACGGGAGCAGAACTCATGAGCTGTGACGTCTAAAAGAATCCGAGAATCTAGCTTAAGATGAAAAGAGGTTCTGTTCGCCCAACATAAACTGTTTAAGTTTTAAAATTCTGCCTATTCTGTTCTCAAAGAGACTGGTGGGAAAAAAAAAAAAATTCAATGTTATTAAAAAAGTATCCACAAATATGCAATATTCCATGATTTGTTTTGCATCTGAAATGGCACAAAGAAAGGCTGCAAAAAATCTAGCAGTCAGAACTAAATTTTCCTAAGAGAAATTACCTCCCTTTCAACCTCCTGGGTCTCCGGCAATGGGGTGGAGATGGGGAAGGAGTTAACCGGTCAGGTGACAAAGCGCATTTAGAATTGAATGCAATGGAAAAGAGTAACAAATGTTAAAGTTTTTCAAAAGTTTAATGGAGCCAATATATAAATTGTGTTCTGGCAGACGTGAAGACCTGCTTTCTCTTACCAAAGAAAATGGCACATGTTTTATCAAAATTTGACAATTCAGAGTAAAGGGTACTGAGATTCAGAGCACCAACTAAACAAAAACCACCAAAAAAAATTTTTGTCACTAACTTGGAGAGAGGAACTACAACCAAGGCATAAAGAGGAGATTAAATATGTGTTCCTCAGCCTCAAAAACCTTTAGGAAGGAGTTCTGACCTCTTGTGAGCAACGCTTCACACCGTCAAACCCAATTCCAGAATCTAAATTTACAAAGATAGAAAATAAAAATAACTCCAAATGCATTTCTTGGTATATTCCAAAAGGAAGTGTAAAGAATTGAGAATACATAGGCTTGCCCATTTCTGGTATAATGATAAACTGTTATAATTCTTCCTATCATATTAAAAAAAAAATCCACTTTTGCAAAAATTTAGAAATGCCTCACTTTCATTTCTAGGTTTAGCATGGAATTTACTTTCTTTAAATAAGGGCTGTATCTATAGTGAATACAGAACTCCAGTTCACACATTTCCATTCACATCCCACCTGTCAATGAATATTATGGTGAACTTAGCAAAATTTCTTCAAAGATTATTAAATGGCCGGAGAAAATTGCAAACGTTAACAAAGTGCTGTGAGTAATTACTGGAAAAACCCTTATACTGATTTGCAATAGTCTTTAAAGGATAAAAAACAGGAAGTAACTGATACTGAACTATAAGTTTGCAAGGAAACGTTTTCACTGTCCTACTTGAGATATATATATATATATATATATAATAATATGGTAGAATAAATTACAGTACCTGGCAGGCTGACATCAGTTCTTCATCTAAAAAAAGACTACCATTCAGTTCAAGATATTAAAAATGAAGATGAAACATGCTCTAAAACATTGTAGCTACAAGAGATCTTATATTTACTCAAAAGAGGAATCTATTGAGAACTTTTATTTAGGTCTAACCTATCATCTAGAGGACTTCCATGCGATTCCATCTTTTCCCAGAATGAGATTCCAAACTGCACTTTCTAGGAGAGGAATTTGGAGAGTTGGGTTTTGCTATTTAAATTGGGATCACATTAATTATTAGCAGACAAAAGACCTTTCTCTTTCACCCATTCCAATGGAAACTGCACAAAGCAGAACATTCATGAAAAACTTAAAACAGAATATGAAAGACTACAATGCCTAGCCTCCCCCACCACCCATCTCCCTCACTAACACTGAACCAAAAAGGAAGCCCGTTCTCAAGAATTCGTGACCTCTCTACTTCAGGTCACCATCAATGCAGTCAACATGTTTACATTTACCATAAGGATAGTACCCTGCTTGGGAAGTAGTACTTGTCTTAAAAATGAATTATTTTAAGCCTACAGGGTTAATTGGGGGAGGGGGGCAATTTAATATTGCTACTTTTAGAGCACTAACACACACAAAGTGAATCCAATAAACTTCTGTGTATTCAGTATTAAGTATTAATTGCATGACCATCATAGCACCTCTTTACATCACACAATCACCAGAATTATAGACTGCTTCAAAAACTAAAAAATAGGGCACAGTTCAATAATAATTCAAAGTTGCACGCTGTTACTAGAGAGAAATCAGGTGCGTGGTACAGTGCTGCTGCAAAAATGGAAGCCTGGAGATCTGACAAGGAAGCCAGATCATGTGTTTTAGACAATTTTAGAAACCTGGCAATACTGTTGGAGCAAAATACTCAACACAGCAGGAAATGGACCCTCCCTCCCACCCCAAAAAAACCATTCTATAACCAAATAAACATCTGATATTTCCTTTCCCTTTGAGAATAAATACAGTTAAGGTCACTTTTAGCCTTGAAACGGATATATGTTTGCCTATGAGGATCCTACTACATGATATCTGATGTCCTCTGCTAGGATTATAGTTTTAAGAAAGCCATAGTTACAAGAGGCATCTACTATAAATACCTAGAACTTTCTTTTTATGGCAACCACTATAGGATTCACTTGTCTTAAACAGTGAACAATGGAAGATGGCCTCATATGTTTCCTTTGCAATAATAGTAATATGTTGAGGATCAAGTGGCTTTCAAGCAGCATGGTGGGTGTGAAAAATGTTTGCAGTTTAGATCATTCTGTTGCGTTTATGGGTTGGTGAGTCTGTAATGACATCGCCACACTGGGCTGAGGTACGCTTTCTAGTTCCACCATTGTCCAAGTGGAGTGCCATTTCTTCTGATATGAAAGTGTTCAAATCGACATCATGGAGTCCATTTCTCCTTCGACTAGCATTCGATCCACTGCTTACATGTGTAGGAGAGCCTGGGGTACTCGAACGCACGCTTATACTAGCCATTGCACCACTAAGACCTAGGAAGAAGAAAAAAGGTTTTAAGAGTTGCTCGATTATTCCACCCTCTTGAAAGCAACCCACTTTTACTTTCAACGTCGTCATCGCATCAAAGGAGGCCTGCCTATTTTCCTCACAAAGGGGTTCACCGGGGGAGCGGTTTTTTTCCTGGAGAAACGAATCGTCTGGCTCTGACACAGGAGATGTTCATTGGTAATACTAATCAATATTTACAATCCAGGTAACTACCAATTACTGGAAGCTTATGATACATGGCAGGTACCCTGCTAGGTGTACAAATCCATCAGGAAAGCCTGCCATCTACTCTACGAGATAAGCACTATCTGTAACAAGAGCTGAGGAAGGAGGTGCTGGCTTTAAACAGACTGTCTTCCTTGTCCTCCCTCTGTGCCAACAGATCCCTGTGCTGTGCTCACGCACACAGGGGAGCCTGCAGGCATCTCCAGGCCTGAGTGGACTCAACTCTGACATCTCTATAAAGTGACTTTATAATTTAGCATCTAAAACAATACACTACTGAGCCTTAAAAGTGGTCCCTAACTATTAAGAACAATCCTTGGACATCAGATACAAAGTGATTCTGCCCTGGACAAATCAACCTACATGCTCACTCCAAGGTCTGGACTGTCCTCGGGACAGCCTAACTCTAATCCTTCAGAGAAGCGGGGAGAGCAAGGGTGGTATAAAAATTCCTGCTGCCTTGCATTCAAGGTTAAGAGTTACTAAATCCAGAGCATTCCAGCACGCATGGTTGGACACTCATTCCTTAGACCCCTGAACAGTTAAAGGAGGCAAATGTATGTTCTGCTTCTAAATGCTCGGGATACACCTGTGAAAGGCATGAGAGAGGCCAGGAGACACGCCACAGCAGTGAATTCAATAACCTGACTTCACTGGATTTTCGTTCTCATGAACTCCCCCTTGGGCTATCTGAGTCTCATAATGGATTTCTTCGTTGCTTGACTGAACTGGAACCATCTAGTATAATCAACATTCGCAAAGAACAGGACTCCTATCTCAACAAGTCAGCTTAAAGGCTGATTTCCTAGGGACCCATTCTAATTTATTCTGTAAATGTACTTTAAATTTGATCATTAGGGAGCAGAGACTCCTTTTCCACTTACCATACCAAAGCGTTTAAATTCCCTTTGACACCGTTGTCACGCTACAAATAGCCCGTGAACGTTCGCCCATCTTTGGTAGGCTCCAACCGCCTCCCAGGTACTCTCTGCAGCCCATACCTCCCTTTCTAAGCTGCTCTTAACTCCCTCCTGCAGGAACCAGCCAGTCCTCGCACTGCCGTCTGGGCAGCAGCAGCACCCTCTCACCCTTCCGCTGGTGGCCAGGGGAAATCTGACCTCATCTCTCACTGGCTCTAAGCCTTTCCAAGGCCAGTGCCCATTAAAAATAAATAAATGCACTAATATTGGAGTACTTCCTGGGTCAGGCACTTCTTCGTTTCATCCTTGGAATGACCCTGAGATCTGTATCCTCTCCCTTTTGCAAATGAAAAACCAAGGTTAAAAGGTTAATTAGTAAGCCACTCGAGGTCACACAGCTAGCAAGCAAAAGCCGGGACCCAAGACGCAAGCACAATCTAAATTCCTAACTCTATCCACCTCCACTCTCAATTCTTTCAGCACAGAAGTAGCATCAGAACTTAGGGTTCCAGCCTACCTCGTAGCGTCTCTTTGGCTCTTCTCCCTTCTGCTCTCTTCAATCACATTCTAACACTCAGTCCTTCACTCCCAGCATCAACTCATTTGCGTTTCCTAAAAACGGCCTGGTCTGCACCTGCCTTCCGACATCTGCTCCCCACTGCGTGAAGCCCGAGTCCCTCCCACCTCCGCCTCCCATCCTGGGCAACTTGCCCGGTTCTCCTCTCTCTCCTCTGAAACTCTCTTGCCTGTTCTCAGCCTGCCCACTCCTTCCTCAGTGTCCTTCTCTTCTGTCCGTGTGGCTGACCTCAGCCAGCTACACGCCTTGGCCCCTGAAGCTTACCTACAGGAGTCATTGTCCACATCAGTGCCACAGGAACAGACCTTTTTCCTGAGCTCAAGGGCCCATCCGAATTTCTAGCTGCCTGTTAGCCCTCCAAACCTAACACCTTTGGGGAAAAAACCCACACTGCTTCTTCCCTAGCTCACACAACTTTATTAAAATAAAGTAAAACAGGAAAGGAGCACCCTGGGCTGATGTCACATAGCACAGTACCACTGCTCATCTCTTCCCAGACAGTACCTGTTCATCTGTATCTCGTGAACGTAACACAGTGTCAGGCACGTAACAGAATGCTTCAAGACCTTACCCCTCACTCTGAAATCCAAAGCTGTTGATGTTTATTCACCTCTCCAATGTCAGGAAACACACCCACGTGGCTCTCTTATATGTCTTTGTCATGAAGATAACACTCAATTATTTCCAGCTTGCTGGGTTTGGTCTTTTGTCTGTTTTTAAGTTCTCCATCAAGACTAAACCCCTTGAGGGGGACGACAGCTGTGCCTTTTTCCTAATCTCGCATCCTGTAACGTATTACTGAAAAGTGTCCACATACTTGAGACCACCTTTTCATACCTGTTTCATAACGCAGGAGGTTCTAGGTAATTATGCTGCAAAATATAGGCCCTCGACAATAAAGTGGGCTATTTCAGTAATTAAACTCGGGATCCCCTGAGCATTTGAGACCCCAGAAAGAACAAACTCCGCTTCAATGACCTTCCTGTTAATGTAGGAGCCACGTGGCTGTATGTTTAACATTCAAGGCTCATAAAACGCTCCATTAGAAGTGAAGAGTCACCTCAAACAAATGCTTCAACTGCTATCCTCCATGAAAAAAGAAGAGAGATTTTAAAATATCAATTCGGTCCTTTTGAAAATTCCCCCAGTAACTTCCAGAAAACCACAATCTTTTTTCTGTTGGGTATATGACCCTGGGCTTAGTTTGACAGCTAAAGCAGAAGTCACAATGTGCAACATTACCTATTTTATTTTCTACTCTCAGCAGTGAAAATTCTTTTCAAGGTTTAACTTAACTAATCTTCCCCAAAAGAAGGCTTTTCATCACAAGGGTCAAACAAAAAAATTAAGATTAACAACCAAAAATATATGTATTTTAAACAACCCAAATTTTATTTTATAAACCAGTGACAGCTACTAGGAGATGCTTTAGGAAACCTTAGCTAAGCCACATAATCACAGGCCTATACAAGTACAGAGAATCTAAACATGCTTCAGAACTAAAAACTAAATTGTATGGCCCAAGGGCATACGACTTAATTTCTACCAAAACACACTTTTTCAAAAGGGCTATGGGAATATCAATTGACAAAAAGCAGTAGAACAAGCAGTATCATTAGACAGAAAAGTCCCCATTGCTTAATACAAGATAAACTTAATCGTTTTAAAAAGTGTCTGCATTCCTTTTAAATGATTAGTGCAGGAGTGGGGGTAAAAAAAAAAAAACAATTAGGAGGATTTAATCATACTCTGAAAGCTCCCATGGGAGCGAAAACAAAAGTTACAGTCCAGGTTATAGGAATCTAGGTTACATGGCAAATTGTTAAAAGCACATAACTATAATTTTCATTCCAAGGTCATGCTCAGGGTCATAAGAAAATCCTGTTTTCAGAATTAATTACATGTAATTCCAGTTTACCAGCACATAGTTAGGTCACACAGAGGCACAAAAAGCAAACGCAGAACCCAGCCAGCTTCCCTTCCTCCGACCCGCAGCCCTGGAAGTGGCCTCGAGGCGGCCTCTACCCTTTCTGCTGGCCGCCCAGCCTCCTGCAGCACCTGCGCGCCTCGCCCTGGAGGAGACAAGGCCGACTGTTCACTGTTTACCACGGATCCACTCAGCGCAGCTCCAGGACCCTGGGGCAGGTCTGCGCACCACCAGCTCTCTCATCTCGGGCAGAAGGGGGATGTGAAATCCCCACGACTTGGACCAACTGATTAACACCCTGACTGGAAGCCCTAAGAAGCTGGCATTCTTGCATTTGAAATGACTTGCACTATTCAAATGGAAACACTCCCTTTGCACAAAGTTGTATTCTGAGGTTTTAGGTAAGCAATGTGTGTAAATGTCGTGTTTTAAGTGCACAGGGGGGAGAAGTTCAAGCATGGAAAAGTGCATTCTACTAGTAAGACTTAGGTAATTTGAAGTAGATACCACTCCCCACCCCAATCTGTGAATTGTAATTCTGAACTTTTATTGAAGTAAAGCACACTAAATCAAACCAATTACAAAGATACATGTGTCACACCAAGAAAACATTTTCAGTTATGCTGACAGCCCAAAATGCTTTCAATTTTTCAGACAGTTTTAATGCCATGGGAAAAATGCTCACGACGTTAAAATGAAAAAAGCAAGATACAGTACCATATATGCAGTATGATCTCAGCTATGAAATAATTTTAATATTTATACATTGAAAAAAAAAAAAAAGACTGGAAGAAAATGCACCAAACATTTAACTGCAGTTATCTCTGTAAAGTGGGACAGCAAGATACTGAATTTTTCACTTTTTGGAAATTTTCAAATCTTCCAAGAAATCAGTATTATTAAATCAGAAAACTAGAGAAAAAAATTAAATGTTAAAACTGTTTCACAACTACTAATGGATTAAGGAAGTACTAGGTGAGTAAACTGGCTTTAAGGCCTGGCTACATGGACTCCTTTTTCACCTCAATGAAAAAAGTGTCCAAGAAAATTTTACTGCAAAGTCTTAAGTTTTGTATCATTAATGCTGGCAGCTTTAGTTAAGCCCTATCTCCAAGAAACTTCAGTAGCTAATATCTAAATCTTAATAAACAGAAAATGCCAACTTTTCATCAAAAATTTAATGCTATCTTAATTGCCTTGATTGTTTTTCTCCTCAGAGGCTGGTCTGAACAAAGGCTATAATTAAAAAATTCCAGCCTTCAAAAGAGTTTCAATTAAAGAAGATTATTTTAAATAATCAATTTAAAGCAATTAAGAGATGAGATTTGCTTTTGGTGCATTAATCTCTTACATCTTAATTCCCAAATAAGTTTTGCGAACATTTACTGTGAAATAACTACTGACAGTTCTCTGTTATTCAGGAAGATGCAGAACGTAACATTCAACAAGCATTTATTAAGAATCTACTGTGTTCCACACATTGTGCTAGGAGTGTGGGCAAGACGTGGAAAAGAGAGTCTGAAAGACTGGATATAAATCCCCCCCAAAAGCCAGTTCTAATCTATTCTCTGCAACTGAAACTGCCAACAAGCTTCTTTCATATTGTACCATCAGTTTAAAAGAACTTAACCTAAGTATTTGTGTGACTGTCAATGTTTGTTTCTATGTATTTAACTTTATCAATGGAAGAAATAAAGTGATAGAAAAAGAGACAGGAACCAAGCATCAATACTCAAATTTCTTCTTAATTGTACAGATCTCAAGGTTACCAGGAAGACACAAGCCAAATGTTGTGACAAAAATAACAAAAGCAACAGAACCTGTGCTCAAAGGAGAAATAAAATCCTACTGGTCCATACTGCCTAAAATCACAGCTTTCCAAAACACCAGAGCAAGCAGGGAACCATTTTATGACAAATTAGGAATCTGCCTTACATTTTTTTTCTAGGTAAAGTTGTCTACCTAATCTTGTATCCCTGAATACGATTTCAAATGAATGCCTTTTTCTTCTAAAGCCCTATGCTCAGTCTCTCCAGATCCAAGAATCTTGTCAAGCACCTTAATGATTTAAGAGACTAAGGATCACCACATACGCCAGAAAGACTTTGTTAGACATAAGAGAGAAGCCAGATATGGAGCCTATTAACTCCTAAAGTGATGGAACTGTGCCTCAATCTCATTGCCCGGGATTACATGCCTCAAACTGACTAGTAATACAATTCTATTAGGCTAGAAACTCCTTGAGAGATTATGTGATTCATCTTTGTATCATCTGCTCCTATCACTAGCCTCTGAAAATCAGAATGCCTGGCTATTTACTGTGCTCAGTAAATGCTGGGCAATAGGAAAGACTACAGAATGACAATATACATTTTTAAATGACCACACCTTTCACAAAAGGATTTTAATTGCATAACACCAGTCAGCCAGCCAAACACACTCAAAGACACATGCATACACGCACAACGGTTTCCAGACTAAAACTGTTTGACTTCAACCCGCACTAAATACTATGTCTTCTTCTTAAACGCACAACACATTATCTCAAAACAAAACAAAAAACATCAAATTTAAAAACACTTTCCCTTTTGGCAAGGGGGGGAATTCTCCAGTATCATATCAAAGGCCAGATTGCCTGCACTTGCCTAAGACCCTTTCAGTACTTACAAACAATAGTAGCCCACCATCTTTTTTAAACTGATGTTGTTTAAACAACATGGAAGGAACTTGAACTTGAGCAAGGAGGCATCTTAAAGCCAAATGCCAGTGACAGCAATGGTTCCCCCACCAGTTACCTACTCTTTAACACCACACCCTGTGTGAACTGAATAACTTTACAAAGTCCAACCCAGGCCCAATGGGATTAGTTCCCTGTACTGCAGTTAAGAATGTCATCAAAATGATTTTTGGAACTAAACCCAAGTGTCTCCAATTTCTATGGAACAGTCTGAACCAGGGCTAGAAACGTACAAAGACCACCTCTAAGATGATCTGAGCAAGAGCAAGGTTTTTAATAGAGTTAGCAAATGAGTGAGGTCTGACCTGCAGCATCCTCTCCCATCCAGGTCTCTTCTCTTTTTCATCTAATCCCCATGATGACAAACAGAACTCCTCTGAGGAGACTATACTTCAATCTAAGGCTTCCTAGACGCAACAGTAGCTTGGACAAGTCAAGTCAGCTCAGAATCTTTCCACCACCAACGTCCCCAGCTTATACCAACAGGAAACAAGCTCAAGATCTTAGCAAGTAATAATATAAATAGGTAGTTAACACTAAGTTTTAAATTATCCCTTCGAGTAACTGCACTTTTAAAAGGCCACCCTTACTAAAAGAGGGGCAAAGTACCCTCAAAGGCCACCTAAGCTCCAGGTCTATTTTTGGAGTATCGCCATCAGGGCGCTCACAGGACTTGGAACTAACCGGAAGTCCTCTCCTCTCAAGGCAAAGAACACTACCTAGGTAAAGGCTAGGTGCTGGGCTTGGCTTCTCACTCTTATGTATCGCCTTACAAACAAAACACATCACCTATTCAGAGGTGACTGCCCTGGAGAGGCTGGTCACCCTGCCCAAGTTCATACTGGGAACACAGCCTAGGTACAAAGCCTGAATACTCTTTCTGCTAAAACGAACCAGAAATATAGGTCACAAGCCATTCATCTTCAAGCCTATGTACCCAGATTCACTTATGGGGAAAACCCCAAGGAAGAAATACCAAACTTAAGTATGTTCTAATGTGTTGAGAGAAGAAAAGCTTAGAGACCTGGCGGGGTGCGGGGGGTGCAGGGGGGACGGCAAGGTATGAGGAACCCTAAATGTACAAATAGAGGTAACTGAATTTGGGAGCCAGACAGATCTGGAATATCTATTCAAACATTTACTGACCTGGTCAATTTCAGTCAAATAAGCCTTTCTTCTTCCATAAGATAGCAATAACCCTGGGTAAATGTGGACAGCCCTCCCCCAGCAGGACACTGACATGACCTAACACTGAAAAGACTGCTCTAATGGTGCCTCATCACCCTCAGGCCCCACTCCAAGTCTCAGCTGTTCAGGGTGAAGAGCTGACTGTGCAATAGTCCTAAGATACACCTGCTCTGTTCTCCATTCTCCTCACCCTCATACTGCAATCACCCAGGAAATCTGTGAGCCTCAACTCTCTGTAAAAGTTCTCTGCTCTGTTGACTTAACAGACCTCTGAACCCTGTGTTAGGCTCAGGACATATCTAGCCCAGGTTCTGTCACAGCCAGCAGCTCTTGAGACACAGCCCTGCCCCACCACACCCCCAGTCTACGGACAAGGAAAACAGATGCCCCGCTCAGGGAAGACCAGAGAACAGGGAGACTGAAGGCAAGCTTCGTCCCGGAGGAGACGTTCCATCAGTCTGAAGGGATCAACAGGCAGAAGAGAAAGCTTAGAAAAAACCATGAAGGTATTCAGATGATGACACAATACGGCTAAGAAACCTGACCCAAGGTCAGATCAACTGACAAGGGCCTTACAATGTCATGCTGAGTTCTCACTTCATCCTACAGACCACAGGGAAAACGAACATTATTTTTCAGTGAAGCAACAAGATCGGAGATCACTCCAGTGGTCCCAGGAAAGATGGACTGAAGAATGGGTCAACTCAGGACTGGGAAGCAAGAACAGGCAGGAGATGATTCCAAGAGCCCAGGGCTCCCCTCCTCCAGAAAAGCCTTCTCTGAACTTATCGCTATGGCACACTGTGGAACATTCTTTTCTGACCCCAGAACACCCTTACATAAAATCAATTATCCAAGTGTGCACTGGCCTCAACAGAAAAGGAAGCACCCTATTCAATCATATATTCCCTAGAGACTACACAGTATCTGCCACATTTACATCTGCTGAGTGCAGAAATGAAGGAAAAAACATGTTTTTGCTATAGTTGGGGATACCCTGGTGGAGATGTAGGCCAGGGCACAACAGGGTATACATGTTTAAGCAGTCTGGAGAGAGGATCTAAACTGTAAGGACAAATTTTAGAAATTAAGACTAAAAATCCCTCAAAGGGATTGAAGGAGGTAGCTAAAAGCTAAATCCAGGGGAATGTAACCTATTCCCCTAAGTCACTGAAAGGTCAGAGGTCAAAGAAGTCTAATGAGAAGACCAGAAAAGGAAAATTTCTAGAAGAGAAAGAATGGCTAAGAGAAGGTTAATCAGAAGACAGGCAGGGAACCACAAAATGATCCAGATGATCTTTGGTCTATCTGCAATCTGTTTACATAAAAACAAGGTGCCAGCTATGAATCCAGTTCCCAATAAATTTTAGGTAATATTCTTTAAGACAAGCATGATTAAGAAAAGGAGTAATCAACACAGCAAATGCATATGCATTTCTCTGATTTCCATGAGTTTAGCATCCAGATGAGGACATATTATGTACACAGAAAATGAACAACATATGCTGCAAACAAGTGCCAAAATAAAGCACTAGATTATACTCCTTAAATTTCAGTAACCATTAACTGACAGTTTTGATTGAAATTGTTTGATAACTATTAACTGATGTACTGGGTTGGCCAAAAGGTTCATTTAAAGAACCTATGGCCGACCCAATACTTTTAATTGCAACTGCATATTTAAGTCTAAGGTCATGAGGGGTATTTATCAAAGGACCTTATCATTAGACCCTCACTACCTAACATGAAATACTCTACAATTATGTCTTGGCCATTTTTATTCAAATAAAGAACATATTTTAAGCATATATAGGAGCACTGGTGGAAATGAGAATTTAGAAGCTGATTTAAAAAAAAAAAAATACAAGAGTAACCGTCCCCTCTTGTGAGGACATGAGGTCATCTGTGGATAAGAATAAACAAACATGACCTCCTACACAAATGTTTGCTTTGATTAGAAACTTAAAGTCGGACTCAATTCTTTTCCTACTTCCCCCTAGGACCCCACAACTTCATAAATGTAGCCTCTCCCTCCAAAGAACCCCAAGAACTTCAATCTGACCTCACATTTGGTAGATCTGGCAATAAAAATTATATGCAAAGGCAAATTCTGACAAGCATGCACCCTAATTAGGATATTTCCAAATATATTTCAAAATATCTGAATAGTTTTAACTTCAATTTAGAAACTATTCAATAAATCAGATCATCAGGACACCAGGTTACAAAGTTAGCCATTAATCTAATTTACAATTTAGTTAATAATGCCCTATTATTAGAAATCATTTAAATTACTCAAAATACTCAATTCAGACTAGCATTCTCAATTCATGGATGTCCTTTAAAACCAAAAGAGCACAAAACTCCTTAACTTGTTTCTGTATACTCTTTACAAGTTGCTCTATTACTACTGCACTGCAACTTCACGTTTTAACTATGTGAATTCAGTGCATGAACCCTAGGAATCCAATATATTCTCTATTGGCACTACTTCAAAAGTCTATCAAAGTGGAAGGTTATTTTTTTAGACAGCTTTAAAATTAAACTTTTTAAAACCCTCACAATTCAAACACGAGTCAAAATTTTAAATAATACCTTCCTAAAATTACACCAACACTAAAACTCCCAAAGTTCAGGAAAATAATAAATCACAAAAGTTGAACAAACTCAATTTAAGAAAACGTAATGGGAGTTGGAGAATATAGTAGTTGTGGAGGGTGGGCTCCTGCTTTGTCCTTACAATGTGTACAACTGCAGTAAAGGTTTTATAGCAAGAGTGGCATTTATGTATGTTTCTCAAAATTGTTTTCTGTAAGTGTATAATACAGGAAAAAAAAAAGACTCTTAAAAGAGAAATGGAATGAATGTATATCCACTGGATGACAAAGAAAATCAAAATGTTTAAGGAAACACAACTACATCAAATACTAACATGCACTACCATTAATCTGACAAACTGTACATGTCTAGTAATTTTTTCCAAACTTAGTGGTAAAAGATGTGAAACTTTTAATTCAACAGAACAGATCAATCTCTCTTTTGCCTGAGTTTCAAAAATTCCACTATGTTAGGAACAGCAAGTAGTCTTAAGTACTGCATCCATACATCATGGACTTTCTTGTAATAAAATGTTTTTGTGTTTTTAACGGATCATAAACTCACAATCGGGACAGGGAAAAATAACACTTTTCAGTCCATGTTCTGAATGGGGTTTTAGGTATAAAGAAGCCAGTGCTTGCCAAAGAGAAAAAGAATCTCTGTAAGCATTAAAGCTTCGATGATACAGAAGCTCTTTGTATATATCCCGCTTCTTATTACCAGGTTACTTTATTTTAGATGACCTCCACTGTGGTCCAGAAATGTTAACTTTTAACAAGTCTCATGACCTAACTCACTAATGACTGCTATCTGTGTAGTCACTTGCACAATCCATGTTTTCATCTTGGCTTCAACACCAAGTCTTGTTATTCTGTGGTTGTATTTTTACAGCAGTATTGAATGACCTATAGAATACCTCTCCCACTTCTATCTGGAAGCCTGTATTAGAGAACAAGCAACAACAGACTTACTGACTACATTCCCCAGGCTTCTCCAGTAGGACTTAAACCCCTCAGCCAAGAAGGCCATCTGACAGCAGGTCTGGCCTGGGGAGATGGAGATGGAATTGGCCTCTGACAGTCCTGACTATCAAGCAAGGCCCTCCGGACAACAGACGTAAGGAAAGCCAACCTAACTATTCTCACATCTGTCCTCTCCTTCTCAGGCCCATCAACACTCACCCTCTGCAGGCACACTCAATAACCTAAGCTAACAAAGGGAGTTCCCAAGAGAACTCCCCCGACAGTTACCTGGCTTACTTGCCTGTCATTGACTAGGCTCTCCAGGCAATTATAAAGGCGACAGAATTCTTACGACACAAGAACTTCCTCTTTGATTCAGAAGAGTGAGAGAGTATGTACAACAGAAGTGTAAAGCAATAAATTCTAATCAATGTTGCAAAAGATGCAGTTATTATAACACCAATCAGCTCAAACTAACTTCCAAAAACAGTTTTTAGGATAGGCTGGCTAACATTCAAAAACTGCCCATGTAAGTTCTTAGCTTACATTCTATTTAAAACATTTCTAGAGCAAGTAGGTACTATTATAGACAAAAAACAGTATATCTGGATCTAAACCTAAATGTGAAATTGGGTCCACAGACACACTCTTAACCATTTTTCCAAAGAAATATGTTTAAACGGCTTTACCATGCAGAGCTATGGCTTCCCGGAAGGGTTGCAAATCAGTCTCTACAGATGAGCTAGTTTCCGTTGAAGTAGCTCGGTTAGGGGACACTACAGTCAGTCTTGGGGGAGCTCTAGAATTTCGTGGTGGAGGAACCTTTCCACACAGGAAGCTGATCAAATCTTCTCTACGAATAGTTCTTCTGCGCTTTTTAACCCAAGCCAACACATCCTTATTGCGTCGCTGATAGCCAATCTGAATTCCAATATCAAAACTTCTCTGATGAGTATCCACGCTTTCTGTTAGAAAAAAAGAAAAAGATACATGATCATCAGTAGAGCCAAGGCGCCTTCCCTCCTACAGAAAACCATTTTACAAATTCACCAAAATGAATATCATTAAGTAGGGTGCTCTTAAGTCTATCAGTAATCTATTCCACTGAACTTCATTCATGTTTATAATGTTATACATGACATCTAATCACAACTGCCTAAATTCAGTAAACACATCACAAAATCCTGGAACTTCTGTCTTGCTCTTAAAAAAAAAAAAATCAGATAAAAAGAGGGACTAATTATTAGCCAAATTATTACCATTTTAATAATGTTTCCTTAAAAAGCTAACTATCTAAGCAACCTAGTTTATTTAACAATGCTGCTGCTACTAAGTCGCTTCAGTCTGTGCAACCCCAGAGACAGCAGCCCATCAGGCTCCCCCATCCCTGGGATTCTCCAGGCAAGAACACTGGAGTGGGTTGCCATTTCCTTCTCCAATGCATGAAAGTAAAAAGTGAAAAGTGAAGTCGCTCAGTCGTGTCCAACTGTTAGCGACCCCTCGACTGCAGCCCACCAGGCTCCTCCGTCCATGGATTTTCCAGGCAAGAGTACTGGAGTGGGGTGCCATTGCCTTCTCCGGTATTTAACAATGCTAACAACGGGTAAATCACTGAACGTTTATTGGTACTTTCCCCAGCTTCACCTGAGAAAAAAGGTACATGAATACCTTGCACTACCGTCCCCCCAGTGCAACTGAGGCAACAGGCCCTGGGTGACCACCGCAGGATTCAAGAGCTGGAATTTTTGGTCCAGAGTCTGTGGGTCTTAACCACTAAGCTATATTGTCACCTCGGAAAAACGAACTCTCAGGAATTCTACCCAGGAGCATTCACATCCTTCAACAGATGACTGAACACTGCCACAAGTCACTCAGGTTGTGCTCTCCTTGCAAGTACTGTGTCACTTCAGATATGTACTCCTACTGACGGGTTCAGCATCCAGAACTGGACACTAAAAGCAGGAGCAGGGCTTCCAGTGGCACAGTGGTCAAGAATCCACCTGCCAATGCAGGAGATGCAAAAGACGTGGGTTCAATCCCTGAGTTAGAAGATCCCCTAGAGGAGGAAATGGTAACCCGCTCCAGCATTCTGGCCTGGGAAATCCCATGGATAGAGCCAGAGGAAATCCCACGTGACAGAGGACAGGGGTCACAAAGAGCCGGACATGACTGAACACACACACACACAAGCCGTAGCAGATATTTTAAAAATTTAAGAGAAAACTAATACTGACTGACTAGTCACCAAAACCAAATAGCACTGTGGAAACAAAAGGCCACACTCATTTCCCTAGGAATGTTTTCATTCTGCTTCCAGTTCCCAACAGTTTTCTGTAACTTCTAACCATTCCCAAAAGACCCTGTCCTAAAACCTCTCAGACTGCTCTCCTCACCTCCCGGTAGATACTGCCCCCTGTAACACAGGGAAGCCAACTTTTCAGTAAGATGAGGCCGGTCCCTAGACAAAAAAAAGAAAACCATGATGCCTGCCCTTTAGTGGCTTTACAGTTGAAAGAAAAATACCTGGGAATTTAAGTTACTGCAATTTATTTTTAGTTGAGCTGTTATGTAAGCAGGAAAATCACTAATACACCTTTAACGACATTAGAGAAGATGATTCCTTTCCCCAAGTACGAATTCTCATTTAACACACAGAATCATTCCTCTCTTACTTTTCCTGGCTTTGATTTTAATTCTATCTGCTACATCTAAAGTAGATGCTGAAAGGATAAGCAAACCAGTGAATAAAGAAAGAGCTGTGTCCCATGAAAGGTAACAATCCAAACATCACAGAGGCTCCTAAGCTGCTTGAATTTGCATTATTAAAAAAGATGGGGACTTCCCTGGTGGTCCAGGGGGTTAATCCTCTGGGTTCCCAATGCAAGGGGCCTGGACTTCAATCCCTGGTTGGAGAACTAGATAGATCCCACATGCCTCAACTAAGACCCTGCACAGCCAAATAACATTTTTTAAAAAAAGCAACAAGGTAGTACAAACAGAACTTTATAGCAGATGATCAGTTCTTGATGCTAAGAAGAAAAACGGAACAAGTTGGTCATGCGAGTACTCTAGAAAATAATAGATTCCATCACAGCTTTCTAATTTTACAGATATAAATGCTACTCCTAAATGATTTCTCCAATGTCTCACTACTAGCACGCCCAAGTTACAGTGTGAATCAATGCATTCTGATTTCTCATTTTATCATCAACAGAACAAAGCATGAATCCCATTTAAAAAGTGAATAACATTTAAGAGGATAAGTGCCTTCCCATGTCTTAAAGACTTAGATTAAGCCAACCTTAGATAAAGCGTGGATAATCTCTAAGATGACCTTGTAAGGCTGCAGGGTGTAGACCCTAAGTGACTTTTAAGAGAAATTATGTTATGGAGTAAACTAACCCCACCCCATGCGACCACAAAAATGAGGGTAGCTGTCCAGTGTGATGCATCTACAAGAAAGCAGGTTTCTACAAACCTGCCCTACCTGAGAGCATCGTTGTAACCAAGCTCTTAACCAGAGAAGTTTCTGTTTTCACAAAGAATGACCTGAGAAATTTTAATTTTTCGAGAACCAAATGGGGGTAAGCCCAGAACTGGAAGTACATCAGGAAAAAGTTGAAAGCATGAAAGGGGTACAAGAAACAAGTCTGAAGCAAGCAAGGACAGTACAAAGTAAGATGAACCAGGCATGTAAATGTACACCTGACAAAACAGACAGCAAGGCTGAACCTGATACAAAACTCAAGAGCCAAAGGAAGGTACCACGTGAGGTGGCTTAAGAAAAAGAAAACAAAAACCTGACAATCCTGGGAATAAAGAGCTGTGATTTGTTTTGATTTGAACACATGAGGAAATCCCAAAAGTCAAATATGCAAAGGGCTGATGCTTTAATCACAGAGCTGAACAAAGCTGGAAAACTCAATATTCATAGTTTTAAAAGCAGTTATGTAACAAGCTGTGAACCTCTTAAAATACTGACCAATCGTTTCATCTTCAAAAGTTCTGCACAAGTCTCAACATGAGAACCAACCAGGAACACACTAAGCACTTTGTAAGCAGACTCTTACAGACTAAGAGGAGGAGAAAAGCAGACTGAACATTAATGTCTTCAAGTATATGCTTTTGCATTGTCTGGGCATAAATTTGCTCTTATACCATTACAGCATATCCTGAAAGCCAAAGTCAAACACTGCCACATAAATTAAGCCAATCTCCGTCATTTCCTTAAACCAAGAATATCATGCTGACACTATAGTTCTTTACAGTTCTTTAACACCATAAAGAAGGCTGAGCGTTAAAGAATTCGAACTGTGGTGACGGAGAAGACACTTGAGAGTTCCGTGGACTGCAAGATCAAACCAGTCAATACTAAAGGAAATCAACCCTGAATATTCATTGGAAGGACTGATGTCGAAGCTACAATACTTTGGTCACCTAATGCAAAGAGCCAACTCATTGGAAAAGACCCCGATGCTGGGAAAGATTGAAGGCAAAAGGTGAGAAGAGGACAGCAGAGATGAGATGGTTGGATGGCATCACTGACTCAATGGACATGAATCTGCAGAGTCCAAGAATAGTGGGAGGAGAGAGGAGCCTGGATTCTTGCAGTCCATGGGATGGAAGCGTGAGACAGGACTTAGCAACTGAACAAATATTGAAAAATTTTGAAGAGTTACTTGGTTGAAAATGAAACCTTCCTATCACATTCTGAACTAAGCAGAAGAGATAAATGCTTATTGGAGAATCTTAGGAATAACTAGACTAGATTTTTAATCACAGGTTACTTTAGGGTCTAGCAGGATAATAAACACTCAAAGATGGCCTCCAGAAAGCTCTCGGCCAAAGACTGCTTTGAATGCATCTGCACTGTGTCAACTAGACCACCAAGTTCTATTAAGTGCAGAGCATAGAAAGCTGTTGGACAGTCTCGTGTCCAACACTATTTCACTCATGCCAGCCAAAGCCACTGCAGAAAACAGCCATAAACGTGAAGGTTAGGAAAAGCCCAAGGGCATCAAAATGTCAATCTAACCTCTAATCACAACACATTCATTTCCTTACTCAAAACAAACTGATTCATACAAGAAACAGTAGACATCTTTGCTTCATATTGAAAAAAAAAGTTTTTATATTAAGTAGCTGAAATAATAGCTAAAGTGATAGTGGAAGAGAGGGAAGTCTGGCATGCCACCGTCCATGGGGTCAGAAAGAGTCAGACACAACTTACCGACTGAACAACCCAAGTAGCTGACATTGAACTCAAAGAATTTTTATTAATCTCATTTTTCCACCACTGGCAAGGGATAGCAGGCAAAGGATCCATGATTTCTGAACGAAGACCAAATGCAAAACTTTGCTACATGAAACAGACATAATTAGCAGATATCCCAATTTCATAAACAAGGAATTGGAACTGAGGTTCAAAGGGCCTTGCCCAAAGTTAGACAGCGAAAGCTCTTTCTACAATAGATTTCTTCCTCAACAACAGAGAAGCCATCTTCCATTTCTTTAGGGGACCTACAAACCAGAAAATCAGATAGACCAAAGTGCATTTCCAAGGAATACTAACAACTACAAACATTTGAACTTAGAATTAAATCTGCACTAACCAACTGCTGTGCTCTAGGAAAAAAAAAAAATATATATATATATATATACACACACACTCAAAACATGTTTCATTAGAAATAATTTGAGTCATGTCAAAAAAAGTTTTTCAATTGTTTTAAGGAAGTAGTTTCAATACATTCTGTAACATAGTATCCAAAATAAACACCAACTTCTAGGTAACTTATGCACTGACTTAAATCCTCGCCTAGCATGAATGGCAGGACTCAGGGATGATGCGAGCGGCCCCCTGCCTGCCATCCAGTCTGTGTCTTTCCTCTCCTAAAGGTATTCCAAGTCTCTGGCTAGCTCTGGGGAAAGCTTCCTCCACATTTGCTCAAATGATGAAACGTTTGCTTTAGTCTCAAATCTGTACAACCCCCAAACCGTGTGATTTTTCAGGCCAGAATACTGGAGAGGGTTACCGTTTCCTTCTCCAGGGGCTAATGTACTGAAACTAGCCTAATGACAAAGCCCAGAGGGGTAGGCCCACACATGGGAGGAGAAGCACTGCAGAGGAGGGAGGGCTGAGCCACTGGGTTCAGTCAATCCCACCCTCAGTCTTCAAGCTAGAGAGCAGCCAATCCGTGTCCAGCCTGACTTTTATCTTCTGGTCTCTGCAGCCAAAACCTTCTTTTACAGAGAAGATACACATAAGAAACCATTTTGTCTTCTGTAAAACTTCACAGATAAACAATAATGGTAATGGCTGAGGCTGCTGCTTAATGAGACTCTGGGTATTCAATCTTAATCCGTACTAAGATGTTCTGAACACACTCAAAGTAAAAGTGAAGACACTCACTCCTGTCAGATTCTTTGCAATCCCATGGACTGTAGTTTGGCAGGCTCCTCCAGGCCAGAATAGTGGAGTGGGTTGCCATTTCCTTCTCCAGGGGATCTTCCTGACCCAGGGATCAAACCCAGGTCTCCGGCATTGCAGGCACTCTTTACCATCTGAGCCACCAGGGAAGCCCCAACAGTCTCAAAACTCAATGATTTTCTGTAGCAGGAGAGTTACAAACCAACTCCAAGGTCAAAACATAAGCTCAAACTTCAGTATCTGCCTGCAGATAGATTATACTTTCTCTGACCAGTTATTTAAACACCCCTCATCCACAAATTTTTAGTACGTTCTGTTCACTTTAGTTCACATACAAACCCAAGAGAGTCACACTGTAGTGAGAACAACATACCATAGAGGATCTGGCATCAAAATGTCTCAAAACTAAGGACATTAAAGGGCATCCTACCGTTTTTCTCCCGTCAATTCTATTTACATTTAGCCCTTTTAGGGAAAGAAGACACGCCACAAAAGTTATTCCAACAGAAGGAAATTTCTTCCCTTCATGTTAAGCACAGCCCACAGCCAGAAACATTATCTGAAAAACAGGACCAACACATAGTCTGTGACCACCAACACAGTCCTCGCTTGAAGACTTACTACATGCCATACTAAGAGCTTGGTTGCTAAGTTGTGGGTACTTAAACCTATTTCCAGTTGAGAAAATGAAGGCACATTATAGTCAAATAGTTTTTGTTCCATTATCTGTCTCCAGGGTCATACAACTAAGTAGAAAGAACAGTCTAAACTCTGAACTAGAGGCATCATGGGTAAGACTCCATGATACTGATGTCCTGGCCTTCTGCAAGCACTGCTAGATTCACAGCTTGAGGACAAAAGCTGTGCAAGGAGAAAAGCACAAACCTCTTTAATATGAACAGTATCATTAGATCTCAACATATATGGTAGAAGTCAGTATGCAACTCAAGTTTCAGACAGTTTTAAAATGTAGACAGCTTAACATAAGACAAAAATCAGAAAAGACACGACAAAGCTGAGAGCAATAGCGGAGAGAGAAGGGTGAGCAGCGGTGCAGGCAAGCACTGGCTCGCAGGTGGCTGCTGCAGAGCCAGCGGAGCGCAGTGCCCACCTCCGATGACCAGGAGGCTCCACAGGACAGCTCTGTCCTCACTACCGTCAGCCTCTACTGACAGTAGAAGCAATTTCGAACTGATGAGTCAGGAGAGAGATCAAAACCAGTCAGCCAAGGAAACGGGAGGTGGATTTAAGAGGCAAACAGGCTTGACCAAGCAGCTCTCAGGTAAGCATCAATCTGGACTAAATTAAAAACCTTAACTCCCTTTTAGTTGTAGGTATCAAAAAAATGTCCTAAGCCAGGGACACAACACCACTGAATATTTAACAAACAGCACTTCCTTTAAATTCACCAAGTCAAAGTAAAAACCACCACCAGTCATCAGAATGTTTTTCCCTTTCCATCCTTCCAAGGATGCCCGTGTCTGACCCAACTTAGAATGTGAAGTGGGAGGAAGCCATGCACTCCATTTCGCTGAGTTTTGTCCACACTGAGGACGCCCCAACTCACTCTCCTCCAAGTCTCCAGCCACATGTAACCAAGCCAACTGAACATTCCGTGTTTCAAAACCCCACAGGCAATCAAAAGGGGCCTTCTGTTAGACTTTTACCTCATTCTGACTTTCCTAAGCACTCACTGTAGCTGTTATCAAGAAGCTAGTAAAAGTGCCAACCTCTCTCCAGGCTGGGTGAGGCAAAATGAGCCATTTTTAGCTTGTAAGATAAGTGCTTAATCATACAAAGTACAAGAGCACTGTCCATTTACAAGGATCCCTCAAAACCATCTCCCCACCCACCCCCCTGCTGGAAATTACATTTAGATAATGAATCAGAACTGTGACTAAATTTACCACTACTTACAGCTGCATGTACTGTGACACTACCTTGCTAATTTTATTGATTCTATTTAAAGTGTTCAATTATTAATACAGCTTGTTACTATTACAAGAATAATTCTTGTTCTTTGAAGACCACACCCTGAAAAGAAGGAAGAATGTGAGGATCTGCAGAGCTCATCCACACTTTCTTTGAATCAACTAAACAAAGAATAATACTGCTACACAACCAAATTCCACAAACCACAATTAACCACTCCTCAGGTAAAAGAGGATGGTAAAAGGGGATGTATTTCATTTTACACAAATAGGATAAAAAATAAAACTAAGGCTGGACTGACAATCTAGCATATGCAGTAATGCAAGAATTTCATGCTTGTTTAAAAAGGAATTCAATGTCTTTCATCAAGTTTTCTGAACAAAGAAAAACACTGTTAAGAAGCATTTTCAAATCAAGTAAATTAGGGATTATTTCAGAGTTCAGCTTCTGAGTCCATTTTTTTAATATGAAGAATTAACACTAAAAAAAACTGCCAGCTGTAGTCCTAAGGATACATTCCAGGAGCACACCAACAGCACCAAAATCGTAGAACATTCATTATCTGTGTATGCCCTCCCTAGTCAAAAGAGCCTGGCACATGAAAAGGACTTAAACTAGAAAATAACTGCTAAAACTCAGTGGATACACTGTGACACCTCCACACAACAGAACGCTAGTCAGGAGTGGGGGGGGGGGGGCACTGAACTGTTTGTTAATATCAACAATGTGAACTCAATGGAGCATCTCAGAAACATGGAAAGTGGAAGAAGCCAGTCACAGAAGGCTCCACACTATACGGTTCTATTTGCTACATTAAAGAAACGCAAAAATCATACATACAACAATCAAATCAGTACTTGCCAGGGGCAAGGGTGAAGGGATAGATATATCCTTTTTACTAACCAAGTGGGTGTCAAATCCAACTTATACATCTTAAAAGAATGATCTTTATGTAAATTATACTTCCAGAAACTGGAGTTTTCCAAGAAATGAGCTCCAAGAATTATTTCAAAATTTCCTGTTTGGGTGAAATCTAGAGCAATTCCAGAGAACATTCAAAACCCTCAAATAGTAATGGATGCTCAAAGTCAAATTTTAACCAAATCAGCTACATAAAATCAAAGTTGATCACTGGGACACCATTTAATCATTTCCCTTTTCTCAGTAAGCCTGCACTATTAGTTCATTATTCCCTGAAATTAACATTCCTTTCACCAGTTTAATCTTACATTCTCAAATTACCATCCCAAAAAACTGCAAATCAATCCAGGAAATCCAAAATAAGGGACGTTTTCCCCTAAAGAGTACTATCTTAATTTGCTCATTCTTACACAAGAATGAAAATCTGAATCAAGTCTGCTCCACAGTCTGTTTCAACCTATTTTGATAATTCTGAAATGCACAAAGCTCTATTGCAATTATCAGCAGTTTCTAGCCGTTTAAAAGCATTTAATTACATTTTTACTAAGATTAACACTCAAATTCAATTCCTTTTTCCACAGAAACCTTGCCAAAAATCAAACCCAAATTTCCAAATCTTCAAAAATCGATTAATACACAAAATCTAAATCCACTGTTACTGAGAGTGCAATGGGCAAGAATATTCAGGCACATATGGTGGGGGGCGGGATTAACTGCATAAAGGCACTACCAAAAAACACTAATCAACTCAAACTGATCAGATTTCCTACCTACAATGAGATGTCAAATAGAAGGTAGCTCTGAAAGCAAATATCTGATGCAGTTGCTAGGAAATAACAGCATGTTCACGTGAGCACAGATTATTCCAACTGGCTAGTTTCCAACGCACCTAAATGCAGGGCCTGCAGGAAACTGCCTTCCACGAGATCCTTTTCCAAAAACAAGTGTCCCTCCCACCTCTGTCCTTGAACAAACTCTTCTTCCCCAGATGCCCAAACAGCATGTCTGGCCGGCTGGAGTGCTGGGCCTCTCAACTTGGGCACTACTGCCACCTGGGATCTGGGGTAGGGATTGGTAGGCGGTCTCACGCGCAGCTAGCCTATCAATGATGACACTAGCGTGCCCCTTGCAGGCGTGCTCAGTCGTGTCCAACTCTCTGCGGCTTTATAGCTCCTGCCAGGGTCTTCTGTGCATGAGGATTTTCCAGGCAAGAACACTGGAGTGGCTTGCCATTTCCTTCTCCAGATCTTCCCGACCCAGGGATTGAAGCCGAGTCTCCTACGTCTCCTGCATCTAACCACTGAGCCATCGGGGAAGCCCCCTAGAGTACCCCAGACACCGCCAAATGCGGGCGAGGGGGCCAAACGACCCCAGATAAGACCCCCGTTATCTGGAGATGACATCACACCAGCGGAACCCTCCAGTTGCAAGCTACTCAGACTTAAGTGGCTGAATTCGGAAACCCTCCGGCGATCGAGATCGAGGCGGCCCTTGCACTCAGAACACCCGACTGAAACCCGGACGCAGGCTGCCCTCCTCCCGCCCCCGCCAGCGGCAAGGCCGCAGGTTCTCTTTACCTTTGTAGAGGTTCGTGACGGCGGTGGCTGCGTTTTGGAAGGGAACCCACAGAGAAAGTCCTGGCTGCTGACACACCCGGTCTGAAAAACGACGAAAGGAAGAGAGAAGACAAAAAAAGAGAGAGAGAGACACACAGAGAAACACACAAAGACACAGAGAGAAAGAGAACAAGCGATGAAACTTGGGCGTCGATCATTCGGGAACGGCCATATTAGGTTTCGCCATTTTGTTCAAGTTTCGTGATCCCGCGCGGGGTGGTGGGCCCGACGAGAAGAGGGGGTCGGCGGCGGGGCGGCCCGGGGAGCCGCCGGAGCTCGGGGCGGAGGGCAAGGGGGGCGCAGCCCGGGGCCGAGGCGCGGCGGAGGGAGGCGGCCCCTCGCAGTCCCCGCCCCGAGGCCGGCTGCGGCACAATAGGGCCCCGGGGCCTCCTCCCTTCGCCATTTTGTGACCGGGGGCTCCTCCCTCGCCCTCCCCGGCCCCGGGGAGGCAACGGCGACCCGGCCTCAGAAGCGGGCAGGGGACCCCCACCCCGAGCCCCGCCGGGGGAGCGGCCCCCCAG